>CAMPDV010000643.1:0-211212 GCA_946699065.1 Loxodes magnus
AGTCTAAGATCATAATTGAAAGTAATAAAATGAGAAAGATGAGATTTCAAAGAAAAGTGAAGTAGAAAAGCAAGTAAAAGAGTCTAAGATCATAATTGAAAGTAATAAAATTAGAGAGATGAGATTTCAAAGAAAAGTGAAGTAGAAAAAGAAGTAAAAGAGTCTAAGATCATAATTGAAAGTAATAAAATGAGAAAGATGAGATTTCAAAGAAAAGTGAAGTAGAAAAAGAAGTAAAAGAGTCTAAGATCATAATTGAAAGTAATAAAATGAGAAAGATGAGATTTCAAAGAAAAGTGAAGTAGAAAAGCAAGTAAAAGAGTCTAAGATCATAATTGAAAGTAATAAAATTAGAGAGATGAGATTTCAAAGAAAGTGAAGTAGAAAAAGAAGTAAAAGAGTCTAAGATAATAATTGAAAGTAATAAAATTAGAGAGATGAGATTTCAAAGAAAGTGAAGTAGAAAAGCAAGTAAAAGAGTCTAAGATCATAATTGAAAGTAATAAAATTATAGAGATGAGATTTCAAAGAAAGTGAAGTAGAAAAAGAAGTAAAAGAGTCAAAGATAATAATTGAAAGTAATAAAATGAGAAAGATGAGATTTCAAAGAAAAGTGAAGTAGAAAAGCAAGTAAAAGAGTCTGAAGATCATAATTGAAAGTAATAAAATTAGAAAGAGATGAGATTTCAAAGAAAGTGAAGTATAAAAGCAAGTAAAAGAGTCTAAGATCATAATTGAAAGTAATAAAATGAAAAAGATGAGATTTCAAAGAAAAGTGAAGTAGAAAAAGAAGTAAAAGAGTCAAAGATCATAATTGAAAGTAATAAAATGAGAAAGATGAGATTTCAAAGAAAAGTGAAGTAGAAAAAGAAGTAAAAAAGTCAAAGATCATAATTGAAAGTAATAAAATGAGAAAGATGAGATTTCAAAGAAAGTGAAGTAGAAAAAGAAGTAAAAGAGTCTAAGATCATAATTGAAAGTAATAAAATGAGAAAGATGAGATTTCAAAGAAAAGTGAAGTAGAAAAGCAAGTAAAAGTGTTTGAAGATCATAATTGAAAGTAATAAAATGAGAAAGATGAGATTTCAAAGAAAAGTGAAGTAGAAAAAGAAGTAAAAGATTCTAAGATCATAATTGAAAGTAATAAAATGAAAAAGATGAGATTTCAAACAAAGTGAAGTAGAAAAAGAAGTAAAAGTGTTTGAAGATCATAATTGAAAGTAATAAAATGAGAAAGATGAGATTTCAAACAAAGTGAAGTAGAAAAAGAAGTAAAAGAGTCAAAGATCATAATTGAAAGTAATAAAATTAGAGAGATGAGATTTCAAAGAAAAGTGAAGTAGAAAAAGAAGTAAAAGAGTCAAAGATCATAATTGAAAGTAATAAAATGAGAGAGATGAGATTTCAAAGAAAGTGAAGTAGAAAAAGAAGTAAAAGAGTCTAAGATCATGATTGAAAGTAATAAAATGAGAAAGATGAGATTTCAAAGAAAAGTGAAGTAGAAAAAGAAGTAAAAGAGTCAAAGATCATAATTGAAAGTAATAAAATGAGAAGGAGATGAGATTTCAAAGAAAAGTGAAGTAGAAAAAGAAGTAAAAGAGTCAAAGATAATAATTGAAAGTAATAAAATGAAAAAGATGAGATTTCAAAGAAAGTGAAGTAGAAAAAGAAGTAAAAGAGTCAAAGATCATAATTGAAAGTAATAAAATGAGAAAGATGAGATTTCAAAGAAAAGTGAAGTAGAAAAAGAAGTAAAAGAGTCAAAGATCATAATTGAAAGTAATAAAATGAGAAAGATGAGATTTCAAAGAAAGTGAAGTAGAAAAAGAAGTAAAAGAGTCAAAGATCATAATTGAAAGTAATAAAATTAGAAAGAGATGAGATTTCAAAGAAAGTGAAGTAGAAAAAGAAGTAAAAGAGTCAAAGATCATAATTGAAAGTAATAAAATGAGAAAGATGAGATTTCAATGAAAAGTGAAGTAGAAAAAGAAGTAAAAGAGTCAAAGATCATAATTGAAAGTAATAAAATGAAAAAGATGAGATTTCAAAGAAAGTGAAGTAGAAAAAGAAGTAAAAGAGTCTAAGATCATAATTGAAAGTAATAAAATTAGAGAGATGAGATTTCAAAGAAAAGTGAAGTAGAAAAAGAAGTAAAAGAGTCAAAGATCATAATTGAAAGTAATAAAATGAAAAAGATGAGATTTCAAAGAAAGTGAAGTAGAAAAAGAAGTAAAAGAGTCAAAGATCATAATTGAAAGTAATAAAATTAGAGAGATGAGATTTCAAAGAAAAGTGAAGTAGAAAAAGAAGTAAAAGAGTCAAAGATCATAATTGAAAGTAATAAAATGAGAAAGAGATGAGATTTCAAAGAAAAGTGAAGTAGAAAAAGAAGTAAAAGAGTCAAAGATCATAATTGAAAGTAATAAAATGAGAAAGATGAGATTTCAAAGAAAGTGAAGTAGAAAAGCAAGTAAAAGTGTTTGAAGATCATAATTGAAAGTAATAAAATGAAAAAGATGAGATTTCAAAGAAAAGTGAAGTAGAAAAAGAAGTAAAAGAGTCTAAGATCATAATTGAAAGTAATAAAATTATAGAGATGAGATTTCAAAGAAAGTGAAGTAGAAAAAGAAGTAAAAGAGTCTAAGATAATAATTGAAAGTAATAAAATGAAAAAGATGAGATTTCAAAGAAAGTGAAGTAGAAAAAGAAGTAAAAGTGTTTGAAGATCATAATTGAAAGTAATAAAATGAGAAAGATGAGATTTCAAAGAAAAGTGAAGTAGAAAAAGAAGTAAAAGAGTCTGAAGATAATATATGAAATAATAAAATGAGAAGGAGATGAGATTTCAAAGAAAGTGAAGTAGAAAAAGAAGTAAAAGAGTCTAAGATCATAATTGAAAGTAATAAAATGAGAAGGAGATGAGATTTCAAAGAAAAGTGAAGTAGAAAAAGAAGTAAAAGAGTCTAAAGATAATATATGAAAGTAATAAAATTAGAGAAATGAGATTTCAAAGAAAAGTGAAGTAGAAAATAAAAGTAAAAGAGTCTAAGATCATAATTGAAAGTAATAAAATTAGAGAAATGAGATTTCAAAGAAAAGTGAAGTAGAAAATAAAAGTAAAAGAGTCTAAGATCATAATTGAAAGTAATAAAATGAGAAAGATGAGATTTCAAAGAAAAGTGAAGTAGAAAAAGGAGTAAAAGAGTCAAAGATCATAATTGAAAGTAATAAAATGAGAAAGATGAGATTTCAAAGAAAAGTGAAGTAGAAAAAGAAGTAAAAGAGTCTAAAGATAATATATGAAAGTAATAAAATTAGAGAGATGAGATTTCAAAGAAAGTGAAGTAGAAAAAGAAGTAAAAGAGTCTAAGATCATGATTGAAAGTAATAAAATTAGAGAGATGAGATTTCAAAGAAAAGTGAAGTAGAAAAAGAAGTAAAAGAGTCAAAGATCATAATTGAAAGTAATAAAATGAGAAAGATGAGATTTCAAAGAAAAGTGAAGTAGAAAAAGAAGTAAAAGAGTCTAAAGATAATATATGAAAGTAATAAAATTAGAGAGATGAGATTTCAAAGAAAGTGAAGTAGAAAAAGAAGTAAAAGAGTCTAAGATCATGATTGAAAGTAATAAAATGAAAAAGATGAGATTTCAAAGAAAGTGAAGTAGAAAAAGAAGTAAAAGAGTCAAAGATCATAATTGAAAGTAATAAAATAAGAAAGAGATGAGATTTCAAAGAAAAGTGAAGTAGAAAAAGAAGTAAAAGAGTCAAAGATAATAATTGAAAGTAATAAAATGAAAAAGATGAGATTTCAAAGAAAGTGAAGTAGAAAAAGAAGTAAAAGAGTCAAAGATCATAATTGAAAGTAATAAAATGAGAAAGATGAGATTTCAAAGAAAGTGAAGTAGAAAAAGAAGTAAAAGAGTCAAAGATCATAATTGAAAGTAATAAAGTGAAAAAGATGAGATTTCAAAGAAAGTGAAGTAGAAAAAGAAGTAAAAGAGTCTAAGATCATAATTGAAAGTAATAAAATTAGAGAGATGAGATTTCAAAGAAAGTGAAGTAGAAAAAGAAGTAAAAGAGTCAAAGATCATAATTGAAAGTAATAAAATGAAAAAGATGAGATTTCAAAGAAAGTGAAGTAGAAAAAGAAGTAAAAGAGTCAAAGATCATAATTGAAAGTAATAAAATGAGAAAGATGAGATTTCAAAGAAAAGTGAAGTAGAAAAAGAAGTAAAAGAGTCAAAGATCATAATTGAAAGTAATAAAATGAGAAAGATGAGATTTCAAAGAAAAGTGAAGTAGAAAAAGAAGTAAAAGAGTCTAAGATCATGATTGAAAGTAATAAAATGAGAAAGATGAGATTTCAAAGAAAAGTGAAGTAGAAAAAGAAGTAAAAGAGTCAAAGATCATAATTGAAAGTAATAAAATTAGAGAGATGAGATTTCAAAGAAAGTGAAGTAGAAAAAGAAGTAAAAGAGTCAAAGATAATAATTGAAAGTAATAAAATGAAAAAGATGAGATTTCAAAGAAAGTGAAGTAGAAAAAGAAGTAAAAGAGTCAAAGATCATAATTGAAAGTAATAAAATGAGAAAGATGAGATTTCAAAGAAAAGTGAAGTAGAAAAAGAAGTAAAAGAGTCAAAGATCATAATTGAAAGTAATAAAATGAGAAAGATGAGATTTCAAAGAAAAGTGAAGTAGAAAAAGAAGTAAAAGAGTCTAAGATCATGATTGAAAGTAATAAAATGAGAAAGATGAGATTTCAAAGAAAAGTGAAGTAGAAAAAGAAGTAAAAGAGTCAAAGATCATAATTGAAAGTAATAAAATTATAGAGATGAGATTTCAAAGAAAGTGAAGTAGAAAAAGAAGTAAAAGAGTCTAAGATCATAATTGAAAGTAATAAAATTAGAGAGATGAGATTTCAAAGAAAGTGAAGTAGAAAAGCAAGTAAAAGTGTTTGAAGATCATAATTGAAAGTAATAAAATTAGAGAGATGAGATTTCAAAGAAAAGTGAAGTAGAAAAAGAAGTAAAAGAGTCAAAGATCATAATTGAAAGTAATAAAATGAAAAAGATGAGATTTCAAAGAAAGTGAAGTAGAAAAAGAAGTAAAAGAGTCTAAGATCATAATTGAAAGTAATAAAATTATAGAGATGAGATTTCAAAGAAAGTGAAGTAGAAAAGCAAGTAAAAGAGTCTAAGATCATAATTGAAAGTAATAAAATGAGAAAGATGAGATTTCAAAGAAAAGTGAAGTAGAAAAAGAAGTAAAAGAGTCAAAGATCATAATTGAAAGTAATAAAATGAAAAAGATGAGATTTCAAAGAAAGTGAAGTAGAAAAAGAAGTAAAAGAGTCTAAGATCATAATTGAAAGTAATAAAATTATAGAGATGAGATTTCAAAGAAAGTGAAGTAGAAAAGCAAGTAAAAGAGTCTAAGATCATAATTGAAAGTAATAAAATTATAGAGATAAGATTTCAAAGAAAGTGAAGTAGAAAAAGAAGTAAAAGAGTCTAAAGATCATAATTGAAAGTAATAAAATAAGAAAGAGATGAGATTTCAAAGAAAAGTGAAGTAGAAAAAGAAGTAAAAGAGTCAAAGATAATAATTGAAAGTAATAAAATGAAAAAGATGAGATTTCAAAGAAAGTGAAGTAGAAAAAGAAGTAAAAGAGTCAAAGATCATAATTGAAAGTAATAAAATGAGAAAGATGAGATTTCAAAGAAAGTGAAGTAGAAAAAGAAGTAAAAGAGTCAAAGATCATAATTGAAAGTAATAAAGTGAAAAAGATGAGATTTCAAAGAAAGTGAAGTAGAAAAAGAAGTAAAAGAGTCTAAGATCATAATTGAAAGTAATAAAATTAGAGAGATGAGATTTCAAAGAAAGTGAAGTAGAAAAAGAAGTAAAAGAGTCAAAGATCATAATTGAAAGTAATAAAATGAGAAAGATGAGATTTCAAAGAAAGTGAAGTAGAAAAAGAAGTAAAAGAGTCAAAGATAATAATTGAAAGTAATAAAATGAGAAAGATGAGATTTCAAAGAAAGTGAAGTAGAAAAAGAAGTAAAAGAGTCTGAAGATCATAATTGAAAGTAATAAAATGAGAAAGATGAGATTTCAAAGAAAGTGAAGTAGAAAAAGAAGTAAAAGAGTCAAAGATCATAATTGAAAGTAATAAAATGAGAAAGATGAGATTTCAAAGAAAGTGAAGTAGAAAAAGAAGTAAAAGAGTCAAAGATCATAATTGAAAGTAATAAAATGAGAAAGATGAGATTTCAAAGAAAAGTGAAGTAGAAAAGCAAGTAAAAGTGTTTGAAGATCATAATTGAAAGTAATAAAATGAGAAAGATGAGATTTCAAAGAAAAGTGAAGTAGAAAAAGAAGTAAAAGATTCTAAGATCATAATTGAAAGTAATAAAATGAAAAAGATGAGATTTCAAAGAAAGTGAAGTAGAAAAAGAAGTAAAAGTGTTTGAAGATCATAATTGAAAGTAATAAAATTATAGAGATGAGATTTCAAACAAAGTGAAGTAGAAAAAGAAGTAAAAGAGTCAAAGATCATAATTGAAAGTAATAAAATGAGAATGATGAGATTTCAAAGAAAAGTGAAGTAGAAAAAGAAGTAAAAGAGTCTGAAGATCATAATTGAAAGTAATAAAATTAGAGAGATGAGATTTCAAAGAAAGTGAAGTAGAAAAAGAAGTAAAAGAGTCTAAGATCATAATTGAAAGTAATAAAATTATAGAGATGAGATTTCAAAGAAAGTGAAGTAGAAAAGCAAGTAAAAGAGTCTAAGATCATAATTGAAAGTAATAAAATTATAGAGATGAGATTTCAAAGAAAGTGAAGTAGAAAAAGAAGTAAAAGAGTCTAAAGATAATATATGAAAGTAATAAAATGAGAAAGATGAGATTTCAAAGAAAAGTGAAGTAGAAAAAGAAGTAAAAGAGTCTAAAGATAATATATGAAAGTAATAAAATGAGAAGGAGATGAGATTTCAAAGAAAAGTGAAGTAGAAAAAGAAGTAAAAGAGTCAAAGATCATAATTGAAAGTAATAAAATGAGAAAGATGAGATTTCAAAGAAAGTGAAGTAGAAAAAGAAGTAAAAGAGTCTAAGATCATAATTGAAAGTAATAAAATGAGAAAGAAATGAGATTTCAAAGAAAAGTGAAGTAGAAAAAGAAGTAAAAGAGTCAAAGATCATAATTGAAAGTAATAAAATGAGAAAGATGAGATTTCAAAGAAAAGTGAAGTAGAAAAAGGAGTAAAAGAGTCAAAGATCATAATTGAAAGTAATAAAATGAGAAAGATGAGATTTCAAAGAAAGTGAAGTAGAAAAAGAAGTAAAAGAGTCTAAAGATAATATATGAAAGTAATAAAATGAGAAGGAGATGAGATTTCAAAGAAAAGTGAAGTAGAAAAAGAAGTAAAAGAGTCTAAGATCATAATTGAAAGTAATAAAATGAGAAAGATGAGATTTCAAAGAAAAGTGAAGTAGAAAAAGAAGTAAAAGAGTCTAAGATCATAATTGAAAGTAATAAAATTATAGAGATGAGATTTCAAAGAAAGTGAAGTAGAAAAGCAAGTAAAAGAGTCTAAGATCATAATTTAAAGTAATAAAATTATAGAGATGAGATTTCAAAGAAAGTGAAGTAGAAAAAGAAGTAAAAGAGTCAAAGATCATAATTGAAAGTAATAAAATGAGAAAGATGAGATTTCAAAGAAAGTGAAGTATAAAAGCAAGTAAAAGAGTCTAAGATCATAATTGAAAGTAATAAAATGAAAAAGATGAGATTTCAAAGAAAAGTGAAGTAGAAAAAGAAGTAAAAGAGTCAAAGATCATAATTGAAAGTAATAAAATTAGAGAGATGAGATTTCAAAGAAAGTGAAGTAGAAAAAGAAGTAAAAGAGTCAAAGATCATAATTGAAAGTAATAAAATGAGAAAGATGAGATTTCAAAGAAAGTGAAGTAGAAAAAGAAGTAAAAGAGTCTAAGATCATAATTGAAAGTAATAAAATTATAGAGATGAGATTTCAAAGAAAGTGAAGTAGAAAAGCAAGTAAAAGAGTCTAAGATCATAATTTAAAGTAATAAAATTATAGAGATGAGATTTCAAAGAAAGTGAAGTAGAAAAAGAAGTAAAAGAGTCAAAGATCATAATTGAAAGTAATAAAATGAGAAAGATGAGATTTCAAAGAAAGTGAAGTATAAAAGCAAGTAAAAGAGTCTAAGATCATAATTGAAAGTAATAAAATGAAAAAGATGAGATTTCAAAGAAAAGTGAAGTAGAAAAAGAAGTAAAAGAGTCTAAGATCATAATTTAAAGTAATAAAATTATAGAGATGAGATTTCAAAGAAAGTGAAGTAGAAAAAGAAGTAAAAGAGTCTGAAGATCATAATTGAAAGTAATAAAATTAGAAAGAGATGAGATTTCAAAGAAAGTGAAGTATAAAAGCAAGTAAAAGAGTCTAAGATCATAATTGAAAGTAATAAAATGAAAAAGATGAGATTTCAAAGAAAAGTGAAGTAGAAAAAGAAGTAAAAGAGTCAAAGATCATAATTGAAAGTAATAAAATTAGAGAGATGAGATTTCAAAGAAAAGTGAAGTAGAAAAAGAAGTAAAAGAGTCTAAGATAATAATTGAAAGTAATAAAATGAGAAAGATGAGATTTCAAAGAAAAGTGAAGTAGAAAAAGAAGTAAAAGAGTCAAAGATCATAATTGAAAGTAATAAAATGAGAAAGATGAGATTTCAAAGAAAAGTGAAGTAGAAAAGCAAGTAAAAGTGTTTGAAGATCATAATTGAAAGTAATAAAATGAGAAAGATGAGATTTCAAAGAAAAGTGAAGTAGAAAAAGAAGTAAAAGATTCTAAGATCATAATTGAAAGTAATAAAATGAAAAAGATGAGATTTCAAAGAAAGTGAAGTAGAAAAAGAAGTAAAAGTGTTTGAAGATCATAATTGAAAGTAATAAAATGAGAAAGATGAGATTTCAAACAAAGTGAAGTAGAAAAAGAAGTAAAAGAGTCAAAGATCATAATTGAAAGTAATAAAATGAGAATGATGAGATTTCAAAGAAAAGTGAAGTAGAAAAAGAAGTAAAAGAGTCTGAAGATCATAATTGAAAGTAATAAAATTAGAGAGATGAGATTTCAAAGAAAGTGAAGTAGAAAAAGAAGTAAAAGAGTCTAAGATCATGATTGAAAGTAATAAAATTAGAGAGATGAGATTTCAAAGAAAAGTGAAGTAGAAAAAGAAGTAAAAGAGTCAAAGATCATAATTGAAAGTAATAAAATGAGAAGGAGATGAGATTTCAAAGAAAAGTGAAGTAGAAAAAGAAGTAAAAGAGTCAAAGATAATAATTGAAAGTAATAAAATGAAAAAGATGAGATTTCAAAGAAAAGTGAAGTAGAAAAACAAGTAAAAGAGTCTAAGATCATAATTGAAAGTAATAAAATGAGAAAGATGAGATTTCAAAGAAAAGTGAAGTAGAAAAAGAAGTAAAAGAGTCAAAGATCATAATTGAAAGTAATAAAATTAGAGAGATGAGATTTCAAAGAAAGTGAAGTAGAAAAGCAAGTAAAAGAGTCTAAGATCATAATTGAAAGTAATAAAATTATAGAGATGAGATTTCAAAGAAAGTGAAGTAGAAAAAGAAGTAAAAGAGTCTAAAGATAATATATGAAAGTAATAAAATGAGAAAGATGAGATTTCAAAGAAAAGTGAAGTAGAAAAAGAAGTAAAAGAGTCTAAAGATAATATATGAAAGTAATAAAATGAGAAGGAGATGAGTTTTCAAAGAAAAGTGAAGTAGAAAAAGAAGTAAAAGAGTCTAAAGATAATATATGAAAGTAATAAAATGAGAAGGAGATGAGATTTCAAAGAAAGTGAAGTAGAAAAAGAAGTAAAAGAGTCAAAGATCATAATTGAAAGTAATAAAATGAGAAAGATGAGATTTCAAAGAAAGTGAAGTAGAAAAAGAAGTAAAAGAGTCTAAGATCATAATTGAAAGTAATAAAATTAGAGAGATGAGATTTCAAAGAAAAGTGAAGTAGAAAAAGAAGTAAAAGAGTCAAAGATCATAATTGAAAGTAATAAAATGAGAAAGAGATGAGATTTCAAAGAAAAGTGAAGTAGAAAAAGAAGTAAAAGAGTCTAAGATAATAATTGAAAGTAATAAAATGAGAAAGATGAGATTTCAAAGAAAAGTGAAGTAGAAAAGCAAGTAAAAGTGTTTGAAGATAATAATTGAAAGTAATAAAATGAAAAAGATGAGATTTCAAAGAAAAGTGAAGTAGAAAAAGAAGTAAAAGAGTCTAAGATCATAATTGAAAGTAATAAAATTATAGAGATGAGATTTCAAAGAAAGTGAAGTAGAAAAAGAAGTAAAAGAGTCTAAAGATAATATATGAAAGTAATAAAATGAGAAAGAGATGAGATTTCAAAGAAAGTGAAGTAGAAAAAGAAGTAAAAGAGTCTGAAGATCATAATTGAAAGTAATAAAATGAGAAAGATGAGATTTCAAAGAAAAGTGAAGTAGAAAAAGAAGTAAAAGAGTCTGAAGATAATAATTGAAAGTAATAAAATGAGAAAGATGAGATTTCAAAGAAAGTGAAGTAGAAAAAGAAGTAAAAGAGTCTGAAGATCATAATTGAAAGTAATAAAATGAGAAAGATGAGATTTCAAAGAAAAGTGAAGTAGAAAAAGGAGTAAAAGAGTCAAAGATCATAATTGAAAGTAATAAAATGAGAAAGATGAGATTTCAAAGAAAGTGAAGTAGAAAAACAAGTAAAAGAGTCTAAAGATAATATATGAAAGTAATAAAATGAGAAGGAGATGAGATTTCAAAGAAAAGTGAAGTAGAAAAAGAAGTAAAAGAGTCTAAGATCATAATTGAAAGTAATAAAATGAGAAAGATGAGATTTCAAAGAAAAGTGAAGTAGAAAAAGAAGTAAAAGAGTCTAAGATAATAATTGAAAGTAATAAAATTAGAGAGATGAGATTTCAAAGAAAGTGAAGTAGAAAAAGAAGTAAAAGAGTCTAAGATCATAATTGAAAGTAATAAAATTATAGAGATGAGATTTCAAAGAAAGTGAAGTAGAAAAAGAAGTAAAAGAGTCAAAGATCATAATTGAAAGTAATAAAATGAGAAAGATGAGATTTCAAAGAAAGTGAAGTAGAAAAAGAAGTAAAAGAGTCAAAGATCATAATTGAAAGTAATAAAATGAGAAAGATGAGATTTCAAAGAAAGTGAAGTAGAAAAAGAAGTAAAAGAGTCTGAAGATAATATATGAAAGTAATAAAGTGAAAAAGATGAGATTTCAAAGAAAGTGAAGTAGAAAAAGAAGTAAAAGAGTCAAAGATCATAATTGAAAGTAATAAAATTAGAGAGATGAGATTTCAAAGAAAGTGAAGTAGAAAAAGAAGTAAAAGAGTCAAAGATAATAATTGAAAGTAATAAAAAAAAAAAGATGAGATTTCAAAGAAAGTGAAGTAGAAAAAGAAGTAAAAGAGTCAAAGATCATAATTGAAAGTAATAAAATGAGAAGGAGATGAGATTTCAAAGAAAAGTGAAGTAGAAAAAGAAGTAAAAGAGTCAAAGATCATAATTGAAAGTAATAAAATGAGAAAGATGAGATTTCAAAGAAAAGTGAAGTAGAAAAAGAAGTAAAAGAGTCTAAGATAATAATTGAAAGTAATAAAATTAGAGAGATGAGATTTCAAAGAAAGTGAAGTAGAAAAGCAAGTAAAAGAGTCAAAGATCATATTGAAAGTAATAAAATTATAGAGATGAGATTTCCAAGAAAGTGAATTAGAAAAAGAAGTAAAAGAGTCTGAAGATAATATATGAAAGTAATAAAATGAAAAAGATGAGATTTCAAAGAAAGTGAAGTAGAAAAAGAAGTAAAAGAGTCAAAGATCATAATTGAAAGTAATAAAATTAGAGAGATGAGATTTCAAAGAAAAGTGAAGTAGAAAAACAAGTAAAAGAGTCTAAGATCATAATTGAAAGTAATAAAATGAGAGAGATGAGATTTCAAAGAAAAGTGAAGTAGAAAAGCAAGTAAAAGAGTCTAAGATCATAATTGAAAGTAATAAAATGAAAGAGATGAGATTTCAAAGAAAAGTGAAGTAGAAAAGCAAGTAAAAGAGTCTAAGATCATGATTAAAAGTAATAAAATTAGAGAGATGAGATTTCAAAGAAAAGTGAAGTAGAAAAAGAAGTAAAAGAGTCAAAGATCATAATTGAAAGTAATAAAATTAGAGAGATGAGATTTCAAAGAAAGTGAAGTAGAAAAAGAAGTAAAAGTGTTTGAAGATCATAATTGAAAGTAATAAAATGAGAAAGATGAGATTTCAAAGAAAAGTGAAGTAGAAAAAGAAGTAAAAGAGTCTGAAGATAATATATGAAATAATAAAATGAGAAGGAGATGAGATTTCAAAGAAAGTGAAGTAGAAAAAGAAGTAAAAGAGTCAAAGATAATAATTGAAAGTAATAAAATGAGAAAGAGATGAGATTTCAAAGAAAGTGAAGTAGAAAAAGAAGTAAAAGAGTCTGAAGATAATATATGAAAGTAATAAAATTAGAGAAATGAGATTTCAAAGAAAAGTGAAGTAGAAAATAAAAGTAAAAGAGTCTAAGATCATAATTGAAAGTAATAAAATGAGAAAGATGAGATTTCAAAGAAAAGTGAAGTAGAAAAAGGAGTAAAAGAGTCAAAGATCATAATTGAAAGTAATAAAATGAGAATGATGAGATTTCAAAGAAAGTGAAGTAGAAAAAGAAGTAAAAGAGTCTAAAGATAATAATTGAAAGTAATAAAATGAGAAAGATGAGATTTCAAAGAAAAGTGAAGTAGAAAAAGAAGTAAAAGAGTCAAAGATCATAATTGAAAGTAATAAAATGAGAAAGATGAGATTTCAAAGAAAAGTGAAGTAGAAAAAGAAGTAAAAGAGTCTAAGATAATAATTGAAAGTAATAAAATTAGAGAGATGAGATTTCAAAGAAAGTGAAGTAGAAAAGCAAGTAAAAGAGTCTGAAGATCATAATTGAAAGTAATAAAATTAGAAAGAGATGAGATTTCAAAGAAAGTGAAGTATAAAAGCAAGTAAAAGAGTCTAAGATCATAATTGAAAGTAATAAAATGAAAAAGATGAGATTTCAAAGAAAAGTGAAGTAGAAAAGCAAGTAAAAGAGTCTAAGATCATAATTGAAAGTAATAAAATTAGAGAGATGAGATTTCAAAGAAAAGTGAAGTAGAAAAAGAAGTAAAAGAGTCTAAGATCATAATTGAAAGTAATAAAATGAAAAAGATGAGATTTCAAAGAAAGTGAAGTAGAAAAAGAAGTAAAAGAGTCTAAGATAATAATTGAAAGTAATAAAATGAAAAAGATGAGATTTCAAAGAAAGTGAAGTAGAAAAAGAAGTAAAAGAGTCTAAGATAATATATGAAAGTAATAAAATGAGAAAGATGAGATTTCAAAGAAAAGTGAAGTAGAAAAGCAAGTAAAAGAGTCTAAGATCATAATTGAAAGTAATAAAATGAAAGAGATGAGATTTCAAAGAAAAGTGAAGTAGAAAAGCAAGTAAAAGAGTCTAAGATCATAATTGAAAGTAATAAAATTATAGAGATGAGATTTCAAAGAAAAGTGAAGTAGAAAAGCAAGTAAAAGAGTCTAAGATCATAATTGAAAGTAATAAAATTAGAGAGATGAGATTTCAAAGAAAGTGAAGTAGAAAAAGAAGTAAAAGTGTTTGAAGATCATAATTGAAAGTAATAAAATGAGAAAGATGAGATTTCAAAGAAAAGTGAAGTAGAAAAAGAAGTAAAAGAGTCTGAAGATAATATATGAAATAATAAAATGAGAAGGAGATGAGATTTCAAAGAAAGTGAAGTAGAAAAAGAAGTAAAAGAGTCAAAGATAATAATTGAAAGTAATAAAATGAGAAAGATGAGATTTCAAAGAAAGTGAAGTAGAAAAGCAAGTAAAAGAGTCAAAGATCATAATTGAAAGTAATAAAATTAGAAAGAGATGAGATTTCAAAGAAAGTGAAGTATAAAAGCAAGTAAAAGAGTCTAAGATCATAATTGAAAGTAATAAAATTAGAAAGAGATGAGATTTCAAAGAAAAGTGAAGTAGAAAAGCAAGTAAAAGAGTCTAAGATCATAATTGAAAGTAATAAAATTAGAGAGATGAGATTTCAAAGAAAAGTGAAGTAGAAAAGCAAGTAAAAGAGTCTAAGATCATAATTGAAAGTAATAAAATTAGAGAGATGAGATTTCAAAGAAAAGTGAAGTAGAAAAACAAGTAAAAGAGTCTAAGATCATAATTGAAAGTAATAAAATGAAAAAGATGAGATTTCAAAGAAAGTGAAGTAGAAAAAGAAGTAAAAGAGTCTAAGATAATAATTGAAAGTAATAAAATGAAAAAGATGAGATTTCAAAGAAAAGTGAAGTAGAAAAAGAAGTAAAAGAGTCTAAGATCATAATTGAAAGTAATAAAATGAGAAAGATGAGATTTCAAAGAAAAGTGAAGTAGAAAAAGAAGTAAAAGAGTCAAAGATCATAATTGAAGGTAATAAAATTAGAGAGATGAGATTTCAAAGAAAGTGAAGTAGAAAAGCAAGTAAAAGTGTTTGAAGATCATAATTGAAAGTAATAAAATTATAGAGATGAGATTTCAAAGAAAGTGAAGTAGAAAAAGAAGTAAAAGAGTCAAAGATCATAATTGAAGGTAATAAAATTAGAGAGATGAGATTTCAAAGAAAGTGAAGTAGAAAAGCAAGTAAAAGTGTTTGAAGATCATAATTGAAAGTAATAAAATTAGAGAGATGAGATTTCAAAGAAAAGTGAAGTAGAAAAAGAAGTAAAAGAGTCTAAGATCATAATTGAAAGTAATAAAATTAGAGAGATGAGATTTCAAAGAAAGTGAAGTAGAAAAGCAAGTAAAAGTGTTTGAAGATCATAATTGAAAGTAATAAAATTAGAGAGATGAGATTTCAAAGAAAAGTGAAGTAGAAAAAGAAGTAAAAGAGTCAAAGATCATAATTGAAAGTAATAAAATGAGAAAGATGAGATTTCAAAGAAAAGTGAAGTAGAAAAAGAAGTAAAAGAGTCTAAGATAATAATTGAAAGTAATAAAATGAAAAAGATGAGATTTCAAAGAAAGTGAAGTAGAAAAAGAAGTAAAAGAGTCTAAGATCATGATTGAAAGTAATAAAATGAGAAAGAAATGAGATTTCAAAGAAAAGTGAAGTAGAAAAGCAAGTAAAAGTGTTTGAAGATCATAATTGAAAGTAATAAAATTAGAGAGATGAGATTTCAAAGAAAAGTGAAGTAGAAAAAGAAGTAAAAGAGTCAAAGATCATAATTGAAAGTAATAAAATGAGAAAGATGAGATTTCAAAGAAAAGTGAAGTAGAAAAAGAAGTAAAAGAGTCTAAGATAATAATTGAAAGTAATAAAATGAAAAAGATGAGATTTCAAAGAAAGTGAAGTAGAAAAAGAAGTAAAAGAGTCTAAGATCATGATTGAAAGTAATAAAATGAGAAAGAAATGAGATTTCAAAGAAAAGTGAAGTAGAAAAAGAAGTAAAAGAGTCAAAGATCATAATTGAAAGTAATAAAATTAGAGAGATGAGATTTCAAAGAAAGTGAAGTAGAAAAAGAAGTAAAAGAGTCAAAGATCATAATTGAAAGTAATAAAATGAGAAAGATGAGATTTCAAAGAAAGTGAAGTAGAAAAAGAAGTAAAAGAGTCAAAGATCATAATTGAAAGTAATAAAATGAAAAAGATGAGATTTCAAAGAAAGTGAAGTAGAAAAAGAAGTAAAAGAGTCTAAGATAATATATGAAAGTAATAAAATGAGAAAGATGAGATTTCAAAGAAAAGTGAAGTAGAAAAAGAAGTAAAAGAGTCTAAGATCATAATTGAAAGTAATAAAATTAGAGAGATGAGATTTCAAAGAAAGTGAAGTAGAAAAAGAAGTAAAAGAGTCTAAGATAATAATTGAAAGTAATAAAATGAAAAAGATGAGATTTCAAAGAAAAGTGAAGTAGAAAAAGAAGTAAAAGAGTCTAAGATCATAATTGAAAGTAATAAAATGAGAAAGATGAGATTTCAAAGAAAAGTGAAGTAGAAAAAGAAGTAAAAGAGTCAAAGATCATAATTGAAGGTAATAAAATTAGAGAGATGAGATTTCAAAGAAAGTGAAGTAGAAAAGCAAGTAAAAGTGTTTGAAGATCATAATTGAAAGTAATAAAATTATAGAGATGAGATTTCAAAGAAAGTGAAGTAGAAAAGCAAGTAAAAGAGTCTGAAGATCATAATTGAAAGTAATAAAATTAGAAAGAGATGAGATTTCAAAGAAAGTGAAGTATAAAAGCAAGTAAAAGAGTCTAAGATCATAATTGAAAGTAATAAAATGAAAAAGATGAGATTTCAAAGAAAAGTGAAGTAGAAAAGCAAGTAAAAGAGTCTAAGATCATAATTGAAAGTAATAAAATTAGAGAGATGAGATTTCAAAGAAAAGTGAAGTAGAAAAAGAAGTAAAAGAGTCTAAGATCATAATTGAAAGTAATAAAATGAAAAAGATGAGATTTCAAAGAAAGTGAAGTAGAAAAAGAAGTAAAAGAGTCTAAGATAATAATTGAAAGTAATAAAATGAGAAAGATGAGATTTCAAAGAAAGTGAAGTAGAAAAAGAAGTAAAAGAGTCTAAGATAATATATGAAAGTAATAAAATGAGAAAGATGAGATTTCAAAGAAAAGTGAAGTAGAAAAAGAAGTAAAAGAGTCTAAGATCATAATTGAAAGTAATAAAATTAGAGAGATGAGATTTCAAAGAAAGTGAAGTAGAAAAGCAAGTAAAAGTGTTTGAAGAACATAATTGAAAGTAATAAAATTATAGAGATGAGATTTCAAAGAAAGTGAAGTAGAAAAAGAAGTAAAAGAGTCAAAGATCATAATTGAAGGTAATAAAATTAGAGAGATGAGATTTCAAAGAAAGTGAAGTAGAAAAGCAAGTAAAAGTGTTTGAAGATCATAATTGAAAGTAATAAAATTAGAGAGATGAGATTTCAAAGAAAAGTGAAGTAGAAAAAGAAGTAAAAGAGTCTAAGATCATAATTGAAAGTAATAAAATGAGAAAGAGATGAGATTTCAAAGAAAGTGAAGTAGAAAAAGCAAGTAAAAGTGTTTGAAGATCATAATTGAAAGTAATAAAATGAGAAAGATGAGATTTCAAAGAAAAGTGAAGTAGAAAAAGAAGTAAAAGAGTCTAAGATAATAATTGAAAGTAATAAAATGAAAAAGATGAGATTTCAAAGAAAGTGAAGTAGAAAAAGAAGTAAAAGAGTCTAAGATCATGATTGAAAGTAATAAAATGAGAAAGAAATGAGATTTCAAAGAAAAATGAAGTAGAAAAAGAAGTAAAAGAGTCTAAGATCATAATTGAAAGTAATAAAATGAGAAAGATGAGATTTCAAAGAAAGTGAAGTAGAAAAAGAAGTAAAAGAGTCTAAGATCATAATTGAAAGTAATAAAATGAGAAAGATGAGATTTCAAAGAAAAGTGAAGTAGAAAATAAAGTAAAAGAGTCTAAGATCATGATTGAAAGTAATAAAATTATAGAGATGAGATTTCAAAGAAAGTGAAGTAGAAAAAGAAGTAAAAGAGTCAAAGATTCAGTGATTCAGAGTTCATCGTATCGGGAAGTAGAGATAATACGGTGAGACTATGGGACGTCAAGACAGGTACCTGTAAGACCATGAGTGGTCACACACATTATGTATCATCTGTGGCTATATTCAGTGATTCAGAGTTCATCGTATCGGGAAGTAGAGATAATACGGTGAGACTATGGGACATCAAGACAGGTACCTGTAAGACCATGAGTGGTCACACACATTATGTATGATCTGTGGCTATATCCAGTGATTCAGAGTTCATCGTATCGGGAAGTTATGATTTGACGGTGAGACTATGGGACGTCAAGACAGGTACCTGTAAGACCATGAGTGGTCACACTAGTTATGTATTCTCTGTGGCTATATCCAGTGATTCAGAGTTCATCGTATCGGGAAGTAGAGATAATACGGTGAGACTATGGGACGTCAAGACAGGTACCTGTAAGACCATGAGTGGTCACACACATTATGTATGATCTGTGGCTATATCCAGTGATTCAGAGTTCATCGTATCGGGAAGTTATGATTATACGGTGAGACTATGGGACGTCAAGAAAGGTACCTGTAAGACCATGAGTGGTCACACTAGTTATGTATTCTCTGTGGCTATATCCAGTGATTCAGAGTTCATCGTATCGGGAAGTTATGATTTGACGGTGAGACTATGGGACGTCAAGACAGGTACCTGTAAGACCATGAGTGGTCACACACATTATGTATATGCTGTGGCTATATCCAGTGATTCAGAGTTCATCGTATCGGGAAGTAGAGATAATACGGTGAGACTATGGGACGTCAAGACAGGTACCTGTAAGACCATGAGTGGTCACACACATTATGTATGATCTGTGGCTATATCCAGTGATTCAGAGTTCATCGTATCGGGAAGTAGAGATAATACGGTGAGACTATGGGACGTCAAGACAGGTACCTGTAAGACCATGAGTGGTCACACACATTATGTATCAGCTGTGGCTATATCCAGTAATTCAGAGTTCATCGTATCGGGAAGTAGAGATAATACGGTGAGACTATGGGACGTCAAGACAGGTACCTGTAAGACCATGAGTGGTCACACTAGTTATGTATTCTCTGTGGCTATATCCAGTGATTCAGAGTTCATCGTATCGGGAAGTAGAGATAATACGGTGAGACTATGGGACGTCAAGACAGGTACCTGTAAGACCATGAGTGGTCACACACATTATGTATATGCTGTGGCTATATCCAGTGATTCAGAGTTCATCGTATCGGGAAGTTATGATTTGACGGTGAGACTATGGGACGTCAAGACAGGTACCTGTAAGACCATGAGTGGTCACACACATTATGTATATGCTGTGGCTATATCCAGTGATTCAGAGTTCATCGTATCGGGAAGTAGAGATAATACGGTGAGACTATGGGACGTCAAGACAGGTACCTGTAAGACCATGAGTGGTCACACACATTATGTATCATCTGTGGCTATATCCAGTGATTCAGAGTTCATCGTATCGGGAAGTTATGATTATACGGTGAGACTATGGGACGTCAAGACAGGTACCTGTAAGACCATGAGTGGTCACACACATTATGTATGATCTGTGGCTATATCCAGTGATTCAGAGTTCATCGTATCGGGAAGTTATGATTTGACGGTGAGACTATGGGACGTCAAGACAGGTACCTGTAAGACCATGAGTGGTCACACACATTATGTATATGCTGTGGCTATATCCAGTGATTCAGAGTTCATCGTATCGGGAAGTAGAGATAATACGGTGAGACTATGGGACGTCAAGACAGGTACCTGTAAGACCATGAGTGGTCACACACATTATGTATGATCTGTGGCTATATCCAGTAATTCAGAGTTCATCGTATCGGGAAGTAGAGATAATACGGTGAGACTATGGGACGTCAAGACAGGTACCTGTAAGACCATGAGTGGTCACACACATTATGTATCATCTGTGGCTATATCCAGTGATTCAGAGTTCATCGTATCGGGAAGTTATGATTTGACGGTGAGACTATGGGACGTCAAGACAGGTACCTGTAAGACCATGAGTGGTCACACTAGTTATGTATTCTCTGTGGCTATATCCAGTAATTCAGAGTTCATCGTATCGGGAAGTAGAGATAATACGGTGAGACTATGGGACATCAAGACAGGTACCTGTAAGACCATGAGTGGTCACACTAGTTATGTATATGCTGTGGCTATATCCAGTGATTCAGAGTTCATCGTATCGGGAAGTAGAGATAATACGGTGAGACTATGGGACGTCAAGACAGGTACCTGTAAGACCATGAGTGGTCACACACATTATGTATGATCTGTGGCTATATCCAGTGATTCAGAGTTCATCGTATCGGGAAGTAGAGATAATACGGTGAGACTATGGGACATCAAGACAGGTACCTGTAAGACCATGAGTGGTCACACACATTATGTATATGCTGTGGCTATATCCAGTGATTCAGAGTTCATCGTATCGGGAAGTAGAGATAATACGGTGAGACTATGGGACGTCAAGACAGGTACCTGTAAGACCATGAGTGGTCACACACATTATGTATGATCTGTGGCTATATCCAGTGATTCAGAGTTCATCGTATCGGGAAGTAGAGATAATACGGTGAGACTATGGGACGTCAAGACAGGTACCTGTAAGACCATGAGTGGTCACACACATTATATATCAGCTGTGGCTATATCCAGTGATTCAGAGTTCATCGTATCGGGAAGTAGAGATAATACGGTGAGACTATGGGACGTCAAGACAGGTACCTGTAAGACCATGAGTGGTCACACACATTATGTATGATCTGTGGCTATATCCAGTGATTCAGAGTTCATCGTATCGGGAAGTAGAGATAATACGGTGAGACTATGGGACGTCAAGACAGGTACCTGTAAGACCATGAGTGGTCACACACATTATGTATATGCTGTGGCTATATCCAGTGATTCAGAGTTCATCGTATCGGGACGGTGAGACTATGGGACGTCAAGACAGGTACCTGTAAGACCATGAGTGGTCACACACATTATGTATGATCTGTGGCTATATCCAGTGATTCAGAGTTCATCGTATCGGGAAGTTATGATTATACGGTGAGACTATGGGACGTCAAGACAGGTACCTGTAAGACCATGAGTGGTCACACACATTATGTATATGCTGTGGCTATATCCAGTGATTCAGAGTTCATCGTATCGGGAAGTAGAGATAATACGGTGAGACTATGGGACGTCAAGACAGGTACCTGTAAGACCATGAGTGGTCACACACATTATGTATCATCTGTGGCTATATCCAGTGATTCAGAGTTCATCGTATCGGGAAGTAGAGATAATACGGTGAGACTATGGGACGTCAAGACAGGTACCTGTAAGACCATGAGTGGTCACACACATTATGTATCATCTGTGGCTATATCCAGTGATTCAGAGTTCATCGTATCGGGAAGTAGAGATAATACGGTGAGACTATGGGACGTCAAGACAGGTACCTGTAAGACCATGAGTGGTCACACACATTATGTATGATCTGTGGCTATATCCAGTGATTCAGAGTTCATCGTATCGGGAAGTAGAGATAATACGGTGAGACTATGGGACGTCAAGACAGGTACCTGTAAGACCATGAGTGGTCACACACATTATGTATGATCTGTGGCTATATCCAGTGATTCAGAGTTCATCGTATCGGGAAGTTATGATTATACGGTGAGACTATGGGACGTCAAGACAGGTACCTGTAAGACCATGAGTGGTCACACACATTATATATCAGCTGTGGCTATATCCAGTAATTCAGAGTTCATCGTATCGGGAAGTAGAGATAATACGGTGAGACTATGGGACGTCAAGACAGGTACCTGTAAGACCATGAGTGGTCACACACATTATGTATATGCTGTGGCTATATCCAGTGATTCAGAGTTCATCGTATCGGGAAGTAGAGATAATACGGTGAGACTATGGGACGTCAAGACAGGTACCTGTAAGACCATGAGTGGTCACACACATTATGTATGATCTGTGGCTATATCCAGTGATTCAGAGTTCATCGTATCGGGAAGTAGAGATAATACGGTGAGACTATGGGACGTCAAGACAGGTACCTGTAAGACCATGAGTGGTCACACACATTATGTATCATCTGTGGCTATATCCAGTGATTCAGAGTTCATCGTATCGGGAAGTTATGATTATACGGTGAGACTATGGGACGTCAAGACAGGTACCTGTAAGACCATGAGTGGTCACACACATTATGTATATGCTGTGGCTATATCCAGTGATTCAGAGTTCATCGTATCGGGAAGTAGAGATAATACGGTGAGACTATGGGACGTCAAGACAGGTACCTGTAAGACCATGAGTGGTCACACACATTATGTATGATCTGTGGCTATATCCAGTGATTCAGAGTTCATCGTATCGGGAAGTAGAGATAATACGGTGAGACTATGGGACGTCAAGACAGGTACCTGTAAGACCATGAGTGGTCACACACATTATGTATATGCTGTGGCTATATCCAGTGATTCAGAGTTCATCGTATCGGGAAGTAGAGATAATACGGTGAGACTATGGGACGTCAAGACAGGTACCTGTAAGACCATGAGTGGTCACACACATTATGTATGATCTGTGGCTATATCCAGTGATTCAGAGTTCATCGTATCGGGAAGTAGAGATAATACGGTGAGACTATGGGACGTCAAGACAGGTACCTGTAAGACCATGAGTGGTCACACACATTATGTATGATCTGTGGCTATATCCAGTGATTCAGAGTTCATCGTATCGGGAAGTAGAGATAATACGGTGAGACTATGGGACGTCAAGACAGGTACCTGTAAGACCATGAGTGGTCACACACATTATATATCAGCTGTGGCTATATCCAGTAATTCAGAGTTCATCGTATCGGGAAGTAGAGATAATACGGTGAGACTATGGGACGTCAAGACAGGTACCTGTAAGACCATGAGTGGTCACACACATTATGTATATGCTGTGGCTATATCCAGTGATTCAGAGTTCATCGTATCGGGAAGTAGAGATAATACGGTGAGACTATGGGACATCAAGACAGGTACCTGTAAGACCATGAGTGGTCACACACATTATGTATATGCTGTGGCTATATCCAGTGATTCAGAGTTCATCGTATCGGGAAGTAGAGATAATACGGTGAGACTATGGGACGTCAAGACAGGTACCTGTAAGACCATGAGTGGTCACACACATTATGTATGATCTGTGGCTATATCCAGTAATTCAGAGTTCATCGTATCGGGAAGTAGAGATAATACGGTGAGACTATGGGACGTCAAGACAGGTACCTGTAAGACCATGAGTGGTCACACACATTATGTATCATCTGTGGCTATATCCAGTGATTCAGAGTTCATCGTATCGGGAAGTTATGATTTGACGGTGAGACTATGGGACGTCAAGACAGGTACCTGTAAGACCATGAGTGGTCACACTAGTTATGTATTCTCTGTGGCTATATCCAGTAATTCAGAGTTCATCGTATCGGGAAGTAGAGATAATACGGTGAGACTATGGGACATCAAGACAGGTACCTGTAAGACCATGAGTGGTCACACTAGTTATGTATATGCTGTGGCTATATCCAGTGATTCAGAGTTCATCGTATCGGGAAGTAGAGATAATACGGTGAGACTATGGGACGTCAAGACAGGTACCTGTAAGACCATGAGTGGTCACACACATTATGTATGATCTGTGGCTATATCCAGTGATTCAGAGTTCATCGTATCGGGAAGTAGAGATAATACGGTGAGACTATGGGACATCAAGACAGGTACCTGTAAGACCATGAGTGGTCACACACATTATGTATGATCTGTGGCTATATCCAGTGATTCAGAGTTCATCGTATCGGGAAGTTATGATTTGACGGTGAGACTATGGGACATCAAGACAGGTACCTGTAAGACCATGAGTGGTCACACACATTATGTATCATCTGTGGCTATATCCAGTGATTCAGAGTTCATCGTATCGGGAAGTAGAGATAATACGGTGAGACTATGGGACGTCAAGACAGGTACCTGTAAGACCATGAGTGGTCACACACATTATGTATGATCTGTGGCTATATCCAGTGATTCAGAGTTCATCGTATCGGGAAGTAGAGATAATACGGTGAGACTATGGGACGTCAAGACAGGTACCTGTAAGACCATGAGTGGTCACACTAGTTATGTATGATCTGTGGCTATATCCAGTAATTCAGAGTTCATCGTATCGGGAAGTTAGGATTATACGGTGAGACTATGGGACATCAAGACAGGTACCTGTAAGACCATGAGTGGTCACACACATTATGTATCATCTGTGGCTATATCCAGTGATTCAGAGTTCATCGTATCGGGAAGTAGAGATAATACGGTGAGACTATGGGACATCAAGACAGGTACCTGTAAGACCATGAGTGGTCACACACATTATGTATGATCTGTGGCTATATCCAGTGATTCAGAGTTCATCGTATCGGGAAGTTATGATTTGACGGTGAGACTATGGGACATCAAGACAGGTACCTGTAAGACCATGAGTGGTCACACACATTATGTATCATCTGTGGCTATATCCAGTGATTCAGAGTTCATCGTATCGGGAAGTAGAGATAATACGGTGAGACTATGGGACGTCAAGACAGGTACCTGTAAGACCATGAGTGGTCACACACATTATGTATGATCTGTGGCTATATCCAGTGATTCAGAGTTCATCGTATCGGGAAGTAGAGATAATACGGTGAGACTATGGGACGTCAAGACAGGTACCTGTAAGACCATGAGTGGTCACACACATTATGTATATGCTGTGGCTATATCCAGTGATTCAGAGTTCATCGTATCGGGACGGTGAGACTATGGGACGTCAAGACAGGTACCTGTAAGACCATGAGTGGTCACACACATTATGTATGATCTGTGGCTATATCCAGTGATTCAGAGTTCATCGTATCGGGAAGTTATGATTATACGGTGAGACTATGGGACGTCAAGACAGGTACCTGTAAGACCATGAGTGGTCACACACATTATGTATATGCTGTGGCTATATCCAGTGATTCAGAGTTCATCGTATCGGGAAGTAGAGATAATACGGTGAGACTATGGGACGTCAAGACAGGTACCTGTAAGACCATGAGTGGTCACACACATTATGTATCATCTGTGGCTATATCCAGTGATTCAGAGTTCATCGTATCGGGAAGTAGAGATAATACGGTGAGACTATGGGACGTCAAGACAGGTACCTGTAAGACCATGAGTGGTCACACACATTATGTATCATCTGTGGCTATATCCAGTGATTCAGAGTTCATCGTATCGGGAAGTAGAGATAATACGGTGAGACTATGGGACGTCAAGACAGGTACCTGTAAGACCATGAGTGGTCACACACATTATGTATCATCTGTGGCTATATCCAGTGATTCAGAGTTCATCGTATCGGGAAGTAGAGATAATACGGTGAGACTATGGGACGTCAAGACAGGTACCTGTAAGACCATGAGTGGTCACACACATTATGTATGATCTGTGGCTATATCCAGTGATTCAGAGTTCATCGTATCGGGAAGTTATGATTATACGGTGAGACTATGGGACGTCAAGACAGGTACCTGTAAGACCATGAGTGGTCACACACATTATATATCAGCTGTGGCTATATCCAGTAATTCAGAGTTCATCGTATCGGGAAGTAGAGATAATACGGTGAGACTATGGGACGTCAAGACAGGTACCTGTAAGACCATGAGTGGTCACACACATTATGTATATGCTGTGGCTATATCCAGTGATTCAGAGTTCATCGTATCGGGAAGTAGAGATAATACGGTGAGACTATGGGACGTCAAGACAGGTACCTGTAAGACCATGAGTGGTCACACACATTATGTATGATCTGTGGCTATATCCAGTGATTCAGAGTTCATCGTATCGGGAAGTAGAGATAATACGGTGAGACTATGGGACGTCAAGACAGGTACCTGTAAGACCATGAGTGGTCACACACATTATGTATCATCTGTGGCTATATCCAGTGATTCAGAGTTCATCGTATCGGGAAGTTATGATTATACGGTGAGACTATGGGACGTCAAGACAGGTACCTGTAAGACCATGAGTGGTCACACACATTATGTATATGCTGTGGCTATATCCAGTGATTCAGAGTTCATCGTATCGGGAAGTAGAGATAATACGGTGAGACTATGGGACGTCAAGACAGGTACCTGTAAGACCATGAGTGGTCACACACATTATGTATGATCTGTGGCTATATCCAGTGATTCAGAGTTCATCGTATCGGGAAGTAGAGATAATACGGTGAGACTATGGGACGTCAAGACAGGTACCTGTAAGACCATGAGTGGTCACACACATTATGTATATGCTGTGGCTATATCCAGTGATTCAGAGTTCATCGTATCGGGAAGTAGAGATAATACGGTGAGACTATGGGACGTCAAGACAGGTACCTGTAAGACCATGAGTGGTCACACACATTATGTATGATCTGTGGCTATATCCAGTGATTCAGAGTTCATCGTATCGGGAAGTAGAGATAATACGGTGAGACTATGGGACGTCAAGACAGGTACCTGTAAGACCATGAGTGGTCACACACATTATGTATGATCTGTGGCTATATCCAGTGATTCAGAGTTCATCGTATCGGGAAGTAGAGATAATACGGTGAGACTATGGGACGTCAAGACAGGTACCTGTAAGACCATGAGTGGTCACACACATTATATATCAGCTGTGGCTATATCCAGTAATTCAGAGTTCATCGTATCGGGAAGTAGAGATAATACGGTGAGACTATGGGACGTCAAGACAGGTACCTGTAAGACCATGAGTGGTCACACACATTATGTATATGCTGTGGCTATATCCAGTGATTCAGAGTTCATCGTATCGGGAAGTAGAGATAATACGGTGAGACTATGGGACATCAAGACAGGTACCTGTAAGACCATGAGTGGTCACACACATTATGTATATGCTGTGGCTATATCCAGTGATTCAGAGTTCATCGTATCGGGAAGTAGAGATAATACGGTGAGACTATGGGACGTCAAGACAGGTACCTGTAAGACCATGAGTGGTCACACACATTATGTATGATCTGTGGCTATATCCAGTAATTCAGAGTTCATCGTATCGGGAAGTAGAGATAATACGGTGAGACTATGGGACGTCAAGACAGGTACCTGTAAGACCATGAGTGGTCACACACATTATGTATCATCTGTGGCTATATCCAGTGATTCAGAGTTCATCGTATCGGGAAGTTATGATTTGACGGTGAGACTATGGGACGTCAAGACAGGTACCTGTAAGACCATGAGTGGTCACACTAGTTATGTATTCTCTGTGGCTATATCCAGTAATTCAGAGTTCATCGTATCGGGAAGTAGAGATAATACGGTGAGACTATGGGACATCAAGACAGGTACCTGTAAGACCATGAGTGGTCACACTAGTTATGTATATGCTGTGGCTATATCCAGTGATTCAGAGTTCATCGTATCGGGAAGTAGAGATAATACGGTGAGACTATGGGACGTCAAGACAGGTACCTGTAAGACCATGAGTGGTCACACACATTATGTATGATCTGTGGCTATATCCAGTGATTCAGAGTTCATCGTATCGGGAAGTAGAGATAATACGGTGAGACTATGGGACATCAAGACAGGTACCTGTAAGACCATGAGTGGTCACACACATTATGTATGATCTGTGGCTATATCCAGTGATTCAGAGTTCATCGTATCGGGAAGTTATGATTTGACGGTGAGACTATGGGACATCAAGACAGGTACCTGTAAGACCATGAGTGGTCACACACATTATGTATCATCTGTGGCTATATCCAGTGATTCAGAGTTCATCGTATCGGGAAGTAGAGATAATACGGTGAGACTATGGGACGTCAAGACAGGTACCTGTAAGACCATGAGTGGTCACACACATTATGTATGATCTGTGGCTATATCCAGTGATTCAGAGTTCATCGTATCGGGAAGTAGAGATAATACGGTGAGACTATGGGACGTCAAGACAGGTACCTGTAAGACCATGAGTGGTCACACTAGTTATGTATGATCTGTGGCTATATCCAGTAATTCAGAGTTCATCGTATCGGGAAGTTAGGATTATACGGTGAGACTATGGGACATCAAGACAGGTACCTGTAAGACCATGAGTGGTCACACACATTATGTATCATCTGTGGCTATATCCAGTGATTCAGAGTTCATCGTATCGGGAAGTAGAGATAATACGGTGAGACTATGGGACATCAAGACAGGTACCTGTAAGACCATGAGTGGTCACACACATTATGTATGATCTGTGGCTATATCCAGTGATTCAGAGTTCATCGTATCGGGAAGTTATGATTTGACGGTGAGACTATGGGACATCAAGACAGGTACCTGTAAGACCATGAGTGGTCACACACATTATGTATCATCTGTGGCTATATCCAGTGATTCAGAGTTCATCGTATCGGGAAGTAGAGATAATACGGTGAGACTATGGGACGTCAAGACAGGTACCTGTAAGACCATGAGTGGTCACACACATTATGTATGATCTGTGGCTATATCCAGTGATTCAGAGTTCATCGTATCGGGAAGTTATGATTTGACGGTGAGACTATGGGACGTCAAGACAGGTACCTGTAAGACCATGAGTGGTCACACTAGTTATGTATGATCTGTGGCTATATCCAGTAATTCAGAGTTCATCGTATCGGGAAGTTAGGATTATACGGTGAGACTATGGGACATCAAGACAGGTACCTGTAAGACCATGAGTGGTCACACACATTATGTATCATCTGTGGCTATATCCAGTGATTCAGAGTTCATCGTATCGGGAAGTAGAGATAATACGGTGAGACTATGGGACGTCAAGACAGGTACCTGTAAGACCATGAGTGGTCACACACATTATGTATGATCTGTGGCTATATCCAGTGATTCAGAGTTCATCGTATCGGGAAGTAGAGATAATACGGTGAGACTATGGGACGTCAAGACAGGTACCTGTAAGACCATGAGTGGTCACACACATTATATATCAGCTGTGGCTATATCCAGTGATTCAGAGTTCATCGTATCGGGAAGTAGAGATAATACGGTGAGACTATGGGACGTCAAGACAGGTACCTGTAAGACCATGAGTGGTCACACTAGTTATGTATTCTCTGTGGCTATATCCAGTGATTCAGAGTTCATCGTATCGGGAAGTAGAGATAATACGGTGAGACTATGGGACGTCAAGACAGGTACCTGTAAGACCATGAGTGGTCACACACATTATGTATATGCTGTGGCTATATCCAGTGATTCAGAGTTCATCGTATCGGGAAGTTATGATTTGACGGTGAGACTATGGGACGTCAAGACAGGTACCTGTAAGACCATGAGTGGTCACACACATTATGTATATGCTGTGGCTATATCCAGTGATTCAGAGTTCATCGTATCGGGAAGTAGAGATAATACGGTGAGACTATGGGACATCAAGACAGGTACCTGTAAGACCATGAGTGGTCACACACATTATGTATGATCTGTGGCTATATCCAGTAATTCAGAGTTCATCGTATCGGGAAGTAGAGATAATACGGTGAGACTATGGGACGTCAAGACAGGTACCTGTAAGACCATGAGTGGTCACACACATTATGTATGATCTGTGGCTATATCCAGTGATTCAGAGTTCATCGTATCGGGAAGTTATGATTTGACGGTGAGACTATGGGACATCAAGACAGGTACCTGTAAGACCATGAGTGGTCACACACATTATGTATCATCTGTGGCTATATCCAGTGATTCAGAGTTCATCGTATCGGGAAGTAGAGATAATACGGTGAGACTATGGGACGTCAAGACAGGTACCTGTAAGACCATGAGTGGTCACACACATTATGTATGATCTGTGGCTATATCCAGTGATTCAGAGTTCATCGTATCGGGAAGTAGAGATAATACGGTGAGACTATGGGACGTCAAGACAGGTACCTGTAAGACCATGAGTGGTCACACACATTATATATCAGCTGTGGCTATATCCAGTAATTCAGAGTTCATCGTATCGGGAAGTAGAGATAATACGGTGAGACTATGGGACGTCAAGACAGGTACCTGTAAGACCATGAGTGGTCACACTAGTTATGTATTCTCTGTGGCTATATCCAGTAATTCAGAGTTCATCGTATCGGGAAGTTATGATTTGACGGTGAGACTATGGGACATCAAGACAGGTACCTGTAAGACCATGAGTGGTCACACACATTATGTATATGCTGTGGCTATATCCAGTGATTCAGAGTTCATCGTATCGGGAAGTAGAGATAATACGGTGAGACTATGGGACGTCAAGACAGGTACCTGTAAGACCATGAGTGGTCACACACATTATGTATGATCTGTGGCTATATCCAGTGATTCAGAGTTCATCGTATCGGGAAGTAGAGATAATACGGTGAGACTATGGGACGTCAAGACAGGTACCTGTAAGACCATGAGTGGTCACACACATTATATATCAGCTGTGGCTATATCCAGTGATTCAGAGTTCATCGTATCGGGAAGTAGAGATAATACGGTGAGACTATGGGACGTCAAGACAGGTACCTGTAAGACCATGAGTGGTCACACACATTATGTATGATCTGTGGCTATATCCAGTGATTCAGAGTTCATCGTATCGGGAAGTAGAGATAATACGGTGAGACTATGGGACGTCAAGACAGGTACCTGTAAGACCATGAGTGGTCACACACATTATGTATATGCTGTGGCTATATCCAGTGATTCAGAGTTCATCGTATCGGGAAGTTATGATTTGACGGTGAGACTATGGGACGTCAAGACAGGTACCTGTAAGACCATGAGTGGTCACACACATTATGTATATGCTGTGGCTATATCCAGTGATTCAGAGTTCATCGTATCGGGAAGTAGAGATAATACGGTGAGACTATGGGACATCAAGACAGGTACCTGTAAGACCATGAGTGGTCACACACATTATGTATGATCTGTGGCTATATCCAGTAATTCAGAGTTCATCGTATCGGGAAGTTATGATTATACGGTGAGACTATGGGACGTCAAGACAGGTACCTGTAAGACCATGAGTGGTCACACACATTATGTATGATCTGTGGCTATATCCAGTGATTCAGAGTTCATCGTATCGGGAAGTTATGATTTGACGGTGAGACTATGGGACGTCAAGACAGGTACCTGTAAGACCATGAGTGGTCACACACATTATGTATATGCTGTGGCTATATCCAGTGATTCAGAGTTCATCGTATCGGGAAGTTATGATTTGACGGTGAGACTATGGGACGTCAAGACAGGTACCTGTAAGACCATGAGTGGTCACACACATTATGTATCATCTGTGGCTATATCCAGTGATTCAGAGTTCATCGTATCGGGAAGTAGAGATAATACGGTGAGACTATGGGACGTCAAGACAGGTACCTGTAAGACCATGAGTGGTCACACTAGTTATGTATGATCTGTGGCTATATCCAGTGATTCAGAGTTCATCGTATCGGGAAGTAGAGATAATACGGTGAGACTATGGGACGTCAAGACAGGTACCTGTAAGACCATGAGTGGTCACACACATTATATATCAGCTGTGGCTATATCCAGTGATTCAGAGTTCATCGTATCGGGAAGTTATGATTTGACGGTGAGACTATGGGACGTCAAGACAGGTACCTGTAAGACCATGAGTGGTCACACACATTATGTATATGCTGTGGCTATATCCAGTGATTCAGAGTTCATCGTATCGGGAAGTAGAGATAATACGGTGAGACTATGGGACGTCAAGACAGGTACCTGTAAGACCATGAGTGGTCACACACATTATGTATGATCTGTGGCTATATCCAGTGATTCAGAGTTCATCGTATCGGGAAGTAGAGATAATACGGTGAGACTATGGGACGTCAAGACAGGTACCTGTAAGACCATGAGTGGTCACACACATTATATATCAGCTGTGGCTATATCCAGTAATTCAGAGTTCATCGTATCGGGAAGTAGAGATAATACGGTGAGACTATGGGACGTCAAGACAGGTACCTGTAAGACCATGAGTGGTCACACTAGTTATGTATTCTCTGTGGCTATATCCAGTAATTCAGAGTTCATCGTATCGGGAAGTTATGATTTGACGGTGAGACTATGGGACATCAAGACAGGTACCTGTAAGACCATGAGTGGTCACACACATTATGTATATGCTGTGGCTATATCCAGTGATTCAGAGTTCATCGTATCGGGAAGTAGAGATAATACGGTGAGACTATGGGACGTCAAGACAGGTACCTGTAAGACCATGAGTGGTCACACACATTATGTATGATCTGTGGCTATATCCAGTGATTCAGAGTTCATCGTATCGGGAAGTAGAGATAATACGGTGAGACTATGGGACGTCAAGACAGGTACCTGTAAGACCATGAGTGGTCACACACATTATGTATGATCTGTGGCTATATCCAGTGATTCAGAGTTCATCGTATCGGGAAGTAGAGATAATACGGTGAGACTATGGGACGTCAAGACAGGTACCTGTAAGACCATGAGTGGTCACACACATTATGTATATGCTGTGGCTATATCCAGTGATTCAGAGTTCATCGTATCGGGAAGTTATGATTTGACGGTGAGACTATGGGACGTCAAGACAGGTACCTGTAAGACCATGAGTGGTCACACACATTATGTATGATCTGTGGCTATATCCAGTGATTCAGAGTTCATCGTATCGGGAAGTTATGATTTGACGGTGAGACTATGGGACATCAAGACAGGTACCTGTAAGACCATGAGTGGTCACACACATTATGTATCATCTGTGGCTATATCCAGTGATTCAGAGTTCATCGTATCGGGAAGTAGAGATAATACGGTGAGACTATGGGACGTCAAGACAGGTACCTGTAAGACCATGAGTGGTCACACACATTATGTATGATCTGTGGCTATATCCAGTGATTCAGAGTTCATCGTATCGGGAAGTAGAGATAATACGGTGAGACTATGGGACGTCAAGACAGGTACCTGTAAGACCATGAGTGGTCACACACATTATATATCAGCTGTGGCTATATCCAGTAATTCAGAGTTCATCGTATCGGGAAGTAGAGATAATACGGTGAGACTATGGGACGTCAAGACAGGTACCTGTAAGACCATGAGTGGTCACACTAGTTATGTATTCTCTGTGGCTATATCCAGTGATTCAGAGTTCATCGTATCGGGAAGTTATGATTATACGGTGAGACTATGGGACGTCAAGACAGGTACCTGTAAGACCATGAGTGGTCACACACATTATGTATGATCTGTGGCTATATCCAGTGATTCAGAGTTCATCGTATCGGGAAGTTATGATTTGACGGTGAGACTATGGGACGTCAAGACAGGTACCTGTAAGACCATGAGTGGTCACACACATTATGTATATGCTGTGGCTATATCCAGTGATTCAGAGTTCATCGTATCGGGAAGTAGAGATAATACGGTGAGACTATGGGACATCAAGACAGGTACCTGTAAGACCATGAGTGGTCACACACATTATGTATATGCTGTGGCTATATCCAGTGATTCAGAGTTCATCGTATCGGGAAGTAGAGATAATACGGTGAGACTATGGGACGTCAAGACAGGTACCTGTAAGACCATGAGTGGTCACACACATTATGTATGATCTGTGGCTATATCCAGTGATTCAGAGTTCATCGTATCGGGAAGTTATGATTTGACGGTGAGACTATGGGACGTCAAGACAGGTACCTGTAAGACCATGAGTGGTCACACACATTATGTATGATCTGTGGCTATATCCAGTGATTCAGAGTTCATCGTATCGGGAAGTTATGATTTGACGGTGAGACTATGGGACATCAAGACAGGTACCTGTAAGACCATGAGTGGTCACACACATTATGTATCATCTGTGGCTATATCCAGTGATTCAGAGTTCATCGTATCGGGAAGTAGAGATAATACGGTGAGACTATGGGACGTCAAGACAGGTACCTGTAAGACCATGAGTGGTCACACACATTATGTATGATCTGTGGCTATATCCAGTGATTCAGAGTTCATCGTATCGGGAAGTAGAGATAATACGGTGAGACTATGGGACGTCAAGACAGGTACCTGTAAGACCATGAGTGGTCACACACATTATATATCAGCTGTGGCTATATCCAGTAATTCAGAGTTCATCGTATCGGGAAGTAGAGATAATACGGTGAGACTATGGGACGTCAAGACAGGTACCTGTAAGACCATGAGTGGTCACACTAGTTATGTATTCTCTGTGGCTATATCCAGTAATTCAGAGTTCATCGTATCGGGAAGTTATGATTTGACGGTGAGACTATGGGACATCAAGACAGGTACCTGTAAGACCATGAGTGGTCACACACATTATGTATATGCTGTGGCTATATCCAGTGATTCAGAGTTCATCGTATCGGGAAGTAGAGATAATACGGTGAGACTATGGGACGTCAAGACAGGTACCTGTAAGACCATGAGTGGTCACACACATTATGTATGATCTGTGGCTATATCCAGTGATTCAGAGTTCATCGTATCGGGAAGTAGAGATAATACGGTGAGACTATGGGACGTCAAGACAGGTACCTGTAAGACCATGAGTGGTCACACACATTATATATCAGCTGTGGCTATATCCAGTAATTCAGAGTTCATCGTATCGGGAAGTTATGATTTGACGGTGAGACTATGGGACATCAAGACAGGTACCTGTAAGACCATGAGTGGTCACACACATTATGTATCAGCTGTGGCTATATCCAGTGATTCAGAGTTCATCGTATCGGGAAGTAGAGATAATACGGTGAGACTATGGGACGTCAAGACAGGTACCTGTAAGACCATGAGTGGTCACACACATTATGTATGATCTGTGGCTATATCCAGTGATTCAGAGTTCATCGTATCGGGAAGTAGAGATAATACGGTGAGACTATGGGACGTCAAGACAGGTACCTGTAAGACCATGAGTGGTCACACACATTATATATCAGCTGTGGCTATATCCAGTGATTCAGAGTTCATCGTATCGGGAAGTAGAGATAATACGGTGAGACTATGGGACGTCAAGACAGGTACCTGTAAGACCATGAGTGGTCACACTAGTTATGTATTCTCTGTGGCTATATCCAGTGATTCAGAGTTCATCGTATCGGGAAGTAGAGATAATACGGTGAGACTATGGGACGTCAAGACAGGTACCTGTAAGACCATGAGTGGTCACACACATTATGTATGATCTGTGGCTATATCCAGTGATTCAGAGTTCATCGTATCGGGAAGTAGAGATAATACGGTGAGACTATGGGACGTCAAGACAGGTACCTGTAAGACCATGAGTGGTCACACACATTATATATCAGCTGTGGCTATATCCAGTGATTCAGAGTTCATCGTATCGGGAAGTAGAGATAATACGGTGAGACTATGGGACGTCAAGACAGGTACCTGTAAGACCATGAGTGGTCACACTAGTTATGTATTCTCTGTGGCTATATCCAGTGATTCAGAGTTCATCGTATCGGGAAGTAGAGATAATACGGTGAGACTATGGGACGTCAAGACAGGTACCTGTAAGACCATGAGTGGTCACACTAGTTATGTATTCTCTGTGGCTATATCCAGTAATTCAGAGTTCATCGTATCGGGAAGTTATGATTTGACGGTGAGACTATGGGACGTCAAGACAGGTACCTGTAAGACCATGAGTGGTCACACTAGTTATGTATGATCTGTGGCTATATCCAGTAATTCAGAGTTCATCGTATCGGGAAGTTATGATTTGACGGTGAGACTATGGGACGTCAAGACAGGTACCTGTAAGACCATGAGTGGTCACACACATTATGTATATGCTGTGGCTATATCCAGTGATTCAGAGTTCATCGTATCGGGAAGTAGAGATAATACGGTGAGACTATGGGACATCAAGACAGGTACCTGTAAGACCATGAGTGGTCACACACATTATGTATGATCTGTGGCTATATCCAGTAATTCAGAGTTCATCGTATCGGGAAGTTATGATTATACGGTGAGACTATGGGACGTCAAGACAGGTACCTGTAAGACCATGAGTGGTCACACACATTATGTATGATCTGTGGCTATATCCAGTGATTCAGAGTTCATCGTATCGGGAAGTTATGATTTGACGGTGAGACTATGGGACATCAAGACAGGTACCTGTAAGACCATGAGTGGTCACACACATTATGTATCATCTGTGGCTATATCCAGTGATTCAGAGTTCATCGTATCGGGAAGTAGAGATAATACGGTGAGACTATGGGACGTCAAGACAGGTACCTGTAAGACCATGAGTGGTCACACACATTATGTATGATCTGTGGCTATATCCAGTGATTCAGAGTTCATCGTATCGGGAAGTAGAGATAATACGGTGAGACTATGGGACGTCAAGACAGGTACCTGTAAGACCATGAGTGGTCACACACATTATATATCAGCTGTGGCTATATCCAGTAATTCAGAGTTCATCGTATCGGGAAGTAGAGATAATACGGTGAGACTATGGGACGTCAAGACAGGTACCTGTAAGACCATGAGTGGTCACACTAGTTATGTATTCTCTGTGGCTATATCCAGTAATTCAGAGTTCATCGTATCGGGAAGTTATGATTTGACGGTGAGACTATGGGACATCAAGACAGGTACCTGTAAGACCATGAGTGGTCACACACATTATGTATATGCTGTGGCTATATCCAGTGATTCAGAGTTCATCGTATCGGGAAGTAGAGATAATACGGTGAGACTATGGGACGTCAAGACAGGTACCTGTAAGACCATGAGTGGTCACACACATTATGTATGATCTGTGGCTATATCCAGTGATTCAGAGTTCATCGTATCGGGAAGTAGAGATAATACGGTGAGACTATGGGACGTCAAGACAGGTACCTGTAAGACCATGAGTGGTCACACACATTATATATCAGCTGTGGCTATATCCAGTGATTCAGAGTTCATCGTATCGGGAAGTAGAGATAATACGGTGAGACTATGGGACGTCAAGACAGGTACCTGTAAGACCATGAGTGGTCACACACATTATGTATATGCTGTGGCTATATCCAGTGATTCAGAGTTCATCGTATCGGGAAGTAGAGATAATACGGTGAGACTATGGGACGTCAAGACAGGTACCTGTAAGACCATGAGTGGTCACACACATTATATATCAGCTGTGGCTATATCCAGTGATTCAGAGTTCATCGTATCGGGAAGTAGAGATAATACGGTGAGACTATGGGACGTCAAGACAGGTACCTGTAAGACCATGAGTGGTCACACACATTATGTATATGCTGTGGCTATATCCAGTGATTCAGAGTTCATCGTATCGGGAAGTAGAGATAATACGGTGAGACTATGGGACGTCAAGACAGGTACCTGTAAGACCATGAGTGGTCACACAAATTAGGTATATGCTGTGGCTATATCCAGTGATTCAGAGTTCATCGTATCGGGAAGTCATGATTATACGGTGAGACTATGGGACGTCAAGACAGGTACCTGTAAGACCATGAGTGGTCACACACATTATGTATTCTCTGTGGCTATATCCAGTAATTCAGAGTTCATCGTATCGGGAAGTTATGATTTGACGGTGAGACTATGGGACGTCAAGACAGGTACCTGTAAGACCATGAGTGGTCACACACATTATGTATATGCTGTGGCTATATCCAGTGATTCAGAGTTCATCGTATCGGGAAGTAGAGATAATACGGTGAGACTATGGGACGTCAAGACAGGTACCTGTAAGACCATGAGTGGTCACACACATTATATATCAGCTGTGGCTATATCCAGTAATTCAGAGTTCATCGTATCGGGAAGTAGAGATAATACGGTGAGACTATGGGACGTCAAGACAGGTACCTGTAAGACCATGAGTGGTCACACTAGTTATGTATTCTCTGTGGCTATATCCAGTGATTCAGAGTTCATCGTATCGGGAAGTAGAGATAATACGGTGAGACTATGGGACGTCAAGACAGGTACCTGTAAGACCATGAGTGGTCACACACATTATGTATATGCTGTGGCTATATCCAGTGATTCAGAGTTCATCGTATCGGGAAGTAGAGATAATACGGTGAGACTATGGGACGTCAAGACAGGTACCTGTAAGACCATGAGTGGTCACACACATTATGTATGATCTGTGGCTATATCCAGTGATTCAGAGTTCATCGTATCGGGAAGTAGAGATAATACGGTGAGACTATGGGACGTCAAGACAGGTACCTGTAAGACCATGAGTGGTCACACACATTATGTATGATCTGTGGCTATATCCAGTGATTCAGAGTTCATCGTATCGGGAAGTTATGATTTGACGGTGAGACTATGGGACGTCAAGACAGGTACCTGTAAGACCATGAGTGGTCACACACATTATGTATATGCTGTGGCTATATCCAGTGATTCAGAGTTCATCGTATCGGGAAGTAGAGATAATACGGTGAGACTATGGGACGTCAAGACAGGTACCTGTAAGACCATGAGTGGTCACACACATTATGTATCATCTGTGGCTATATCCAGTGATTCAGAGTTCATCGTATCGGGAAGTAGAGATAATACGGTGAGACTATGGGACATCAAGACAGGTACCTGTAAGACCATGAGTGGTCACACACATTATGTATGATCTGTGGCTATATCCAGTGATTCAGAGTTCATCGTATCGGGAAGTTATGATTATACGGTGAGACTATGGGACGTCAAGACAGGTACCTGTAAGACCATGAGTGGTCACACTAGTTATGTATTCTCTGTGGCTATATCCAGTAATTCAGAGTTCATCGTATCGGGAAGTTATGATTATACGGTGAGACTATGGGACGTCAAGACAGGTACCTGTAAGACCATGAGTGGTCACACACATTATGTATATGCTGTGGCTATATCCAGTGATTCAGAGTTCATCGTATCGGGAAGTTATGATTATACGGTGAGACTATGGGACGTCAAGACAGGTACCTGTAAGACCATGAGTGGTCACACTAGTTATGTATTCTCTGTGGCTATATCCAGTGATTCAGAGTTCATCGTATCGGGAAGTAGAGATAATACGGTGAGACTATGGGACGTCAAGACAGGTACCTGTAAGACCATGAGTGGTCACACACATTATATATCAGCTGTGGCTATATCCAGTAATTCAGAGTTCATCGTATCGGGAAGTTATGATTTGACGGTGAGACTATGGGACGTCAAGACAGGTACCTGTAAGACCATGAGTGGTCACACACATTATATATCAGCTGTGGCTATATCCAGTGATTCAGAGTTCATCGTATCGGGAAGTAGAGATAATACGGTGAGACTATGGGACGTCAAGACAGGTACCTGTAAGACCATGAGTGGTCACACACATTATGTATGATCTGTGGCTATATCCAGTGATTCAGAGTTCATCGTATCGGGAAGTAGAGATAATACGGTGAGACTATGGGACGTCAAGACAGGTACCTGTAAGACCATGAGTGGTCACACACATTATATATCAGCTGTGGCTATATCCAGTAATTCAGAGTTCATCGTATCGGGAAGTAGAGATAATACGGTGAGACTATGGGACGTCAAGACAGGTACCTGTAAGACCATGAGTGGTCACACACATTATGTATATGCTGTGGCTATATCCAGTAATTCAGAGTTCATCGTATCGGGAAGTAGAGATAATACGGTGAGACTATGGGACGTCAAGACAGGTACCTGTAAGACCATGAGTGGTCACACTAGTTATGTATTCTCTGTGGCTATATCCAGTAATTCAGAGTTCATCGTATCGGGAAGTTATGATTTGACGGTGAGACTATGGGACATCAAGACAGGTACCTGTAAGACCATGAGTGGTCACACACATTATGTATATGCTGTGGCTATATCCAGTGATTCAGAGTTCATCGTATCGGGAAGTAGAGATAATACGGTGAGACTATGGGACGTCAAGACAGGTACCTGTAAGACCATGAGTGGTCACACACATTATGTATGATCTGTGGCTATATCCAGTGATTCAGAGTTCATCGTATCGGGAAGTAGAGATAATACGGTGAGACTATGGGACGTCAAGACAGGTACCTGTAAGACCATGAGTGGTCACACACATTATGTATGATCTGTGGCTATATCCAGTGATTCAGAGTTCATCGTATCGGGAAGTAGAGATAATACGGTGAGACTATGGGACGTCAAGACAGGTACCTGTAAGACCATGAGTGGTCACACTAGTTATGTATTCTCTGTGGCTATATCCAGTGATTCAGAGTTCATCGTATCGGGAAGTAGAGATAATACGGTGAGACTATGGGACGTCAAGACAGGTACCTGTAAGACCATGAGTGGTCACACACATTATGTATCATCTGTGGCTATATCCAGTAATTCAGAGTTCATCGTATCGGGAAGTAGAGATAATACGGTGAGACTATGGGACGTCAAGACAGGTACCTGTAAGACCATGAGTGGTCACACACATTATGTATGATCTGTGGCTATATCCAGTGATTCAGAGTTCATCGTATCGGGAAGTCATGATTATACGGTGAGACTATGGGACGTCAAGACAGGTACCTGTAAGACCATGAGTGGTCACACTAGTGTTGTATGATCTGTGGCTATATCCAGTAATTCAGAGTTCATCGTATCGGGAAGTTATGATTTGACGGTGAGACTATGGGACATCAAGACAGGTACCTGTAAGACCATGAGTGGTCACACACATTATGTATATGCTGTGGCTATATCCAGTGATTCAGAGTTCATCGTATCGGGAAGTTATGATTATACGGTGAGACTATGGGACGTCAAGACAGGTACCTGTAAGACCATGAGTGGTCACACACATTATGTATGATCTGTGGCTATATCCAGTGATTCAGAGTTCATCGTATCGGGAAGTAGAGATAATACGGTGAGACTATGGGACGTCAAGACAGGTACCTGTAAGACCATGAGTGGTCACACACATTATATATCAGCTGTGGCTATATCCAGTGATTCAGAGTTCATCGTATCGGGAAGTAGAGATAATACGGTGAGACTATGGGACGTCAAGACAGGTACCTGTAAGACCATGAGTGGTCACACACATTATGTATGATCTGTGGCTATATCCAGTGATTCAGAGTTCATCGTATCGGGAAGTAGAGATAATACGGTGAGACTATGGGACGTCAAGACAGGTACCTGTAAGACCATGAGTGGTCACACACATTATGTATATGCTGTGGCTATATCCAGTGATTCAGAGTTCATCGTATCGGGAAGTTATGATTATACGGTGAGACTATGGGACGTCAAGACAGGTACCTGTAAGACCATGAGTGGTCACACACATTATATATCAGCTGTGGCTATATCCAGTGATTCAGAGTTCATCGTATCGGGAAGTTATGATTTGACGGTGAGACTATGGGACGTCAAGACAGGTACCTGTAAGACCATGAGTGGTCACACACATTATGTATTCTCTGTGGCTATATCCAGTAATTCAGAGTTCATCGTATCGGGAAGTAGAGATAATACGGTGAGACTATGGGACGTCAAGACAGGTACCTGTAAGACCATGAGTGGTCACACACATTATATATCAGCTGTGGCTATATCCAGTAATTCAGAGTTCATCGTATCGGGAAGTAGAGATAATACGGTGAGACTATGGGACGTCAAGACAGGTACCTGTAAGACCATGAGTGGTCACACTAGTTATGTATTCTCTGTGGCTATATCCAGTGATTCAGAGTTCATCGTATCGGGAAGTTATGATTATACGGTGAGACTATGGGACGTCAAGACAGGTACCTGTAAGACCATGAGTGGTCACACACATTATGTATATGCTGTGGCTATATCCAGTGATTCAGAGTTCATCGTATCGGGAAGTAGAGATAATACGGTGAGACTATGGGACGTCAAGACAGGTACCTGTAAGACCATGAGTGGTCACACTACATTATGTATTCTCTGTGGCTATATCCAGTAATTCAGAGTTCATCGTATCGGGAAGTTATGATTTGACGGTGAGACTATGGGACGTCAAGACAGGTACCTGTAAGACCATGAGTGGTCACACACATTATGTATATGCTGTGGCTATATCCAGTGATTCAGAGTTCATCGTATCGGGAAGTAGAGATAATACGGTGAGACTATGGGACGTCAAGACAGGTACCTGTAAGACCATGAGTGGTCACACACATTATGTATGATCTGTGGCTATATCCAGTGATTCAGAGTTCATCGTATCGGGAAGTTATGATTTGACGGTGAGACTATGGGACGTCAAGACAGGTACCTGTAAGACCATGAGTGGTCACACACATTATGTATATGCTGTGGCTATATCCAGTGATTCAGAGTTTATCGTATCGGGAAGTAGAGATAATACGGTGAGACTATGGGACATCAAGACAGGTACCTGTAAGACCATGAGTGGTCACACACATTATGTATCATCTGTGGCTATATCCAGTGATTCAGAGTTCATCGTATCGGGAAGTTATGATTTGACGGTGAGACTATGGGACGTCAAGACAGGTACCTGTAAGACCATGAGTGGTCACACACATTATGTATATGCTGTGGCTATATCCAGTGATTCAGAGTTCATCGTATCGGGAAGTAGAGATAATACGGTGAGACTATGGGACGTCAAGAAAGGTACCTGTAAGACCATGAGTGGTCACACAGGTTATGTATGATCTGTGGCTATATCCAGTGATTCAGAGTTCATCGTATCGGGAAGTAGAGATAATACGGTGAGAATATGGGACGTCAAGACAGGTACCTGTAAGACCATGAGTGGTCACACACATTATATATCAGCTGTGGCTATATCCAGTGATTCAGAGTTCATCGTATCGGGAAGTTATGATTTGACGGTGAGACTATGGGACGTCAAGACAGGTACCTGTAAGACCATGAGTGGTCACACACATTATGTATCATCTGTGGCTATATCCAGTGATTCAGAGTTCATCGTATCGGGAAGTAGAGATAATACGGTGAGACTATGGGACGTCAATACAGGTACCTGTAAGACCATGAGTGGTCACACACATTATATATCAGCTGTGGCTATATCCAGTGATTCAGAGTTCATCGTATCGGGAAGTAGAGATAATACGGTGAGACTATGGGACATCAAGACAGGTACCTGTAAGACCATGAGTGGTCACACACATTATGTATGATCTGTGGCTATATCCAGTGATTCAGAGTTCATCGTATCGGGAAGTAGAGATAATACGGTGAGACTATGGGACATCAAGACAGGTACCTGTAAGACCATGAGTGGTCACACACATTATGTATGATCTGTGGCTATATCCAGTGATTCAGAGTTCATCGTATCGGGAAGTAGAGATAATACGGTGAGACTATGGGACGTCAAGACAGGTACCTGTAAGACCATGAGTGGTCACACACATTATATATCAGCTGTGGCTATATCCAGTAATTCAGAGTTCATCGTATCGGGAAGTAGAGATAATACGGTGAGACTATGGGACGTCAAGACAGGTACCTGTAAGACCATGAGTGGTCACACTAGTTATGTATTCTCTGTGGCTATATCCAGTGATTCAGAGTTCATCGTATCGGGAAGTAGAGATAATACGGTGAGACTATGGGACGTCAAGACAGGTACCTGTAAGACCATGAGTGGTCACACACATTATGTATATGCTGTGGCTATATCCAGTGATTCAGAGTTCATCGTATCGGGAAGTAGAGATAATACGGTGAGACTATGGGACGTCAAGACAGGTACCTGTAAGACCATGAGTGGTCACACACATTATGTATGATCTGTGGCTATATCCAGTGATTCAGAGTTCATCGTATCGGGAAGTTATGATTTGACGGTGAGACTATGGGACGTCAAGACAGGTACCTGTAAGACCATGAGTGGTCACACACATTATGTATATGCTGTGGCTATATCCAGTGATTCAGAGTTCATCGTATCGGGAAGTAGAGATAATACGGTGAGACTATGGGACGTCAAGACAGGTACCTGTAAGACCATGAGTGGTCACACACATTATGTATATGCTGTGGCTATATCCAGTGATTCAGAGTTCATCGTATCGGGAAGTAGAGATAATACGGTGAGACTATGGGACGTCAAGACAGGTACCTGTAAGACCATGAGTGGTCACACACATTATGTATGATCTGTGGCTATATCCAGTGATTCAGAGTTCATCGTATCGGGAAGTAGAGATAATACGGTGAGACTATGGGACATCAAGACAGGTACCTGTAAGACCATGAGTGGTCACACACATTATGTATGATCTGTGGCTATATCCAGTGATTCAGAGTTCATCGTATCGGGAAGTTATGATTTGACGGTGAGACTATGGGACGTCAAGACAGGTACCTGTAAGACCATGAGTGGTCACACTAGTTATGTATTCTCTGTGGCTATATCCAGTAATTCAGAGTTCATCGTATCGGGAAGTTATGATTATACGGTGAGACTATGGGACGTCAAGACAGGTACCTGTAAGACCATGAGTGGTCACACACATTATGTATATGCTGTGGCTATATCCAGTGATTCAGAGTTCATCGTATCGGGAAGTTATGATTATACGGTGAGACTATGGGACGTCAAGACAGGTACCTGTAAGACCATGAGTGGTCACATTAGTTATGTATTCTCTGTGGCTATATCCAGTGATTCAGAGTTCATCGTATCGGGAAGTAGAGATAATACGGTGAGACTATGGGACGTCAAGACAGGTACCTGTAAGACCATGAGTGGTCACACACATTATATATCAGCTGTGGCTATATCCAGTAATTCAGAGTTCATCGTATCGGGAAGTTATGATTTGACGGTGAGACTATGGGACGTCAAGACAGGTACCTGTAAGACCATGAGTGGTCACACACATTATATATCAGCTGTGGCTATATCCAGTGATTCAGAGTTCATCGTATCGGGAAGTAGAGATAATACGGTGAGACTATGGGACGTCAAGAAAGGTACCTGTAAGACCATGAGTGGTCACACACATTATGTATGATCTGTGGCTATATCCAGTGATTCAGAGTTCATCGTATCGGGAAGTAGAGATAATACGGTGAGAATATGGGACGTCAAGACAGGTACCTGTAAGACCATGAGTGGTCACACACATTATGTATCATCTGTGGCTATATCCAGTGATTCAGAGTTCATCGTATCGGGAAGTTATGATTTGACGGTGAGACTATGGGACGTCAAGACAGGTACCTGTAAGACCATGAGTGGTCACACACATTATGTATATGCTGTGGCTATATCCAGTGATTCAGAGTTCATCGTATCGGGAAGTAGAGATAATACGGTGAGACTATGGGACGTCAAGAAAGGTACCTGTAAGACCATGAGTGGTCACACAGGTTATGTATGATCTGTGGCTATATCCAGTGATTCAGAGTTCATCGTATCGGGAAGTAGAGATAATACGGTGAGAATATGGGACGTCAAGACAGGTACCTGTAAGACCATGAGTGGTCACACACATTATGTATGATCTGTGGCTATATCCAGTGATTCAGAGTTCATCGTATCGGGAAGTTATGATTTGACGGTGAGACTATGGGACGTCAAGACAGGTACCTGTAAGACCATGAGTGGTCACATTAGTTATGTATTCTCTGTGGCTATATCCAGTGATTCAGAGTTCATCGTATCTTGAAGTTATGATTATACGGTGAGACTATGGGACGTCAAGACAGGTACCTGTAAGACCATGAGTGGTCACACTAGTTATGTATTCTCTGTGGCTATATCCAGTGATTCAGAGTTCATCGTATCGGGAAGTAGAGATAATACGGTGAGACTATGGGACGTCAAGACAGGTACCTGTAAGACCATGAGTGGTCACACACATTATATATCAGCTGTGGCTATATCCAGTAATTCAGAGTTCATCGTATCGGGAAGTTATGATTTGACGGTGAGACTATGGGACGTCAAGACAGGTACCTGTAAGACCATGAGTGGTCACACACATTATATATCAGCTGTGGCTATATCCAGTGATTCAGAGTTCATCGTATCGGGAAGTAGAGATAATACGGTGAGACTATGGGACGTCAAGAAAGGTACCTGTAAGACCATGAGTGGTCACACACATTATGTATGATCTGTGGCTATATCCAGTGATTCAGAGTTCATCGTATCGGGAAGTAGAGATAATACGGTGAGAATATGGGACGTCAAGACAGGTACCTGTAAGACCATGAGTGGTCACACACATTATGTATCATCTGTGGCTATATCCAGTGATTCAGAGTTCATCGTATCGGGAAGTAGAGATAATACGGTGAGACTATGGGACGTCAAGACAGGTACCTGTAAGACCATGAGTGGTCACACACATTATGTATATGCTGTGGCTATATCCAGTGATTCAGAGTTCATCGTATCGGGAAGTAGAGATAATACGGTGAGACTATGGGACGTCAAGAAAGGTACCTGTAAGACCATGAGTGGTCACACAGGTTATGTATGATCTGTGGCTATATCCAGTGATTCAGAGTTCATCGTATCGGGAAGTAGAGATAATACGGTGAGAATATGGGACGTCAAGACAGGTACCTGTAAGACCATGAGTGGTCACACACATTATGTATGATCTGTGGCTATATCCAGTGATTCAGAGTTCATCGTATCGGGAAGTTATGATTTGACGGTGAGACTATGGGACGTCAAGACAGGTACCTGTAAGACCATGAGTGGTCACACTAGTTATGTATTCTCTGTGGCTATATCCAGTGATTCAGAGTTCATCGTATCTTGAAGTTATGATTATACGGTGAGACTATGGGACGTCAAGACAGGTACCTGTAAGACCATGAGTGGTCACACTAGTTATGTATTCTCTGTGGCTATATCCAGTGATTCAGAGTTCATCGTATCGGGAAGTAGAGATAATACGGTGAGACTATGGGACGTCAAGACAGGTACCTGTAAGACCATGAGTGGTCACACACATTATGTATATGCTGTGGCTATATCCAGTGATTCAGAGTTCATCGTATCGGGAAGTAGAGATAATACGGTGAGACTATGGGACGTCAAGACAGGTACCTGTAAGACCATGAGTGGTCACACACATTTTGTATATGCTGTGGCTATATCCAGTGATTCAGAGTTCATCGTATCGGGAAGTAGAGATAATACGGTGAGACTATGGGACGTCAAGACAGGTACCTGTAAGACCATGAGTGGTCACACTAGTTATGTATGATCTGTGGCTATATCCAGTGATTCAGAGTTCATCGTATCGGGAAGTTATGATTTGACGGTGAGACTATGGGACGTCAAGACAGGTACCTGTAAGACCATGAGTGGTCACACACATTATGTATCATCTGTGGCTATATCCAGTAATTCAGAGTTCATCGTATCGGGAAGTTATGATTATACGGTGAGACTATGGGACGTCAAGACAGGTACCTGTAAGACCATGAGTGGTCACACACATTATGTATCATCTGTGGCTATATCCAGTGATTCAGAGTTCATCGTATCGGGAAGTAGAGATAATACGGTGAGACTATGGGACGTCAAGACAGGTACCTGTAAGACCATGAGTGGTCACACACATTATGTATCATCTGTGGCTATATCCAGTGATTCAGAGTTTATCGTATCGGGAAGTAGAGATAATACGGTGAGACTATGGGACATCAAGACAGGTACCTGTAAGACCATGAGTGGTCACACTAGTTATGTATTCTCTGTGGCTATATCCAGTGATTCAGAGTTCATCGTATCTTGAAGTTATGATTATACGGTGAGACTATGGGACGTCAAGACAGGTACCTGTAAGACCATGAGTGGTCACACTAGTTATGTATTCTCTGTGGCTATATCCAGTGATTCAGAGTTCATCGTATCGGGAAGTAGAGATAATACGGTGAGACTATGGGACGTCAAGACAGGTACCTGTAAGACCATGAGTGGTCACACACATTATGTATATGCTGTGGCTATATCCAGTGATTCAGAGTTCATCGTATCGGGAAGTAGAGATAATACGGTGAGACTATGGGACGTCAAGACAGGTACCTGTAAGACCATGAGTGGTCACACTAGTTATGTATGATCTGTGGCTATATCCAGTGATTCAGAGTTCATCGTATCGGGAAGTTATGATTTGACGGTGAGACTATGGGACGTCAAGACAGGTACCTGTAAGACCATGAGTGGTCACACACATTATGTATCATCTGTGGCTATATCCAGTAATTCAGAGTTCATCGTATCGGGAAGTTATGATTATACGGTGAGACTATGGGACGTCAAGACAGGTACCTGTAAGACCATGAGTGGTCACACACATTATGTATCATCTGTGGCTATATCCAGTGATTCAGAGTTCATCGTATCGGGAAGTAGAGATAATACGGTGAGACTATGGGACGTCAAGACAGGTACCTGTAAGACCATGAGTGGTCACACACATTATGTATCATCTGTGGCTATATCCAGTGATTCAGAGTTCATCGTATCGGGAAGTTATGATTTGACGGTGAGACTATGGGACATCAAGACAGGTACCTGTAAGACCATGAGTGGTCACACACATTATGTATGATCTGTGGCTATATCCAGTGATTCAGAGTTCATCGTATCGGGAAGTAGAGATAATACGGTGAGACTATGGGACGTCAAGACAGGTACCTGTAAGACCATGAGTGGTCACACACATTATATATCAGCTGTGGCTATATCCAGTGATTCAGAGTTCATCGTATCGGGAAGTAGAGATAATACGGTGAGACTATGGGACGTCAAGACAGGTACCTGTAAGACCATGAGTGGTCACACACATTATGTATATGCTGTGGCTATATCCAGTGATTCAGAGTTCATCGTATCGGGAAGTAGAGATAATACGGTGAGACTATGGGACGTCAAGACAGGTACCTGTAAGACCATGAGTGGTCACACACATTATATATCAGCTGTGGCTATATCCAGTGATTCAGAGTTCATCGTATCGGGAAGTAGAGATAATACGGTGAGACTATGGGACGTCAAGACAGGTACCTGTAAGACCATGAGTGGTCACACACATTATGTATATGCTGTGGCTATATCCAGTGATTCAGAGTTCATCGTATCGGGAAGTAGAGATAATACGGTGAGACTATGGGACGTCAAGACAGGTACCTGTAAGACCATGAGTGGTCACACAAATTAGGTATATGCTGTGGCTATATCCAGTGATTCAGAGTTCATCGTATCGGGAAGTCATGATTATACGGTGAGACTATGGGACGTCAAGACAGGTACCTGTAAGACCATGAGTGGTCACACACATTATGTATTCTCTGTGGCTATATCCAGTAATTCAGAGTTCATCGTATCGGGAAGTTATGATTTGACGGTGAGACTATGGGACGTCAAGACAGGTACCTGTAAGACCATGAGTGGTCACACACATTATGTATATGCTGTGGCTATATCCAGTGATTCAGAGTTCATCGTATCGGGAAGTAGAGATAATACGGTGAGACTATGGGACGTCAAGACAGGTACCTGTAAGACCATGAGTGGTCACACACATTATATATCAGCTGTGGCTATATCCAGTAATTCAGAGTTCATCGTATCGGGAAGTAGAGATAATACGGTGAGACTATGGGACGTCAAGACAGGTACCTGTAAGACCATGAGTGGTCACACTAGTTATGTATTCTCTGTGGCTATATCCAGTGATTCAGAGTTCATCGTATCGGGAAGTAGAGATAATACGGTGAGACTATGGGACGTCAAGACAGGTACCTGTAAGACCATGAGTGGTCACACACATTATGTATATGCTGTGGCTATATCCAGTGATTCAGAGTTCATCGTATCGGGAAGTAGAGATAATACGGTGAGACTATGGGACGTCAAGACAGGTACCTGTAAGACCATGAGTGGTCACACACATTATGTATGATCTGTGGCTATATCCAGTGATTCAGAGTTCATCGTATCGGGAAGTAGAGATAATACGGTGAGACTATGGGACGTCAAGACAGGTACCTGTAAGACCATGAGTGGTCACACACATTATGTATGATCTGTGGCTATATCCAGTGATTCAGAGTTCATCGTATCGGGAAGTTATGATTATACGGTGAGACTATGGGACGTCAAGACAGGTACCTGTAAGACCATGAGTGGTCACACTAGTTATGTATTCTCTGTGGCTATATCCAGTGATTCAGAGTTCATCGTATCTTGAAGTTATGATTATACGGTGAGACTATGGGACGTCAAGACAGGTACCTGTAAGACCATGAGTGGTCACACTAGTTATGTATTCTCTGTGGCTATATCCAGTGATTCAGAGTTCATCGTATCGGGAAGTAGAGATAATACGGTGAGACTATGGGACGTCAAGACAGGTACCTGTAAGACCATGAGTGGTCACACACATTATGTATATGCTGTGGCTATATCCAGTGATTCAGAGTTCATCGTATCGGGAAGTAGAGATAATACGGTGAGACTATGGGACGTCAAGACAGGTACCTGTAAGACCATGAGTGGTCACACACATTATGTATCAGCTGTGGCTATATCCAGTGATTCAGAGTTCATCGTATCGGGAAGTAGAGATAATACGGTGAGACTATGGGACATCAAGACAGGTACCTGTAAGACCATGAGTGGTCACACACATTATGTATGATCTGTGGCTATATCCAGTGATTCAGAGTTCATCGTATCGGGAAGTTATGATTATACGGTGAGACTATGGGACGTCAAGACAGGTACCTGTAAGACCATGAGTGGTCACACTAGTTATGTATTCTCTGTGGCTATATCCAGTAATTCAGAGTTCATCGTATCGGGAAGTAGAGATAATACGGTGAGACTATGGGACGTCAAGACAGGTACCTGTAAGACCATGAGTGGTCACACACATTATGTATATGCTGTGGCTATATCCAGTGATTCAGAGTTCATCGTATCGGGAAGTTATGATTATACGGTGAGACTATGGGACGTCAAGACAGGTACCTGTAAGACCATGAGTGGTCACACTAGTTATGTATTCTCTGTGGCTATATCCAGTGATTCAGAGTTCATCGTATCGGGAAGTAGAGATAATACGGTGAGACTATGGGACGTCAAGACAGGTACCTGTAAGACCATGAGTGGTCACACACATTATATATCAGCTGTGGCTATATCCAGTAATTCAGAGTTCATCGTATCGGGAAGTTATGATTTGACGGTGAGACTATGGGACGTCAAGACAGGTACCTGTAAGACCATGAGTGGTCACACACATTATATATCAGCTGTGGCTATATCCAGTGATTCAGAGTTCATCGTATCGGGAAGTAGAGATAATACGGTGAGACTATGGGACGTCAAGACAGGTACCTGTAAGACCATGAGTGGTCACACACATTATGTATGATCTGTGGCTATATCCAGTGATTCAGAGTTCATCGTATCGGGAAGTAGAGATAATACGGTGAGACTATGGGACGTCAAGACAGGTACCTGTAAGACCATGAGTGGTCACACACATTATATATCAGCTGTGGCTATATCCAGTAATTCAGAGTTCATCGTATCGGGAAGTAGAGATAATACGGTGAGACTATGGGACGTCAAGACAGGTACCTGTAAGACCATGAGTGGTCACACACATTATGTATATGCTGTGGCTATATCCAGTAATTCAGAGTTCATCGTATCGGGAAGTAGAGATAATACGGTGAGACTATGGGACGTCAAGACAGGTACCTGTAAGACCATGAGTGGTCACACTAGTTATGTATTCTCTGTGGCTATATCCAGTAATTCAGAGTTCATCGTATCGGGAAGTTATGATTTGACGGTGAGACTATGGGACATCAAGACAGGTACCTGTAAGACCATGAGTGGTCACACACATTATGTATATGCTGTGGCTATATCCAGTGATTCAGAGTTCATCGTATCGGGAAGTAGAGATAATACGGTGAGACTATGGGACGTCAAGACAGGTACCTGTAAGACCATGAGTGGTCACACACATTATGTATGATCTGTGGCTATATCCAGTGATTCAGAGTTCATCGTATCGGGAAGTAGAGATAATACGGTGAGACTATGGGACGTCAAGACAGGTACCTGTAAGACCATGAGTGGTCACACACATTATGTATGATCTGTGGCTATATCCAGTGATTCAGAGTTCATCGTATCGGGAAGTAGAGATAATACGGTGAGACTATGGGACGTCAAGACAGGTACCTGTAAGACCATGAGTGGTCACACTAGTTATGTATTCTCTGTGGCTATATCCAGTGATTCAGAGTTCATCGTATCGGGAAGTAGAGATAATACGGTGAGACTATGGGACGTCAAGACAGGTACCTGTAAGACCATGAGTGGTCACACACATTATGTATCATCTGTGGCTATATCCAGTAATTCAGAGTTCATCGTATCGGGAAGTTATGATTATACGGTGAGACTATGGGACGTCAAGACAGGTACCTGTAAGACCATGAGTGGTCACACACATTATGTATCATCTGTGGCTATATCCAGTAATTCAGAGTTCATCGTATCGGGAAGTAGAGATAATACGGTGAGACTATGGGACGTCAAGACAGGTACCTGTAAGACCATGAGTGGTCACACACATTATATATCAGCTGTGGCTATATCCAGTAATTCAGAGTTCATCGTATCGGGAAGTAGAGATAATACGGTGAGACTATGGGACGTCAAGACAGGTACCTGTAAGACCATGAGTGGTCACACACATTATGTATATGCTGTGGCTATATCCAGTAATTCAGAGTTCATCGTATCGGGAAGTTATGATTTGACGGTGAGACTATGGGACATCAAGACAGGTACCTGTAAGACCATGAGTGGTCACACACATTATGTATATGCTGTGGCTATATCCAGTGATTCAGAGTTCATCGTATCGGGAAGTTATGATTATACGGTGAGACTATGGGACGTCAAGACAGGTACCTGTAAGACCATGAGTGGTCACACACATTATGTATGATCTGTGGCTATATCCAGTGATTCAGAGTTCATCGTATCGGAAGTAGAGATAATACGGTGAGACTATGGGACGTCAAGACAGGTACCTGTAAGACCATGAGTGGTCACACAGGTTATGTATGATCTGTGGCTATATCCAGTGATTCAGAGTTCATCGTATCGGGAAGTAGAGATAATACGGTGAGACTATGGGACGTCAAGACAGGTACCTGTAAGACCATGAGTGGTCACACACATTATGTATGATCTGTGGCTATATCCAGTGATTCAGAGTTCATCGTATCGGGAAGTAGAGATAATACGGTGAGACTATGGGACGTCAAGACAGGTACCTGTAAGACCATGAGTGGTCACACACATTATGTATATGCTGTGGCTATATCCAGTGATTCAGAGTTCATCGTATCGGGAAGTTATGATTATACGGTGAGACTATGGGACGTCAAGACAGGTACCTGTAAGACCATGAGTGGTCACACACATTATATATCAGCTGTGGCTATATCCAGTGATTCAGAGTTCATCGTATCGGGAAGTTATGATTTGACGGTGAGACTATGGGACGTCAAGACAGGTACCTGTAAGACCATGAGTGGTCACACACATTATGTATTCTCTGTGGCTATATCCAGTAATTCAGAGTTCATCGTATCGGGAAGTAGAGATAATACGGTGAGACTATGGGACGTCAAGACAGGTACCTGTAAGACCATGAGTGGTCACACAGGTTATGTATGATCTGTGGCTATATCCAGTGATTCAGAGTTCATCGTATCGGGAAGTAGAGATAATACGGTGAGACTATGGGACGTCAAGACAGGTACCTGTAAGACCATGAGTGGTCACACACATTATGTATGATCTGTGGCTATATCCAGTGATTCAGAGTTCATCGTATCGGGAAGTAGAGATAATACGGTGAGACTATGGGACGTCAAGACAGGTACCTGTAAGACCATGAGTGGTCACACACATTATGTATATGCTGTGGCTATATCCAGTGATTCAGAGTTCATCGTATCGGGAAGTTATGATTATACGGTGAGACTATGGGACGTCAAGACAGGTACCTGTAAGACCATGAGTGGTCACACACATTATGTATGATCTGTGGCTATATCCAGTGATTCAGAGTTCATCGTATCGGGAAGTAGAGATAATACGGTGAGACTATGGGACGTCAAGACAGGTACCTGTAAGACCATGAGTGGTCACACAGGTTATGTATGATCTGTGGCTATATCCAGTGATTCAGAGTTCATCGTATCGGGAAGTAGAGATAATACGGTGAGACTATGGGACGTCAAGACAGGTACCTGTAAGACCATGAGTGGTCACACACATTATGTATGATCTGTGGCTATATCCAGTGATTCAGAGTTCATCGTATCGGGAAGTAGAGATAATACGGTGAGACTATGGGACGTCAAGACAGGTACCTGTAAGACCATGAGTGGTCACACACATTATGTATATGCTGTGGCTATATCCAGTGATTCAGAGTTCATCGTATCGGGAAGTTATGATTATACGGTGAGACTATGGGACGTCAAGACAGGTACCTGTAAGACCATGAGTGGTCACACACATTATATATCAGCTGTGGCTATATCCAGTGATTCAGAGTTCATCGTATCGGGAAGTTATGATTTGACGGTGAGACTATGGGACGTCAAGACAGGTACCTGTAAGACCATGAGTGGTCACACACATTATGTATTCTCTGTGGCTATATCCAGTAATTCAGAGTTCATCGTATCGGGAAGTAGAGATAATACGGTGAGACTATGGGACGTCAAGACAGGTACCTGTAAGACCATGAGTGGTCACACACATTATATATCAGCTGTGGCTATATCCAGTAATTCAGAGTTCATCGTATCGGGAAGTAGAGATAATACGGTGAGACTATGGGACGTCAAGACAGGTACCTGTAAGACCATGAGTGGTCACACTAGTTATGTATTCTCTGTGGCTATATCCAGTGATTCAGAGTTCATCGTATCGGGAAGTTATGATTATACGGTGAGACTATGGGACGTCAAGACAGGTACCTGTAAGACCATGAGTGGTCACACACATTATGTATATGCTGTGGCTATATCCAGTGATTCAGAGTTCATCGTATCGGGAAGTAGAGATAATACGGTGAGACTATGGGACGTCAAGACAGGTACCTGTAAGACCATGAGTGGTCACACTAGTTATGTATTCTCTGTGGCTATATCCAGTAATTCAGAGTTCATCGTATCGGGAAGTTATGATTTGACGGTGAGACTATGGGACATCAAGACAGGTACCTGTAAGACCATGAGTGGTCACACACATTATGTATATGCTGTGGCTATATCCAGTGATTCAGAGTTCATCGTATCGGGAAGTAGAGATAATACGGTGAGACTATGGGACGTCAAGACAGGTACCTGTAAGACCATGAGTGGTCACACACATTATGTATGATCTGTGGCTATATCCAGTGATTCAGAGTTCATCGTATCGGGAAGTTATGATTTGACGGTGAGACTATGGGACGTCAAGACAGGTACCTGTAAGACCATGAGTGGTCACACACATTATGTATATGCTGTGGCTATATCCAGTGATTCAGAGTTTATCGTATCGGGAAGTAGAGATAATACGGTGAGACTATGGGACATCAAGACAGGTACCTGTAAGACCATGAGTGGTCACACACATTATGTATGATCTGTGGCTATATCCAGTGATTCAGAGTTCATCGTATCGGGAAGTTATGATTTGACGGTGAGACTATGGGACGTCAAGACAGGTACCTGTAAGACCATGAGTGGTCACACTAGTTATGTATTCTCTGTGGCTATATCCAGTGATTCAGAGTTCATCGTATCTTGAAGTTATGATTATACGGTGAGACTATGGGACGTCAAGACAGGTACCTGTAAGACCATGAGTGGTCACACTAGTTATGTATTCTCTGTGGCTATATCCAGTAATTCAGAGTTCATCGTATCGGGAAGTAGAGATAATACGGTGAGACTATGGGACGTCAAGACAGGTACCTGTAAGACCATGAGTGGTCACACACATTATGTATGATCTGTGGCTATATCCAGTGATTCAGAGTTCATCGTATCGGGAAGTTATGATTTGACGGTGAGACTATGGGACGTCAAGACAGGTACCTGTAAGACCATGAGTGGTCACACTAGTTATGTATTCTCTGTGGCTATATCCAGTAATTCAGAGTTCATCGTATCGGGAAGTTATGATTATACGGTGAGACTATGGGACGTCAAGACAGGTACCTGTAAGACCATGAGTGGTCACACACATTATGTATATGCTGTGGCTATATCCAGTGATTCAGAGTTCATCGTATCGGGAAGTCATGATTATACGGTGAGACTATGGGACGTCAAGACAGGTACCTGTAAGACCATGAGTGGTCACACACATTATGTATTCTCTGTGGCTATATCCAGTAATTCAGAGTTCATCGTATCGGGAAGTTATGATTTGACGGTGAGACTATGGGACGTCAAGACAGGTACCTGTAAGACCATGAGTGGTCACACACATTATGTATATGCTGTGGCTATATCCAGTGATTCAGAGTTCATCGTATCGGGAAGTAGAGATAATACGGTGAGACTATGGGACGTCAAGACAGGTACCTGTAAGACCATGAGTGGTCACACACATTATATATCAGCTGTGGCTATATCCAGTAATTCAGAGTTCATCGTATCGGGAAGTAGAGATAATACGGTGAGACTATGGGACGTCAAGACAGGTACCTGTAAGACCATGAGTGGTCACACTAGTTATGTATTCTCTGTGGCTATATCCAGTGATTCAGAGTTCATCGTATCGGGAAGTAGAGATAATACGGTGAGACTATGGGACGTCAAGACAGGTACCTGTAAGACCATGAGTGGTCACACACATTATGTATATGCTGTGGCTATATCCAGTGATTCAGAGTTCATCGTATCGGGAAGTAGAGATAATACGGTGAGACTATGGGACGTCAAGACAGGTACCTGTAAGACCATGAGTGGTCACACACATTATGTATGATCTGTGGCTATATCCAGTGATTCAGAGTTCATCGTATCGGGAAGTTATGATTTGACGGTGAGACTATGGGACGTCAAGACAGGTACCTGTAAGACCATGAGTGGTCACACACATTATGTATATGCTGTGGCTATATCCAGTGATTCAGAGTTCATCGTATCGGGAAGTAGAGATAATACGGTGAGACTATGGGACGTCAAGACAGGTACCTGTAAGACCATGAGTGGTCACACACATTATGTATATGCTGTGGCTATATCCAGTGATTCAGAGTTCATCGTATCGGGAAGTAGAGATAATACGGTGAGACTATGGGACGTCAAGACAGGTACCTGTAAGACCATGAGTGGTCACACACATTATGTATGATCTGTGGCTATATCCAGTGATTCAGAGTTCATCGTATCGGGAAGTAGAGATAATACGGTGAGACTATGGGACATCAAGACAGGTACCTGTAAGACCATGAGTGGTCACACACATTATGTATGATCTGTGGCTATATCCAGTGATTCAGAGTTCATCGTATCGGGAAGTTATGATTTGACGGTGAGACTATGGGACGTCAAGACAGGTACCTGTAAGACCATGAGTGGTCACACTAGTTATGTATTCTCTGTGGCTATATCCAGTAATTCAGAGTTCATCGTATCGGGAAGTTATGATTATACGGTGAGACTATGGGACGTCAAGACAGGTACCTGTAAGACCATGAGTGGTCACACACATTATGTATATGCTGTGGCTATATCCAGTGATTCAGAGTTCATCGTATCGGGAAGTTATGATTATACGGTGAGACTATGGGACGTCAAGACAGGTACCTGTAAGACCATGAGTGGTCACACTAGTTATGTATTCTCTGTGGCTATATCCAGTGATTCAGAGTTCATCGTATCGGGAAGTAGAGATAATACGGTGAGACTATGGGACGTCAAGACAGGTACCTGTAAGACCATGAGTGGTCACACACATTATATATCAGCTGTGGCTATATCCAGTAATTCAGAGTTCATCGTATCGGGAAGTTATGATTTGACGGTGAGACTATGGGACGTCAAGACAGGTACCTGTAAGACCATGAGTGGTCACACACATTATATATCAGCTGTGGCTATATCCAGTGATTCAGAGTTCATCGTATCGGGAAGTAGAGATAATACGGTGAGACTATGGGACGTCAAGAAAGGTACCTGTAAGACCATGAGTGGTCACACACATTATGTATGATCTGTGGCTATATCCAGTGATTCAGAGTTCATCGTATCGGGAAGTAGAGATAATACGGTGAGAATATGGGACGTCAAGACAGGTACCTGTAAGACCATGAGTGGTCACACACATTATGTATCATCTGTGGCTATATCCAGTGATTCAGAGTTCATCGTATCGGGAAGTTATGATTTGACGGTGAGACTATGGGACGTCAAGACAGGTACCTGTAAGACCATGAGTGGTCACACACATTATGTATATGCTGTGGCTATATCCAGTGATTCAGAGTTCATCGTATCGGGAAGTAGAGATAATACGGTGAGACTATGGGACGTCAAGAAAGGTACCTGTAAGACCATGAGTGGTCACACAGGTTATGTATGATCTGTGGCTATATCCAGTGATTCAGAGTTCATCGTATCGGGAAGTAGAGATAATACGGTGAGAATATGGGACGTCAAGACAGGTACCTGTAAGACCATGAGTGGTCACACACATTATGTATGATCTGTGGCTATATCCAGTGATTCAGAGTTCATCGTATCGGGAAGTTATGATTTGACGGTGAGACTATGGGACGTCAAGACAGGTACCTGTAAGACCATGAGTGGTCACATTAGTTATGTATTCTCTGTGGCTATATCCAGTGATTCAGAGTTCATCGTATCTTGAAGTTATGATTATACGGTGAGACTATGGGACGTCAAGACAGGTACCTGTAAGACCATGAGTGGTCACACTAGTTATGTATTCTCTGTGGCTATATCCAGTGATTCAGAGTTCATCGTATCGGGAAGTAGAGATAATACGGTGAGACTATGGGACGTCAAGACAGGTACCTGTAAGACCATGAGTGGTCACACACATTATATATCAGCTGTGGCTATATCCAGTAATTCAGAGTTCATCGTATCGGGAAGTTATGATTTGACGGTGAGACTATGGGACGTCAAGACAGGTACCTGTAAGACCATGAGTGGTCACACACATTATATATCAGCTGTGGCTATATCCAGTGATTCAGAGTTCATCGTATCGGGAAGTAGAGATAATACGGTGAGACTATGGGACGTCAAGAAAGGTACCTGTAAGACCATGAGTGGTCACACACATTATGTATGATCTGTGGCTATATCCAGTGATTCAGAGTTCATCGTATCGGGAAGTAGAGATAATACGGTGAGAATATGGGACGTCAAGACAGGTACCTGTAAGACCATGAGTGGTCACACACATTATGTATCATCTGTGGCTATATCCAGTGATTCAGAGTTCATCGTATCGGGAAGTTATGATTTGACGGTGAGACTATGGGACGTCAAGACAGGTACCTGTAAGACCATGAGTGGTCACACACATTATGTATATGCTGTGGCTATATCCAGTGATTCAGAGTTCATCGTATCGGGAAGTAGAGATAATACGGTGAGACTATGGGACGTCAAGAAAGGTACCTGTAAGACCATGAGTGGTCACACAGGTTATGTATGATCTGTGGCTATATCCAGTGATTCAGAGTTCATCGTATCGGGAAGTAGAGATAATACGGTGAGAATATGGGACGTCAAGACAGGTACCTGTAAGACCATGAGTGGTCACACACATTATGTATGATCTGTGGCTATATCCAGTGATTCAGAGTTCATCGTATCGGGAAGTTATGATTTGACGGTGAGACTATGGGACGTCAAGACAGGTACCTGTAAGACCATGAGTGGTCACACTAGTTATGTATTCTCTGTGGCTATATCCAGTGATTCAGAGTTCATCGTATCTTGAAGTTATGATTATACGGTGAGACTATGGGACGTCAAGACAGGTACCTGTAAGACCATGAGTGGTCACACTAGTTATGTATTCTCTGTGGCTATATCCAGTGATTCAGAGTTCATCGTATCGGGAAGTAGAGATAATACGGTGAGACTATGGGACGTCAAGACAGGTACCTGTAAGACCATGAGTGGTCACACACATTATGTATATGCTGTGGCTATATCCAGTGATTCAGAGTTCATCGTATCGGGAAGTAGAGATAATACGGTGAGACTATGGGACGTCAAGACAGGTACCTGTAAGACCATGAGTGGTCACACACATTATGTATATGCTGTGGCTATATCCAGTGATTCAGAGTTCATCGTATCGGGAAGTAGAGATAATACGGTGAGACTATGGGACGTCAAGACAGGTACCTGTAAGACCATGAGTGGTCACACTAGTTATGTATGATCTGTGGCTATATCCAGTGATTCAGAGTTCATCGTATCGGGAAGTTATGATTTGACGGTGAGACTATGGGACGTCAAGACAGGTACCTGTAAGACCATGAGTGGTCACACACATTATGTATCATCTGTGGCTATATCCAGTAATTCAGAGTTCATCGTATCGGGAAGTTATGATTATACGGTGAGACTATGGGACGTCAAGACAGGTACCTGTAAGACCATGAGTGGTCACACACATTATGTATCATCTGTGGCTATATCCAGTGATTCAGAGTTCATCGTATCGGGAAGTAGAGATAATACGGTGAGACTATGGGACGTCAAGACAGGTACCTGTAAGACCATGAGTGGTCACACACATTATGTATCATCTGTGGCTATATCCAGTGATTCAGAGTTTATCGTATCGGGAAGTAGAGATAATACGGTGAGACTATGGGACATCAAGACAGGTACCTGTAAGACCATGAGTGGTCACACTAGTTATGTATTCTCTGTGGCTATATCCAGTGATTCAGAGTTCATCGTATCTTGAAGTTATGATTATACGGTGAGACTATGGGACGTCAAGACAGGTACCTGTAAGACCATGAGTGGTCACACTAGTTATGTATTCTCTGTGGCTATATCCAGTGATTCAGAGTTCATCGTATCGGGAAGTAGAGATAATACGGTGAGACTATGGGACGTCAAGACAGGTACCTGTAAGACCATGAGTGGTCACACACATTATGTATATGCTGTGGCTATATCCAGTGATTCAGAGTTCATCGTATCGGGAAGTAGAGATAATACGGTGAGACTATGGGACGTCAAGACAGGTACCTGTAAGACCATGAGTGGTCACACTAGTTATGTATGATCTGTGGCTATATCCAGTGATTCAGAGTTCATCGTATCGGGAAGTTATGATTTGACGGTGAGACTATGGGACGTCAAGACAGGTACCTGTAAGACCATGAGTGGTCACACACATTATGTATCATCTGTGGCTATATCCAGTAATTCAGAGTTCATCGTATCGGGAAGTTATGATTATACGGTGAGACTATGGGACGTCAAGACAGGTACCTGTAAGACCATGAGTGGTCACACACATTATGTATCATCTGTGGCTATATCCAGTGATTCAGAGTTCATCGTATCGGGAAGTAGAGATAATACGGTGAGACTATGGGACGTCAAGACAGGTACCTGTAAGACCATGAGTGGTCACACACATTATGTATCATCTGTGGCTATATCCAGTGATTCAGAGTTTATCGTATCGGGAAGTAGAGATAATACGGTGAGACTATGGGACATCAAGACAGGTACCTGTAAGACCATGAGTGGTCACACACATTATGTATGATCTGTGGCTATATCCAGTGATTCAGAGTTCATCGTATCGGGAAGTTATGATTTGACGGTGAGACTATGGGACGTCAAGACAGGTACCTGTAAGACCATGAGTGGTCACACTAGTTATGTATTCTCTGTGGCTATATCCAGTGATTCAGAGTTCATCGTATCTTGAAGTTATGATTATACGGTGAGACTATGGGACGTCAAGACAGGTACCTGTAAGACCATGAGTGGTCACACTAGTTATGTATTCTCTGTGGCTATATCCAGTGATTCAGAGTTCATCGTATCGGGAAGTAGAGATAATACGGTGAGACTATGGGACGTCAAGACAGGTACCTGTAAGACCATGAGTGGTCACACACATTATATATCAGCTGTGGCTATATCCAGTAATTCAGAGTTCATCGTATCGGGAAGTTATGATTTGACGGTGAGACTATGGGACGTCAAGACAGGTACCTGTAAGACCATGAGTGGTCACACACATTATATATCAGCTGTGGCTATATCCAGTGATTCAGAGTTCATCGTATCGGGAAGTAGAGATAATACGGTGAGACTATGGGACGTCAAGAAAGGTACCTGTAAGACCATGAGTGGTCACACACATTATGTATGATCTGTGGCTATATCCAGTGATTCAGAGTTCATCGTATCGGGAAGTAGAGATAATACGGTGAGAATATGGGACGTCAAGACAGGTACCTGTAAGACCATGAGTGGTCACACACATTATGTATCATCTGTGGCTATATCCAGTGATTCAGAGTTCATCGTATCGGGAAGTAGAGATAATACGGTGAGACTATGGGACGTCAAGACAGGTACCTGTAAGACCATGAGTGGTCACACACATTATGTATATGCTGTGGCTATATCCAGTGATTCAGAGTTCATCGTATCGGGAAGTAGAGATAATACGGTGAGACTATGGGACATCAAGACAGGTACCTGTAAGACCATGAGTGGTCACACACATTATGTATGATCTGTGGCTATATCCAGTGATTCAGAGTTCATCGTATCGGGAAGTTATGATTTGACGGTGAGACTATGGGACGTCAAGACAGGTACCTGTAAGACCATGAGTGGTCACACTAGTTATGTATGATCTGTGGCTATATCCAGTGATTCAGAGTTCATCGTATCGGGAAGTAGAGATAATACGGTGAGACTATGGGACGTCAAGAAAGGTACCTGTAAGACCATGAGTGGTCACACAGGTTATGTATGATCTGTGGCTATATCCAGTGATTCAGAGTTCATCGTATCGGGAAGTTATGATTTGACGGTGAGACTATGGGACGTCAAGACAGGTACCTGTAAGACCATGAGTGGTCACACACATTATGTATATGCTGTGGCTATATCCAGTGATTCAGAGTTCATCGTATCGGGAAGTTATGATTATACGGTGAGACTATGGGACGTCAAGACAGGTACCTGTAAGACCATGAGTGGTCACACACATTATGTATATGCTGTGGCTATATCCAGTGATTCAGAGTTCATCGTATCGGGAAGTAGAGATAATACGGTGAGACTATGGGACGTCAAGACAGGTACCTGTAAGACCATGAGTGGTCACACACATTATATATCAGCTGTGGCTATATCCAGTGATTCAGAGTTCATCGTATCGGGAAGTAGAGATAATACGGTGAGACTATGGGACGTCAAGACAGGTACCTGTAAGACCATGAGTGGTCACACACATTATGTATATGCTGTGGCTATATCCAGTGATTCAGAGTTCATCGTATCGGGAAGTTATGATTTGACGGTGAGACTATGGGACGTCAAGAAAGGTACCTGTAAGACCATGAGTGGTCACACTAGTTATGTATTCTCTGTGGCTATATCCAGTGATTCAGAGTTCATCGTATCGGGAAGTAGAGATAATACGGTGAGACTATGGGACGTCAAGACAGGTACCTGTAAGACCATGAGTGGTCACACACATTATATATCAGCTTTGGCTATATCCAGTGATTCAGAGTTCATCGTATCGGGAAGTAGAGATAATACGGTGAGACTATGGGACGTCAAGACAGGTACCTGTAAGACCATGAGTGGTCACACACATTATGTATGATCTGTGGCTATATCCAGTGATTCAGAGTTCATCGTATCGGGAAGTAGAGATAATACGGTGAGACTATGGGACGTCAAGACAGGTACCTGTAAGACCATGAGTGGTCACACACATTATGTATATGCTGTGGCTATATCCAGTGATTCAGAGTTCATCGTATCGGGAAGTTATGATTATACGGTGAGACTATGGGACGTCAAGAAAGGTACCTGTAAGACCATGAGTGGTCACACACATTATGTATATGCTGTGGCTATATCCAGTGATTCAGAGTTCATCGTATCGGGAAGTAGAGATAATACGGTGAGACTATGGGACGTCAAGACAGGTACCTGTAAGACCATGAGTGGTCACACACATTATGTATGATCTGTGGCTATATCCAGTGATTCAGAGTTCATCGTATCGGGAAGTTATGATTATACGGTGAGACTATGGGACGTCAAGACAGGTACCTGTAAGACCATGAGTGGTCACACTAGTTATGTATTCTCTGTGGCTATATCCAGTAATTCAGAGTTCATCGTATCGGGAAGTAGAGATAATACGGTGAGACTATGGGACATCAAGACAGGTACCTGTAAGACCATGAGTGGTCACACACATTATATATCATCTGTGGCTATATCCAGTGATTCAGAGTTCATCGTATCGGGAAGTAGAGATAATACGGTGAGACTATGGGACGTCAAGACAGGTACCTGTAAGACCATGAGTGGTCACACTAGTTATGTATTCTCTGTGGCTATATCCAGTAATTCAGAGTTCATCGTATCGGGAAGTTATGATTATACGGTGAGACTACGGGACGTCAAGAAAGGTACCTGTAAGACCATGAGTGGTCACACACATTATATATCATCTGTGGCTATATCCAGTGATTCAGAGTTCATCGTATCGGGAAGTTATGATTATACGGTGAGACTATGGGACGTCAAGACAGGTACCTGTAAGACCATGAGTGGTCACACTAGTTATGTATCATCTGTGGCTATATCCAGTAATTCAGAGTTCATCGTATCGGGAAGTAGAGATAATACGGTGAGACTATGGGACGTCAAGACAGGTACCTGTAAGACCATGAGTGGTCACACACATTATGTATGATCTGTGGCTATATCCAGTGATTCAGAGTTCATCGTATCGGGAAGTTATGATTTGACGGTGAGACTATGGGACGTCAAGACAGGTACCTGTAAGACCATGAGTGGTCACACACATTATGTATATGCTGTGGCTATATCCAGTGATTCAGAGTTCATCGTATCGGGAAGTTATGATTTGACGGTGAGACTATGGGACGTCAAGACAGGTACCTGTAAGACCATGAGTGGTCACACACATTATATATCAGCTTTGGCTATATCCAGTGATTCAGAGTTCATCGTATCGGGAAGTAGAGATAATACGGTGAGACTATGGGACGTCAAGACAGGTACCTGTAAGACCATGAGTGGTCACACACATTATGTATATGCTGTGGCTATATCCAGTGATTCAGAGTTCATCGTATCGGGAAGTTATGATTATACGGTGAGACTATGGGACGTCAAGAAAGGTACCTGTAAGACCATGAGTGGTCACACACATTATGTATATGCTGTGGCTATATCCAGTGATTCAGAGTTCATCGTATCGGGAAGTAGAGATAATACGGTGAGACTATGGGACGTCAAGACAGGTACCTGTAAGACCATGAGTGGTCACACACATTATGTATGATCTGTGGCTATATCCAGTGATTCAGAGTTCATCGTATCGGGAAGTAGAGATAATACGGTGAGACTATGGGACGTCAAGACAGGTACCTGTAAGACCATGAGTGGTCACACACATTATGTATTCTCTGTGGCTATATCCAGTAATTCAGAGTCCATCGTATCGGGAAGTAGAGATAATACGGTGAGACTATGGGACATCAAGACAGGTACCTGTAAGACCATGAGTGGTCACACACATTATATATCATCTGTGGCTATATCCAGTGATTCAGAGTTCATCGTATCGGGAAGTAGAGATAATACGGTGAGACTATGGGACGTCAAGACAGGTACCTGTAAGACCATGAGTGGTCACACTAGTTATGTATTCTCTGTGGCTATATCCAGTAATTCAGAGTTCATCGTATCGGGAAGTTATGATTATACGGTGAGACTACGGGACGTCAAGAAAGGTACCTGTAAGACCATGAGTGGTCACACACATTATATATCATCTGTGGCTATATCCAGTGATTCAGAGTTCATCGTATCGGGAAGTTATGATTATACGGTGAGACTATGGGACGTCAAGACAGGTACCTGTAAGACCATGAGTGGTCACACTAGTTATGTATCATCTGTGGCTATATCCAGTAATTCAGAGTTCATCGTATCGGGAAGTAGAGATAATACGGTGAGACTATGGGACGTCAAGACAGGTACCTGTAAGACCATGAGTGGTCACACACATTATGTATCATCTGTGGCTATATCCAGTGATTCAGAGTTCATCGTATCGGGAAGTAGAGATAATACGGTGAGACTATGGGACGTCAAGACAGGTACCTGTAAGACCATGAGTGGTCACACACATTATGTATGATCTGTGGCTATATCCAGTGATTCAGAGTTCATCGTATCGGGAAGTAGAGATAATACGGTGAGACTATGGGACGTCAAGAAAGGTACCTGTAAGACCATGAGTGGTCACACAGGTTATGTATGATCTGTGGCTATATCCAGTAATTCAGAGTTCATCGTATCGGGAAGTTATGATTATACGGTGAGACTATGGGACGTCAAGAAAGGTACCTGTAAGACCATGAGTGGTCACACACATTATGTATGATCTGTGGCTATATCCAGTGATTCAGAGTTCATCGTATCGGGAAGTTATGATTTGACGGTGAGACTATGGGACATCAAGACAGGTACCTGTAAGACCATGAGTGGTCACACACATTATGTATCATCTGTGGCTATATCCAGTGATTCAGAGTTCATCGTATCGGGAAGTAGAGATAATACGGTGAGACTATGGGACGTCAAGACAGGTACCTGTAAGACCATGAGTGGTCACACACATTATGTATGATCTGTGGCTATATCCAGTGATTCAGAGTTCATCGTATCGGGAAGTAGAGATAATACGGTGAGACTATGGGACGTCAAGACAGGTACCTGTAAGACCATGAGTGGTCACACACATTATGTATTCTCTGTGGCTATATCCAGTGATTCAGAGTTCATCGTATCGGGAAGTAGAGATAATACGGTGAGAATATGGGACGTCAAGACAGGTACCTGTAAGACCATGAGTGGTCACACACATTATATATCAGCTGTGGCTATATCCAGTGATTCAGAGTTCATCGTATCGGGAAGTAGAGATAATACGGTGAGACTATGGGACGTCAAGACAGGTACCTGTAAGACCATGAGTGGTCACACACATTATGTATCATCTGTGGCTATATCCAGTGATTCAGAGTTCATCGTATCGGGAAGTAGAGATAATACGGTGAGACTATGGGACGTCAAGACAGGTACCTGTAAGACCATGAGTGGTCACACACATTATGTATTCTCTGTGGCTATATCCAGTGATTCAGAGTTCATCGTATCGGGAAGTAGAGATAATACGGTGAGACTATGGGACATCAAGACAGGTACCTGTAAGACCATGAGTGGTCACACACATTATGTATCATCTGTGGCTATATCCAGTGATTCAGAGTTCATCGTATCGGGAAGTAGAGATAATACGGTGAGACTATGGGACATCAAGACAGGTACCTGTAAGACCATGAGTGGTCACACACATTATGTATCATCTGTGGCTATATCCAGTGATTCAGAGTTCATCGTATCGGGAAGTAGAGATAATACGGTGAGACTATGGGACATCAAGACAGGTACCTGTAAGACCATGAGTGGTCACACACATTATGTATATGCTGTGGCTATATCCAGTGATTCAGAGTTCATCGTATCGGGAAGTAGAGATAATACGGTGAGACTATGGGACGTCAAGACAGGTACCTGTAAGACCATGAGTGGTCACACACATTATATATCAGCTGTGGCTATATCCAGTGATTCAGAGTTCATCGTATCGGGAAGTAGAGATAATACGGTGAGACTATGGGACGTCAAGACAGGTACCTGTAAGACCATGAGTGGTCACACTAGTTATGTATTCTCTGTGGCTATATCCAGTGATTCAGAGTTCATCGTATCGGGAAGTTATGATTATACGGTGAGACTATGGGACGTCAAGACAGGTACCTGTAAGACCATGAGTGGTCACACACATTATGTATGATCTGTGGCTATATCCAGTGATTCAGAGTTCATCGTATCGGGAAGTTATGATTATACGGTGAGACTATGGGACGTCAAGACAGGTACCTGTAAGACCATGAGTGGTCACACTAGTTATGTATTCTCTGTGGCTATATCCAGTGATTCAGAGTTCATCGTATCGGGAAGTTATGATTATACGGTGAGACTATGGGACGTCAAGACAGGTACCTGTAAGACCATGAGTGGTCACACTAGTTATGTATTCTCTGTGGCTATATCCAGTAATTCAGAGTTCATCGTATCGGGAAGTAGAGATAATACGGTGAGACTATGGGACGTCAAGACAGGTACCTGTAAGACCATGAGTGGTCACACACATTATATATCAGCTGTGGCTATATCCAGTGATTCAGAGTTCATCGTATCGGGAAGTAGAGATAATACGGTGAGACTATGGGACGTCAAGACAGGTACCTGTAAGACCATGAGTGGTCACACTAGTTATGTATTCTCTGTGGCTATATCCAGTAATTCAGAGTTCATCGTATCGGGAAGTTATGATTATACGGTGAGACTACGGGACGTCAAGAAAGGTACCTGTAAGACCATGAGTGGTCACACACATTATGTATCATCTGTGGCTATATCCAGTGATTCAGAGTTCATCGTATCGGGAAGTAGAGATAATACGGTGAGACTATGGGACGTCAAGACAGGTACCTGTAAGACCATGAGTGGTTACACTAGTTATGTATGATCTGTGGCTATATCCAGTGATTCAGAGTTCATCGTATCGGGAAGTTATGATTTGACGGTGAGACTATGGGACGTCAAGACAGGTACCTGTAAGACCATGAGTGGTCACACACATTATGTATTCTCTGTGGCTATATCCAGTGATTCAGAGTTCATCGTATCGGGAAGTTATGATTTGACGGTGAGACTATGGGACATCAAGACAGGTACCTGTAAGACCATGAGTGGTCACATACATTATGTATGATCTGTGGCTATATCCAGTGATTCAGAGTTCATCGTATCGGGAAGTAGAGATAATACGGTGAGACTATGGGACGTCAAGACAGGTACCTGTAAGACCATGAGTGGTCACACACATTATATATCAGCTGTGGCTATATCCAGTGATTCAGAGTTCATCGTATCGGGAAGTTATGATTTGACGGTGAGACTATGGGACGTCAAGACAGGTACCTGTAAGACCATGAGTGGTCACACTAGTTATGTATTCTCTGTGGCTATATCCAGTGATTCAGAGTTCATCGTATCGGGAAGTAGAGATAATACGGTGAGACTATGGGACGTCAAGACAGGTACCTGTAAGACCATGAGTGGTCACACACATTATATATCAGCTGTGGCTATATCCAGTAATTCAGAGTTCATCGTATCGGGAAGTTATGATTATACGGTGAGACTATGGGACGTCAAGACAGGTACCTGTAAGACCATGAGTGGTCACACTAGTTATGTATTCTCTGTGGCTATATCCAGTGATTCAGAGTTCATCGTATCGGGAAGTTATGATTTGACGGTGAGACTATGGGACGTCAAGACAGGTACCTGTAAGACCATGAGTGGTCACACACATTATGTATCATCTGTGGCTATATCCAGTGATTCAGAGTTCATCGTATCGGGAAGTAGAGATAATACGGTGAGACTATGGGACGTCAAGACAGGTACCTGTAAGACCATGAGTGGTCACACACATTATATATCAGCTGTGGCTATATCCAGTGATTCAGAGTTCATCGTATCGGGAAGTAGAGATAATACGGTGAGACTATGGGACGTCAAGACAGGTACCTGTAAGACCATGAGTGGTCACACTAGTTATGTATTCTCTGTGGCTATATCCAGTAATTCAGAGTTCATCGTATCGGGAAGTTATGATTATACGGTGAGACTACGGGACGTCAAGAAAGGTACCTGTAAGACCATGAGTGGTCACACACATTATATATCATCTGTGGCTATATCCAGTGATTCAGAGTTCATCGTATCGGGAAGTTATGATTATACGGTGAGACTATGGGACGTCAAGACAGGTACCTGTAAGACCATGAGTGGTCACACTAGTTATGTATGATCTGTGGCTATATCCAGTGATTCAGAGTTCATCGTATCGGGAAGTTATGATTTGACGGTGAGACTATGGGACGTCAAGACAGGTACCTGTAAGACCATGAGTGGTCACACACATTATGTATATGCTGTGGCTATATCCAGTGATTCAGAGTTCATCGTATCGGGAAGTTATGATTTGACGGTGAGACTATGGGACGTCAAGACAGGTACCTGTAAGACCATGAGTGGTCACACACATTATGTATATGCTGTGGCTATATCCAGTGATTCAGAGTTCATCGTATCGGGAAGTAGAGATAATACGGTGAGAATATGGGACGTCAAGACAGGTACCTGTAAGACCATGAGTGGTCACACACATTATATATCAGCTGTGGCTATATCCAGTGATTCAGAGTTCATCGTATCGGGAAGTAGAGATAATACGGTGAGACTATGGGACGTCAAGACAGGTACCTGTAAGACCATGAGTGGTCACACACATTATGTATGATCTGTGGCTATATCCAGTGATTCAGAGTTCATCGTATCGGGAAGTAGAGATAATACGGTGAGACTATGGGACGTCAAGAAAGGTACCTGTAAGACCATGAGTGGTCACACAGGTTATGTATGATCTGTGGCTATATCCAGTGATTCAGAGTTCATCGTATCGGGAAGTTATGATTATACGGTGAGACTATGGGACGTCAAGAAAGGTACCTGTAAGACCATGAGTGGTCACACACATTATATATCAGCTGTGGCTATATCCAGTGATTCAGAGTTCATCGTATCGGGAAGTTATGATAATACGGTGAGACTATGGGACGTCAAGACAGGTACCTGTAAGACCATGAGTGGTCACACACATTATGTATGATCTGTGGCTATATCCAGTGATTCAGAGTTCATCGTATCGGGAAGTTATGATTTGACGGTGAGACTATGGGACGTCAAGACAGGTACCTGTAAGACCATGAGTGGTCACACACATTATGTATATGCTGTGGCTATATCCAGTGATTCAGAGTTCATCGTATCGGGAAGTAGAGATAATACGGTGAGAATATGGGACGTCAAGACAGGTACCTGTAAGACCATGAGTGGTCACACTAGTTATGTATCATCTGTGGCTATATCCAGTAATTCAGAGTTCATCGTATCGGGAAGTAGAGATAATACGGTGAGACTATGGGACGTCAAGACAGGTACCTGTAAGACCATGAGTGGTCACACACATTATGTATGATCTGTGGCTATATCCAGTAATTCAGAGTTCATCGTATCGGGAAGTAGAGATAATACGGTGAGACTATGGGACGTCAAGACAGGTACCTGTAAGACCATGAGTGGTCACACACATTATGTATATGCTGTGGCTATATCCAGTGATTCAGAGTTCATCGTATCGGGAAGTAGAGATAATACGGTGAGAATATGGGACGTCAAGACAGGTACCTGTAAGACCATGAGTGGTCACACACATTATGTATTCTCTGTGGCTATATCCAGTGATTCAGAGTTCATCGTATCGGGAAGTAGAGATAATACGGTGAGACTATGGGACGTCAAGACAGGTACCTGTAAGACCATGAGTGGTCACACACATTATGTATCATCTGTGGCTATATCCAGTGATTCAGAGTTCATCGTATCGGGAAGTAGAGATAATACGGTGAGACTATGGGACGTCAAGAAAGGTACCTGTAAGACCATGAGTGGTCACACACATTATGTATTCTCTGTGGCTATATCCAGTGATTCAGAGTTCATCGTATCGGGAAGTTATGATTATACGGTGAGACTATGGGACGTCAAGACAGGTACCTGTAAGACCATGAGTGGTCACACACATTATGTATCATCTGTGGCTATATCCAGTGATTCAGAGTTCATCGTATCGGGAAGTTATGATTATACGGTGAGACTATGGGACGTCAAGACAGGTACCTGTAAGACCATGAGTGGTCACACACATTATATATCAGCTGTGGCTATATCCAGTGATTCAGAGTTCATCGTATCGGGAAGTAGAGATAATACGGTGAGACTATGGGACGTCAAGACAGGTACCTGTAAGACCATGAGTGGTCACACACATTATGTATTCTCTGTGGCTATATCCAGTGATTCAGAGTTCATCGTATCGGGAAGTTATGATTTGACGGTGAGACTATGGGACATCAAGACAGGTACCTGTAAGACCATGAGTGGTCACACACATTATGTATTCTCTGTGGCTATATCCAGTGATTCAGAGTTCATCGTATCGGGAAGTTATGATTTGACGGTGAGACTATGGGACGTCAAGACAGGTACCTGTAAGACCATGAGTGGTCACACTAGTTATGTATGATCTGTGGCTATATCCAGTGATTCAGAGTTCATCGTATCGGGAAGTAGAGATAATACGGTGAGACTATGGGACGTCAAGACAGGTACCTGTAAGACCATGAGTGGTCACACACATTATGTATCATCTGTGGCTATATCCAGTGATTCAGAGTTCATCGTATCGGGAAGTAGAGATAATACGGTGAGACTATGGGACGTCAAGACAGGTACCTGTAAGACCATGAGTGGTCACACACATTATGTATTCTCTGTGGCTATATCCAGTGATTCAGAGTTCATCGTATCGGGAAGTAGAGATAATACGGTGAGACTATGGGACATCAAGACAGGTACCTGTAAGACCATGAGTGGTCACACACATTATGTATCATCTGTGGCTATATCCAGTGATTCAGAGTTCATCGTATCGGGAAGTAGAGATAATACGGTGAGACTATGGGACATCAAGACAGGTACCTGTAAGACCATGAGTGGTCACACACATTATGTATCATCTGTGGCTATATCCAGTGATTCAGAGTTCATCGTATCGGGAAGTAGAGATAATACGGTGAGACTATGGGACATCAAGACAGGTACCTGTAAGACCATGAGTGGTCACACACATTATGTATCATCTGTGGCTATATCCAGTGATTCAGAGTTCATCGTATCGGGAAGTAGAGATAATACGGTGAGACTATGGGACGTCAAGACAGGTACCTGTAAGACCATGAGTGGTCACACTAGTTATGTATTCTCTGTGGCTATATCCAGTGATTCAGAGTTCATCGTATCGGGAAGTTATGATTATACGGTGAGACTATGGGACGTCAAGAAAGGTACCTGTAAGACCATGAGTGGTCACACACATTATGTATATGCTGTGGCTATATCCAGTGATTCAGAGTTCATCGTATCGGGAAGTAGAGATAATACGGTGAGACTATGGGACGTCAAGACAGGTACCTGTAAGACCATGAGTGGTCACACACATTATGTATGATCTGTGGCTATATCCAGTGATTCAGAGTTCATCGTATCGGGAAGTTATGATTATACGGTGAGACTATGGGACGTCAAGACAGGTACCTGTAAGACCATGAGTGGTCACACTAGTTATGTATTCTCTGTGGCTATATCCAGTGATTCAGAGTTCATCGTATCGGGAAGTTATGATTATACGGTGAGACTATGGGACGTCAAGACAGGTACCTGTAAGACCATGAGTGGTCACACTAGTTATGTATTCTCTGTGGCTATATCCAGTAATTCAGAGTTCATCGTATCGGGAAGTAGAGATAATACGGTGAGACTATGGGACATCAAGACAGGTACCTGTAAGACCATGAGTGGTCACACACATTATGTATATGCTGTGGCTATATCCAGTAATTCAGAGTTCATCGTATCGGGAAGTAGAGATAATACGGTGAGACTATGGGACGTCAAGACAGGTACCTGTAAGACCATGAGTGGTCACACACATTATGTATATGCTGTGGCTATATCCAGTGATTCAGAGTTCATCGTATCGGGAAGTAGAGATAATACGGTGAGACTATGGGACGTCAAGACAGGTACCTGTAAGACCATGAGTGGTCACACACATTATGTATCATCTGTGGCTATATCCAGTGATTCAGAGTTCATCGTATCGGGAAGTTATGATTTGACGGTGAGACTATGGGACGTCAAGACAGGTACCTGTAAGACCATGAGTGGTCACACACATTATGTATATGCTGTGGCTATATCCAGTGATTCAGAGTTCATCGTATCGGGAAGTAGAGATAATACGGTGAGACTATGGGACGTCAAGACAGGTACCTGTAAGACCATGAGTGGTCACACACATTATGTATTCTCTGTGGCTATATCCAGTGATTCAGAGTTCATCGTATCGGGAAGTTATGATTTGACGGTGAGACTATGGGACATCAAGACAGGTACCTGTAAGACCATGAGTGGTCACACACATTATGTATGATCTGTGGCTATATCCAGTGATTCAGAGTTCATCGTATCGGGAAGTAGAGATAATACGGTGAGACTATGGGACGTCAAGACAGGTACCTGTAAGACCATGAGTGGTCACACACATTATATATCAGCTGTGGCTATATCCAGTGATTCAGAGTTCATCGTATCGGGAAGTAGAGATAATACGGTGAGACTATGGGACGTCAAGACAGGTACCTGTAAGACCATGAGTGGTCACACACATTATGTATGATCTGTGGCTATATCCAGTGATTCAGAGTTCATCGTATCGGGAAGTAGAGATAATACGGTGAGACTATGGGACGTCAAGACAGGTACCTGTAAGACCATGAGTGGTCACACACATTATATATCAGCTGTGGCTATATCCAGTGATTCAGAGTTCATCGTATCGGGAAGTTATGATTTGACGGTGAGACTATGGGACGTCAAGACAGGTACCTGTAAGACCATGAGTGGTCACACACATTATGTATGATCTGTGGCTATATCCAGTGATTCAGAGTTCATCGTATCGGGAAGTAGAGATAATACGGTGAGACTATGGGACGTCAAGACAGGTACCTGTAAGACCATGAGTGGTCACACACATTATATATCAGCTGTGGCTATATCCAGTGATTCAGAGTTCATCGTATCGGGAAGTAGAGATAATACGGTGAGACTATGGGACGTCAAGACAGGTACCTGTAAGACCATGAGTGGTCACACACATTATATATCAGCTGTGGCTATATCCAGTGATTCAGAGTTCATCGTATCGGGAAGTAGAGATAATACGGTGAGACTATGGGACGTCAAGACAGGTACCTGTAAGACCATGAGTGGTCACACTAGTTATGTATTCTCTGTGGCTATATCCAGTAATTCAGAGTTCATCGTATCGGGAAGTTATGATTTGACGGTGAGACTATGGGACGTCAAGACAGGTACCTGTAAGACCATGAGTGGTCACACACATTATGTATCATCTGTGGCTATATCCAGTGATTCAGAGTTCATCGTATCGGGAAGTTATGATTTGACGGTGAGACTATGGGACGTCAAGACAGGTACCTGTAAGACCATGAGTGGTCACACTAGTTATGTATCATCTGTGGCTATATCCAGTGATTCAGAGTTCATCGTATCGGGAAGTAGAGATAATACGGTGAGACTATGGGACGTCAAGACAGGTACCTGTAAGACCATGAGTGGTCACACACATTATGTATGATCTGTGGCTATATCCAGTGATTCAGAGTTCATCGTATCGGGAAGTTATGATTATACGGTGAGACTATGGGACGTCAAGACAGGTACCTGTAAGACCATGAGTGGTCACACACATTATGTATATGCTGTGGCTATATCCAGTGATTCAGAGTTCATCGTATCGGGAAGTAGAGATAATACGGTGAGACTATGGGACGTCAAGACAGGTACCTGTAAGACCATGAGTGGTCACACACATTATGTATGATCTGTGGCTATATCCAGTGATTCAGAGTTCATCGTATCGGGAAGTTATGATTATACGGTGAGACTATGGGACGTCAAGACAGGTACCTGTAAGACCATGAGTGGTCACACTAGTTATGTATTCTCTGTGGCTATATCCAGTGATTCAGAGTTCATCGTATCGGGAAGTTATGATTATACGGTGAGACTATGGGACGTCAAGACAGGTACCTGTAAGACCATGAGTGGTCACACACATTATATATCAGCTGTGGCTATATCCAGTGATTCAGAGTTCATCGTATCGGGAAGTAGAGATAATACGGTGAGACTATGGGACGTCAAGACAGGTACCTGTAAGACCATGAGTGGTCACACACATTATGTATCATCTGTGGCTATATCCAGTGATTCAGAGTTCATCGTATCGGGAAGTAGAGATAATACGGTGAGACTATGGGACGTCAAGAAAGGTACCTGTAAGACCATGAGTGGTCACACAGGTTATGTATGATCTGTGGCTATATCCAGTGATTCAGAGTTCATCGTATCGGGAAGTAGAGATAATACGGTGAGAATATTGGACGTCAAGACAGGTACCTGTAAGACCATGAGTGGTCACACTAGTTATGTATTCTCTGTGGCTATATCCAGTGATTCAGAGTTCATCGTATCGGGAAGTAGAGATAATACGGTGAGACTATGGGACGTCAATACAGGTACCTGTAAGACCATGAGTGGTCACACACATTATATATCAGCTGTGGCTATATCCAGTGATTCAGAGTTCATCGTATCGGGAAGTAGAGATAATACGGTGAGACTATGGGACATCAAGACAGGTACCTGTAAGACCATGAGTGGTCACACACATTATGTATGATCTGTGGCTATATCCAGTGATTCAGAGTTCATCGTATCGGGAAGTAGAGATAATACGGTGAGACTATGGGACATCAAGACAGGTACCTGTAAGACCATGAGTGGTCACACACATTATGTATGATCTGTGGCTATATCCAGTGATTCAGAGTTCATCGTATCGGGAAGTAGAGATAATACGGTGAGACTATGGGACGTCAAGACAGGTACCTGTAAGACCATGAGTGGTCACACACATTATGTATGATCTGTGGCTATATCCAGTAATTCAGAGTTCATCGTATCGGGAAGTTATGATTTGACGGTGAGACTATGGGACGTCAAGACAGGTACCTGTAAGACCATGAGTGGTCACACACATTATGTATCATCTGTGGCTATATCCAGTGATTCAGAGTTCATCGTATCGGGAAGTAGAGATAATACGGTGAGACTATGGGACGTCAAGACAGGTACCTGTAAGACCATGAGTGGTCACACTAGTTATGTATTCTCTGTGGCTATATCCAGTGATTCAGAGTTCATCGTATCGGGAAGTAGAGATAATACGGTGAGACTATGGGACGTCAAGAAAGGTACCTGTAAGACCATGAGTGGTCACACTAGTTATGTATCATCTGTGGCTATATCCAGTGATTCAGAGTTCATCGTATCGGGAAGTTATGATTTGACGGTGAAACTATGGGACGTCAAGACAGGTACCTGTAAGACCATGAGTGGTCACACACATTATGTATGATCTGTGGCTATATCCAGTGATTCAGAGTTCATCGTATCGGGAAGTAGAGATAATACGGTGAGACTATGGGACGTCAAGACAGGTACCTGTAAGACCATGAGTGGTCACACACATTATATATCAGCTGTGGCTATATCCAGTAATTCAGAGTTCATCGTATCGGGAAGTTATGATTATACGGTGAGACTATGGGACGTCAAGACAGGTACCTGTAAGACCATGAGTGGTCACACACATTATATATCAGCTGTGGCTATATCCAGTGATTCAGAGTTCATCGTATCGGGAAGTAGAGATAATACGGTGAGACTATGGGACGTCAAGAAAGGTACCTGTAAGACCATGAGTGGTCACACACATTATATATCAGCTGTGGCTATATCCAGTGATTCAGAGTTCATCGTATCGGGAAGTAGAGATAATACGGTGAGACTATGGGACGTCAAGACAGGTACCTGTAAGACCATGAGTGGTCACACTAGTTATGTATTCTCTGTGGCTATATCCAGTAATTCAGAGTTCATCGTATCGGGAAGTTATGATTTGACGGTGAGACTATGGGACGTCAAGACAGGTACCTGTAAGACCATGAGTGGTCACACACATTATGTATCATCTGTGGCTATATCCAGTGATTCAGAGTTCATCGTATCGGGAAGTTATGATTTGACGGTGAGACTATGGGACGTCAAGACAGGTACCTGTAAGACCATGAGTGGTCACACACATTATGTATGATCTGTGGCTATATCCAGTGATTCAGAGTTCATCGTATCGGGAAGTTATGATTTGACGGTGAGACTATGGGACGTCAAGACAGGTACCTGTAAGACCATGAGTGGTCACACACATTATGTATATGCTGTGGCTATATCCAGTGATTCAGAGTTCATCGTATCGGGAAGTAGAGATAATACGGTGAGAATATGGGACGTCAAGACAGGTACCTGTAAGACCATGAGTGGTCACACACATTATGTATTCTCTGTGGCTATATCCAGTGATTCAGAGTTCATCGTATCGGGAAGTAGAGATAATACGGTGAGACTATGGGACGTCAAGACAGGTACCTGTAAGACCATGAGTGGTCACACACATTATGTATCATCTGTGGCTATATCCAGTGATTCAGAGTTCATCGTATCGGGAAGTAGAGATAATACGGTGAGACTATGGGACGTCAAGAAAGGTACCTGTAAGACCATGAGTGGTCACACACATTATGTATTCTCTGTGGCTATATCCAGTGATTCAGAGTTCATCGTATCGGGAAGTTATGATTATACGGTGAGACTATGGGACGTCAAGACAGGTACCTGTAAGACCATGAGTGGTCACACACATTATATATCAGCTGTGGCTATATCCAGTGATTCAGAGTTCATCGTATCGGGAAGTAGAGATAATACGGTGAGACTATGGGACGTCAAGACAGGTACCTGTAAGACCATGAGTGGTCACACACATTATGTATCATCTGTGGCTATATCCAGTGATTCAGAGTTCATCGTATCGGGAAGTAGAGATAATACGGTGAGACTATGGGACGTCAAGAAAGGTACCTGTAAGACCATGAGTGGTCACACAGGTTATGTATGATCTGTGGCTATATCCAGTGATTCAGAGTTCATCGTATCGGGAAGTAGAGATAATACGGTGAGACTATGGGACGTCAAGACAGGTACCTGTAAGACCATGAGTGGTCACACTAGTTATGTATTCTCTGTGGCTATATCCAGTGATTCAGAGTTCATCGTATCGGGAAGTAGAGATAATACGGTGAGACTATGGGACGTCAATACAGGTACCTGTAAGACCATGAGTGGTCACACACATTATATATCAGCTGTGGCTATATCCAGTGATTCAGAGTTCATCGTATCGGGAAGTAGAGATAATACGGTGAGACTATGGGACATCAAGACAGGTACCTGTAAGACCATGAGTGGTCACACACATTATGTATGATCTGTGGCTATATCCAGTGATTCAGAGTTCATCGTATCGGGAAGTAGAGATAATACGGTGAGACTATGGGACATCAAGACAGGTACCTGTAAGACCATGAGTGGTCACACACATTATGTATGATCTGTGGCTATATCCAGTGATTCAGAGTTCATCGTATCGGGAAGTAGAGATAATACGGTGAGACTATGGGACGTCAAGACAGGTACCTGTAAGACCATGAGTGGTCACACACATTATGTATGATCTGTGGCTATATCCAGTAATTCAGAGTTCATCGTATCGGGAAGTTATGATTTGACGGTGAGACTATGGGACGTCAAGACAGGTACCTGTAAGACCATGAGTGGTCACACACATTATGTATCATCTGTGGCTATATCCAGTGATTCAGAGTTCATCGTATCGGGAAGTAGAGATAATACGGTGAGACTATGGGACGTCAAGACAGGTACCTGTAAGACCATGAGTGGTCACACTAGTTATGTATTCTCTGTGGCTATATCCAGTGATTCAGAGTTCATCGTATCGGGAAGTAGAGATAATACGGTGAGACTATGGGACGTCAAGAAAGGTACCTGTAAGACCATGAGTGGTCACACTAGTTATGTATCATCTGTGGCTATATCCAGTGATTCAGAGTTCATCGTATCGGGAAGTTATGATTTGACGGTGAAACTATGGGACGTCAAGACAGGTACCTGTAAGACCATGAGTGGTCACACACATTATGTATATGCTGTGGCTATATCCAGTGATTCAGAGTTCATCGTATCGGGAAGTAGAGATAATACGGTGAGACTATGGGACGTCAAGACAGGTACCTGTAAGACCATGAGTGGTCACACACATTATGTATCATCTGTGGCTATATCCAGTGATTCAGAGTTCATCGTATCGGGAAGTTATGATTATACGGTGAGACTATGGGACGTCAAGACAGGTACCTGTAAGACCATGAGTGGTCACACTAGTTATGTATTCTCTGTGGCTATATCCAGTGATTCAGAGTTCATCGTATCGGGAAGTTATGATTATACGGTGAGACTATGGGACGTCAAGACAGGTACCTGTAAGACCATGAGTGGTCACACACATTATATATCAGCTGTGGCTATATCCAGTGATTCAGAGTTCATCGTATCGGGAAGTAGAGATAATACGGTGAGACTATGGGACGTCAAGACAGGTACCTGTAAGACCATGAGTGGTCACACACATTATGTATCATCTGTGGCTATATCCAGTGATTCAGAGTTCATCGTATCGGGAAGTAGAGATAATACGGTGAGACTATGGGACGTCAAGAAAGGTACCTGTAAGACCATGAGTGGTCACACAGGTTATGTATGATCTGTGGCTATATCCAGTGATTCAGAGTTCATCGTATCGGGAAGTAGAGATAATACGGTGAGAATATTGGACGTCAAGACAGGTACCTGTAAGACCATGAGTGGTCACACTAGTTATGTATTCTCTGTGGCTATATCCAGTGATTCAGAGTTCATCGTATCGGGAAGTAGAGATAATACGGTGAGACTATGGGACGTCAATACAGGTACCTGTAAGACCATGAGTGGTCACACACATTATATATCAGCTGTGGCTATATCCAGTGATTCAGAGTTCATCGTATCGGGAAGTAGAGATAATACGGTGAGACTATGGGACATCAAGACAGGTACCTGTAAGACCATGAGTGGTCACACTAGTTATGTATCATCTGTGGCTATATCCAGTGATTCAGAGTTCATCGTATCGGGAAGTTATGATTTGACGGTGAAACTATGGGACGTCAAGACAGGTACCTGTAAGACCATGAGTGGTCACACACATTATGTATATGCTGTGGCTATATCCAGTGATTCAGAGTTCATCGTATCGGGAAGTAGAGATAATACGGTGAGACTATGGGACGTCAAGACAGGTACCTGTAAGACCATGAGTGGTCACACACATTATGTATCATCTGTGGCTATATCCAGTGATTCAGAGTTCATCGTATCGGGAAGTTATGATTATACGGTGAGACTATGGGACGTCAAGACAGGTACCTGTAAGACCATGAGTGGTCACACACATTATGTATCATCTGTGGCTATATCCAGTGATTCAGAGTTCATCGTATCGGGAAGTAGAGATAATACGGTGAGACTATGGGACGTCAAGACAGGTACCTGTAAGACCATGAGTGGTCACACTAGTTATGTATTCTCTGTGGCTATATCCAGTGATTCAGAGTTCATCGTATCGGGAAGTAGAGATAATACGGTGAGACTATGGGACGTCAAGAAAGGTACCTGTAAGACCATGAGTGGTCACACTAGTTATGTATCATCTGTGGCTATATCCAGTGATTCAGAGTTCATCGTATCGGGAAGTTATGATTTGACGGTGAAACTATGGGACGTCAAGACAGGTACCTGTAAGACCATGAGTGGTCACACACATTATGTATGATCTGTGGCTATATCCAGTGATTCAGAGTTCATCGTATCGGGAAGTAGAGATAATACGGTGAGACTATGGGACGTCAAGACAGGTACCTGTAAGACCATGAGTGGTCACACACATTATATATCAGCTGTGGCTATATCCAGTAATTCAGAGTTCATCGTATCGGGAAGTTATGATTATACGGTGAGACTATGGGACGTCAAGACAGGTACCTGTAAGACCATGAGTGGTCACACACATTATATATCAGCTGTGGCTATATCCAGTGATTCAGAGTTCATCGTATCGGGAAGTAGAGATAATACGGTGAGACTATGGGACGTCAAGAAAGGTACCTGTAAGACCATGAGTGGTCACACACATTATATATCAGCTGTGGCTATATCCAGTGATTCAGAGTTCATCGTATCGGGAAGTAGAGATAATACGGTGAGACTATGGGACGTCAAGACAGGTACCTGTAAGACCATGAGTGGTCACACACATTATGTATCATCTGTGGCTATATCCAGTGATTCAGAGTTCATCGTATCGGGAAGTTATGATTTGACGGTGAGACTATGGGACGTCAAGACAGGTACCTGTAAGACCATGAGTGGTCACACACATTATGTATGATCTGTGGCTATATCCAGTGATTCAGAGTTCATCGTATCGGGAAGTAGAGATAATACGGTGAGACTATGGGACGTCAAGACAGGTACCTGTAAGACCATGAGTGGTCACACACATTATGTATGATCTGTGGCTATATCCAGTGATTCAGAGTTCATCGTATCGGGAAGTAGAGATAATACGGTGAGACTATGGGACGTCAAGACAGGTACCTGTAAGACCATGAGTGGTCACACTAGTTATGTATTCTCTGTGGCTATATCCAGTGATTCAGAGTTCATCGTATCGGGAAGTTATGATTATACGGTGAGACTATGGGACGTCAAGACAGGTACCTGTAAGACCATGAGTGGTCACACTAGTTATGTATTCTCTGTGGCTATATCCAGTAATTCAGAGTTCATCGTATCGGGAAGTTATGATTATACGGTGAGACTATGGGACATCAAGACAGGTACCTGTAAGACCATGAGTGGTCACACACATTATATATCATCTGAGGCTATATCCAGTGATTCAGAGTTCATCGTATCGGGAAGTTATGATTATACGGTGAGACTATGGGACGTCAAGACAGGTACCTGTAAGACCATGAGTGGTCACACTAGTTATGTATTCTCTGTGCTATATCCAGTAATTCAGAGTTCATCGTATCGGGAAGTAGAGATAATACGGTGAGACTATGGGACATCAAGACAGGTACCTGTAAGACCATGAGTGGTCACACACATTATGTATATGCTGTGGCTATATCCAGTGATTCAGAGTTCATCGTATCGGGAAGTAGAGATAATACGGTGAGACTATGGGACGTCAAGACAGGTACCTGTAAGACCATGAGTGGTCACACACATTATGTATTCTCTGTGGCTATATCCAGTGATTCAGAGTTCATCGTATCGGGAAGTTATGATTTGACGGTGAGACTATGGGACGTCAAGACAGGTACCTGTAAGACCATGAGTGGTCACACACATTATGTATCATCTGTGGCTATATCCAGTGATTCAGAGTTCATCGTATCGGGAAGTAGAGATAATACGGTGAGACTATGGGACGTCAATACAGGTACCTGTAAGACCATGAGTGGTCACACACATTATATATCAGCTGTGGCTATATCCAGTGATTCAGAGTTCATCGTATCGGGAAGTAGAGATAATACGGTGAGACTATGGGACATCAAGACAGGTACCTGTAAGACCATGAGTGGTCACACACATTATGTATGATCTGTGGCTATATCCAGTGATTCAGAGTTCATCGTATCGGGAAGTAGAGATAATACGGTGAGACTATGGGACATCAAGACAGGTACCTGTAAGACCATGAGTGGTTACACTAGTTATGTATTCTCTGTGCTATATCCAGTAATTCAGAGTTCATCGTATCGGGAAGTAGAGATAATACGGTGAGACTATGGGACGTCAAGACAGGTACCTGTAAGACCATGAGTGGTCACACTAGTTATGTATTCTCTGTGCTATATCCAGTAATTCAGAGTTCATCGTATCGGGAAGTAGAGATAATACGGTGAGACTATGGGACATCAAGACAGGTACCTGTAAGACCATGAGTGGTTACACTAGTTATGTATGATCTGTGGCTATATCCAGTGATTCAGAGTTCATCGTATCGGGAAGTTATGATTTGACGGTGAGACTATGGGACGTCAAGACAGGTACCTGTAAGACCATGAGTGGTCACACACATTATGTATCATCTGTGGCTATATCCAGTGATTCAGAGTTCATCGTATCGGGAAGTAGAGATAATACGGTGAGACTATGGGACGTCAATACAGGTACCTGTAAGACCATGAGTGGTCACACACATTATATATCAGCTGTGGCTATATCCAGTGATTCAGAGTTCATCGTATCGGGAAGTAGAGATAATACGGTGAGACTATGGGACATCAAGACAGGTACCTGTAAGACCATGAGTGGTCACACACATTATGTATGATCTGTGGCTATATCCAGTGATTCAGAGTTCATCGTATCGGGAAGTAGAGATAATACGGTGAGACTATGGGACATCAAGACAGGTACCTGTAAGACCATGAGTGGTCACACACATTATGTATGATCTGTGGCTATATCCAGTGATTCAGAGTTCATCGTATCGGGAAGTAGAGATAATACGGTGAGACTATGGGACGTCAAGACAGGTACCTGTAAGACCATGAGTGGTCACACTAGTTATGTATTCTCTGTGCTATATCCAGTAATTCAGAGTTCATCGTATCGGGAAGTAGAGATAATACGGTGAGACTATGGGACATCAAGACAGGTACCTGTAAGACCATGAGTGGTTACACTAGTTATGTATGATCTGTGGCTATATCCAGTGATTCAGAGTTCATCGTATCGGGAAGTTATGATTTGACGGTGAGACTATGGGACGTCAAGACAGGTACCTGTAAGACCATGAGTGGTCACACTAGTTATGTATTCTCTGTGGCTATATCCAGTAATTCAGAGTTCATCGTATCGGGAAGTAGAGATAATACGGTGAGACTATGGGACGTCAAGACAGGTACCTGTAAGACCATGAGTGGTCACACACATTATGTATGATCTGTGGCTATATCCAGTGATTCAGAGTTCATCGTATCGGGAAGTAGAGATAATACGGTGAGACTATGGGACGTCAATACAGGTACCTGTAAGACCATGAGTGGTCACACACATTATATATCAGCTGTGGCTATATCCAGTGATTCAGAGTTCATCGTATCGGGAAGTAGAGATAATACGGTGAGACTATGGGACATCAAGACAGGTACCTGTAAGACCATGAGTGGTCACACACATTATGTATGATCTGTGGCTATATCCAGTGATTCAGAGTTCATCGTATCGGGAAGTAGAGATAATACGGTGAGACTATGGGACATCAAGACAGGTACCTGTAAGACCATGAGTGGTCACACACATTATGTATGATCTGTGGCTATATCCAGTGATTCAGAGTTCATCGTATCGGGAAGTAGAGATAATACGGTGAGACTATGGGACGTCAAGACAGGTACCTGTAAGACCATGAGTGGTCACACTAGTTATGTATTCTCTGTGGCTATATCCAGTAATTCAGAGTTCATCGTATCGGGAAGTTATGATTTGACGGTGAGACTATGGGACGTCAAGACAGGTACCTGTAAGACCATGAGTGGTCACACACATTATGTATCATCTGTGGCTATATCCAGTGATTCAGAGTTCATCGTATCGGGAAGTAGAGATAATACGGTGAGACTATGGGACGTCAAGACAGGTACCTGTAAGACCATGAGTGGTCACACTAGTTATGTATTCTCTGTGGCTATATCCAGTGATTCAGAGTTCATCGTATCGGGAAGTAGAGATAATACGGTGAGACTATGGGACGTCAAGAAAGGTACCTGTAAGACCATGAGTGGTCACACACATTATGTATGATCTGTGGCTATATCCAGTGATTCAGAGTTCATCGTATCGGGAAGTAGAGATAATACGGTGAGACTATGGGACGTCAAGACAGGTACCTGTAAGACCATGAGTGGTCACACTAGTTATGTATTCTCTGTGGCTATATCCAGTGATTCAGAGTTCATCGTATCGGGAAGTAGAGATAATACGGTGAGACTATGGGACGTCAAGACAGGTACCTGTAAGACCATGAGTGGTCACACTAGTTATGTATTCTCTGTGCTATATCCAGTAATTCAGAGTTCATCGTATCGGGAAGTAGAGATAATACGGTGAGACTATGGGACATCAAGACAGGTACCTGTAAGACCATGAGTGGTTACACTAGTTATGTATGATCTGTGGCTATATCCAGTGATTCAGAGTTCATCGTATCGGGAAGTTATGATTTGACGGTGAGACTATGGGACGTCAAGACAGGTACCTGTAAGACCATGAGTGGTCACACTAGTTATGTATTCTCTGTGGCTATATCCAGTAATTCAGAGTTCATCGTATCGGGAAGTAGAGATAATACGGTGAGACTATGGGACGTCAAGACAGGTACCTGTAAGACCATGAGTGGTCACACACATTATGTATGATCTGTGGCTATATCCAGTGATTCAGAGTTCATCGTATCGGGAAGTAGAGATAATACGGTGAGACTATGGGACGTCAATACAGGTACCTGTAAGACCATGAGTGGTCACACACATTATATATCAGCTGTGGCTATATCCAGTGATTCAGAGTTCATCGTATCGGGAAGTAGAGATAATACGGTGAGACTATGGGACATCAAGACAGGTACCTGTAAGACCATGAGTGGTCACACACATTATGTATGATCTGTGGCTATATCCAGTGATTCAGAGTTCATCGTATCGGGAAGTAGAGATAATACGGTGAGACTATGGGACATCAAGACAGGTACCTGTAAGACCATGAGTGGTCACACACATTATGTATGATCTGTGGCTATATCCAGTGATTCAGAGTTCATCGTATCGGGAAGTAGAGATAATACGGTGAGACTATGGGACGTCAAGACAGGTACCTGTAAGACCATGAGTGGTCACACTAGTTATGTATTCTCTGTGGCTATATCCAGTAATTCAGAGTTCATCGTATCGGGAAGTTATGATTTGACGGTGAGACTATGGGACGTCAAGACAGGTACCTGTAAGACCATGAGTGGTCACACACATTATGTATCATCTGTGGCTATATCCAGTGATTCAGAGTTCATCGTATCGGGAAGTAGAGATAATACGGTGAGACTATGGGACGTCAAGACAGGTACCTGTAAGACCATGAGTGGTCACACTAGTTATGTATTCTCTGTGGCTATATCCAGTGATTCAGAGTTCATCGTATCGGGAAGTAGAGATAATACGGTGAGACTATGGGACGTCAAGAAAGGTACCTGTAAGACCATGAGTGGTCACACTAGTTATGTATCATCTGTGGCTATATCCAGTGATTCAGAGTTCATCGTATCGGGAAGTTATGATTTGACGGTGAAACTATGGGACGTCAAGACAGGTACCTGTAAGACCATGAGTGGTCACACACATTATGTATGATCTGTGGCTATATCCAGTGATTCAGAGTTCATCGTATCGGGAAGTAGAGATAATACGGTGAGACTATGGGACGTCAAGACAGGTACCTGTAAGACCATGAGTGGTCACACTAGTTATGTATTCTCTGTGGCTATATCCAGTAATTCAGAGTTCATCGTATCGGGAAGTAGAGATAATACGGTGAGACTATGGGACGTCAAGACAGGTACCTGTAAGACCATGAGTGGTCACACTAGTTATGTATTCTCTGTGGCTATATCCAGTAATTCAGAGTTCATCGTATCGGGAAGTAGAGATAATACGGTGAGACTATGGGACGTCAAGAAAGGTACCTGTAAGACCATGAGTGGTCACACACATTATATATCAGCTGTGGCTATATCCAGTGATTCAGAGTTCATCGTATCGGGAAGTAGAGATAATACGGTGAGACTATGGGACGTCAAGACAGGTACCTGTAAGACCATGAGTGGTCACACACATTATGTATGATCTGTGGCTATATCCAGTGATTCAGAGTTCATCGTATCGGGAAGTAGAGATAATACGGTGAGACTATGGGACGTCAAGACAGGTACCTGTAAGACCATGAGTGGTCACACTAGTTATGTATTCTCTGTGGCTATATCCAGTGATTCAGAGTTCATCGTATCGGGAAGTAGATATAATACGGTGAGACTATGGGACGTCAAGACAGGTACCTGTAAGACCATGAGTGGTCACACACATTATGTATCATCTGTGGCTATATCCAGTGATTCAGAGTTCATCGTATCGGGAAGTAGAGATAATACGGTGAGACTATGGGACGTCAAGACAGGTACCTGTAAGACCATGAGTGGTCACACACATTATATATCAGCTGTGGCTATATCCAGTGATTCAGAGTTCATCGTATCGGGAAGTTATGATTTGACGGTGAGACTATGGGACGTCAAGACAGGTACCTGTAAGACCATGAGTGGTCACACTAGTTATGTATTCTCTGTGGCTATATCCAGTAATTCAGAGTTCATCGTATCGGGAAGTAGAGATAATACGGTGAGACTATGGGACGTCAAGACAGGTACCTGTAAGACCATGAGTGGTCACACACATTATGTATGATCTGTGGCTATATCCAGTGATTCAGAGTTCATCGTATCGGGAAGTAGAGATAATACGGTGAGACTATGGGACGTCAAGACAGGTACCTGTAAGACCATGAGTGGTCACACTAGTTATGTATTCTCTGTGGCTATATCCAGTGATTCAGAGTTCATCGTATCGGGAAGTAGATATAATACGGTGAGACTATGGGACGTCAAGACAGGTACCTGTAAGACCATGAGTGGTCACACACATTATGTATCATCTGTGGCTATATCCAGTGATTCAGAGTTCATCGTATCGGGAAGTAGAGATAATACGGTGAGACTATGGGACGTCAAGACAGGTACCTGTAAGACCATGAGTGGTCACACACATTATATATCAGCTGTGGCTATATCCAGTGATTCAGAGTTCATCGTATCGGGAAGTTATGATTTGACGGTGAGACTATGGGACGTCAAGACAGGTACCTGTAAGACCATGAGTGGTCACACACATTATGTATGATCTGTGGCTATATCCAGTGATTCAGAGTTCATCGTATCGGGAAGTAGAGATAATACGGTGAGACTATGGGACGTCAAGACAGGTACCTGTAAGACCATGAGTGGTCACACTAGTTATGTATTCTCTGTGGCTATATCCAGTAATTCAGAGTTCATCGTATCGGGAAGTAGAGATAATACGGTGAGACTATGGGACGTCAAGACAGGTACCTGTAAGACCATGAGTGGTCACACTAGTTATGTATTCTCTGTGGCTATATCCAGTAATTCAGAGTTCATCGTATCGGGAAGTTATGATTTGACGGTGAGACTATGGGACGTCAAGACAGGTACCTGTAAGACCATGAGTGGTCACACACATTATGTATCATCTGTGGCTATATCCAGTGATTCAGAGTTCATCGTATCGGGAAGTAGAGATAATACGGTGAGACTATGGGACGTCAAGACAGGTACCTGTAAGACCATGAGTGGTCACACACATTATGTATGATCTGTGGCTATATCCAGTGATTCAGAGTTCATCGTATCGGGAAGTAGAGATAATACGGTGAGACTATGGGACGTCAAGACAGGTACCTGTAAGACCATGAGTGGTCACACACATTATGTATATGCTGTGGCTATATCCAGTGATTCAGAGTTCATCGTATCGGGAAGTAGAGATAATACGGTGAGACTATGGGACGTCAAGACAGGTACCTGTAAGACCATGAGTGGTCACACTAGTTATGTATTCTCTGTGGCTATATCCAGTAATTCAGAGTTCATCGTATCGGGAAGTTATGATTTGACGGTGAGACTATGGGACGTCAAGACAGGTACCTGTAAGACCATGAGTGGTCACACACATTATGTATCATCTGTGGCTATATCCAGTGATTCAGAGTTCATCGTATCGGGAAGTAGAGATAATACGGTGAGACTATGGGACGTCAAGACAGGTACCTGTAAGACCATGAGTGGTCACACACATTATGTATCAGCTGTGGCTATATCCAGTGATTCAGAGTTCATCGTATCGGGAAGTAGAGATAATACGGTGAGACTATGGGACGTCAAGACAGGTACCTGTAAGACCATGAGTGGTCACACACATTATGTATATGCTGTGGCTATATCCAGTGATTCAGAGTTCATCGTATCGGGAAGTTATGATTTGACGGTGAAACTATGGGACGTCAAGACAGGTACCTGTAAGACCATGAGTGGTCACACACATTATGTATGATCTGTGGCTATATCCAGTGATTCAGAGTTCATCGTATCGGGAAGTAGAGATAATACGGTGAGACTATGGGACGTCAAGACAGGTACCTGTAAGACCATGAGTGGTCACACTAGTTATGTATTCTCTGTGGCTATATCCAGTAATTCAGAGTTCATCGTATCGGGAAGTAGAGATAATACGGTGAGACTATGGGACGTCAAGACAGGTACCTGTAAGACCATGAGTGGTCACACTAGTTATGTATTCTCTGTGGCTATATCCAGTAATTCAGAGTTCATCGTATCGGGAAGTTATGATTTGACGGTGAGACTATGGGACGTCAAGACAGGTACCTGTAAGACCATGAGTGGTCACACACATTATGTATCATCTGTGGCTATATCCAGTGATTCAGAGTTCATCGTATCGGGAAGTAGAGATAATACGGTGAGACTATGGGACGTCAAGACAGGTACCTGTAAGACCATGAGTGGTCACACACATTATATATCAGCTGTGGCTATATCCAGTGATTCAGAGTTCATCGTATCGGGAAGTTATGATTTGACGGTGAGACTATGGGACGTCAAGACAGGTACCTGTAAGACCATGAGTGGTCACACACATTATGTATGATCTGTGGCTATATCCAGTGATTCAGAGTTCATCGTATCGGGAAGTAGAGATAATACGGTGAGACTATGGGACGTCAAGACAGGTACCTGTAAGACCATGAGTGGTCACACTAGTTATGTATTCTCTGTGGCTATATCCAGTAATTCAGAGTTCATCGTATCGGGAAGTAGAGATAATACGGTGAGACTATGGGACGTCAAGACAGGTACCTGTAAGACCATGAGTGGTCACACTAGTTATGTATTCTCTGTGGCTATATCCAGTAATTCAGAGTTCATCGTATCGGGAAGTTATGATTTGACGGTGAGACTATGGGACGTCAAGACAGGTACCTGTAAGACCATGAGTGGTCACACACATTATGTATCATCTGTGGCTATATCCAGTGATTCAGAGTTCATCGTATCGGGAAGTAGAGATAATACGGTGAGACTATGGGACGTCAAGACAGGTACCTGTAAGACCATGAGTGGTCACACACATTATGTATGATCTGTGGCTATATCCAGTGATTCAGAGTTCATCGTATCGGGAAGTAGAGATAATACGGTGAGACTATGGGACGTCAAGACAGGTACCTGTAAGACCATGAGTGGTCACACACATTATGTATATGCTGTGGCTATATCCAGTGATTCAGAGTTCATCGTATCGGGAAGTAGAGATAATACGGTGAGACTATGGGACGTCAAGACAGGTACCTGTAAGACCATGAGTGGTCACACTAGTTATGTATTCTCTGTGGCTATATCCAGTAATTCAGAGTTCATCGTATCGGGAAGTTATGATTTGACGGTGAGACTATGGGACGTCAAGACAGGTACCTGTAAGACCATGAGTGGTCACACACATTATGTATCATCTGTGGCTATATCCAGTGATTCAGAGTTCATCGTATCGGGAAGTAGAGATAATACGGTGAGACTATGGGACGTCAAGACAGGTACCTGTAAGACCATGAGTGGTCACACACATTATGTATCAGCTGTGGCTATATCCAGTGATTCAGAGTTCATCGTATCGGGAAGTAGAGATAATACGGTGAGACTATGGGACGTCAAGACAGGTACCTGTAAGACCATGAGTGGTCACACACATTATGTATATGCTGTGGCTATATCCAGTGATTCAGAGTTCATCGTATCGGGAAGTAGAGATAATACGGTGAGACTATGGGACGTCAAGACAGGTACCTGTAAGACCATGAGTGGTCACACTAGTTATGTATCATCTGTGGCTATATCCAGTAATTCAGAGTTCATCGTATCGGGAAGTAGAGATAATACGGTGAGACTATGGGACGTCAAGACAGGTACCTGTAAGACCATGAGTGGTCACACACATTATGTATCATCTGTGGCTATATCCAGTGATTCAGAGTTCATCGTATCGGGAAGTTATGATTTGACGGTGAGACTATGGGACGTCAAGACAGGTACCTGTAAGACCATGAGTGGTCACACTAGTTATGTATTCTCTGTGGCTATATCCAGTGATTCAGAGTTCATCGTATCGGGAAGTAGAGATAATACGGTGAGACTATGGGACGTCAAGACAGGTACCTGTAAGACCATGAGTGGTCACACACATTATGTATGATCTGTGGCTATATCCAGTGATTCAGAGTTCATCGTATCGGGAAGTAGAGATAATACGGTGAGACTATGGGACGTCAAGACAGGTACCTGTAAGACCATGAGTGGTCACACACATTATGTATATGCTGTGGCTATATCCAGTGATTCAGAGTTCATCGTATCGGGAAGTAGAGATAATACGGTGAGACTATGGGACGTCAAGACAGGTACCTGTAAGACCATGAGTGGTCACACTAGTTATGTATCATCTGTGGCTATATCCAGTAATTCAGAGTTCATCGTATCGGGAAGTAGAGATAATACGGTGAGACTATGGGACGTCAAGACAGGTACCTGTAAGACCATGAGTGGTCACACACATTATGTATCATCTGTGGCTATATCCAGTGATTCAGAGTTCATCGTATCGGGAAGTTATGATTTGACGGTGAGACTATGGGACGTCAAGACAGGTACCTGTAAGACCATGAGTGGTCACACACATTATGTATATGCTGTGGCTATATCCAGTGATTCAGAGTTCATCGTATCGGGAAGTAGAGATAATACGGTGAGAATATGGGACGTCAAGAAAGGTACCTGTAAGACCATGAGTGGTCACACACATTATGTATCATCTGTGGCTATATCCAGTGATTCAGAGTTCATCGTATCGGGAAGTAGAGATAATACGGTGAGACTATGGGACGTCAAGACAGGTACCTGTAAGACCATGAGTGGTCACACACATTATGTATATGCTGTGGCTATATCCAGTGATTCAGAGTTCATCGTATCGGGAAGTAGAGATAATACGGTGAGACTATGGGACGTCAAGAAAGGTACCTGTAAGACCATGAGTGGTCACACAGGTTATGTATGATCTGTGGCTATATCCAGTGATTCAGAGTTCATCGTATCGGGAAGTAGAGATAATACGGTGAGAATATTGGACGTCAAGACAGGTACCTGTAAGACCATGAGTGGTCACACTAGTTATGTATTCTCTGTGGCTATATCCAGTGATTCAGAGTTCATCGTATCGGGAAGTAGAGATAATACGGTGAGACTATGGGACGTCAAGACAGGTACCTGTAAGACCATGAGTGGTCACACACATTATGTATGATCTGTGGCTATATCCAGTGATTCAGAGTTCATCGTATCGGGAAGTAGAGATAATACGGTGAGACTATGGGACGTCAAGACAGGTACCTGTAAGACCATGAGTGGTCACACACATTATGTATGATCTGTGGCTATATCCAGTGATTCAGAGTTCATCGTATCGGGAAGTAGAGATAATACGGTGAGACTATGGGACGTCAAGACAGGTACCTGTAAGACCATGAGTGGTCACACTAGTTATGTATTCTCTGTGGCTATATCCAGTAATTCAGAGTTCATCGTATCGGGAAGTTATGATTTGACGGTGAGACTATGGGACGTCAAGACAGGTACCTGTAAGACCATGAGTGGTCACACACATTATGTATGATCTGTGGCTATATCCAGTGATTCAGAGTTCATCGTATCGGGAAGTAGAGATAATACGGTGAGACTATGGGACGTCAAGACAGGTACCTGTAAGACCATGAGTGGTCACACTAGTTATGTATTCTCTGTGGCTATATCCAGTGATTCAGAGTTCATCGTATCGGGAAGTAGATATAATACGGTGAGACTATGGGACGTCAAGACAGGTACCTGTAAGACCATGAGTGGTCACACACATTATGTATATGCTGTGGCTATATCCAGTGATTCAGAGTTCATCGTATCGGGAAGTTATGATTATACGGTGAGACTATGGGACGTCAAGACAGGTACCTGTAAGACCATGAGTGGTCACACACATTATGTATCAGCTGTGGCTATATCCAGTGATTCAGAGTTCATCGTATCGGGAAGTAGAGATAATACGGTGAGACTATGGGACGTCAAGACAGGTACCTGTAAGACCATGAGTGGTCACACACATTATGTATCATCTGTGGCTATATCCAGTGATTCAGAGTTCATCGTATCGGGAAGTTATGATTTGACGGTGAGACTATGGGACGTCAAGAAAGGTACCTGTAAGACCATGAGTGGTCACACACATTATGTATCATCTGTGGCTATATCCAGTGATTCAGAGTTCATCGTATCGGGAAGTAGAGATAATACGGTGAGACTATGGGACGTCAAGACAGGTACCTGTAAGACCATGAGTGGTCACACTAGTTATGTATTCTCTGTGGCTATATCCAGTAATTCAGAGTTCATCGTATCGGGAAGTAGAGATAATACGGTGAGACTATGGGACGTCAAGACAGGTACCTGTAAGACCATGAGTGGTCACACACATTATATATCAGCTGTGGCTATATCCAGTAATTCAGAGTTCATCGTATCGGGAAGTTATGATTTGACGGTGAGACTATGGGACGTCAAGACAGGTACCTGTAAGACCATGAGTGGTCACACACATTATGTATCATCTGTGGCTATATCCAGTGATTCAGAGTTCATCGTATCGGGAAGTAGAGATAATACGGTGAGACTATGGGACGTCAAGACAGGTACCTGTAAGACCATGAGTGGTCACACACATTATGTATCATCTGTGGCTATATCCAGTGATTCAGAGTTCATCGTATCGGGAAGTTATGATTTGACGGTGAGACTATGGGACGTCAAGACAGGTACCTGTAAGACCATGAGTGGTCACACACATTATGTATATGCTGTGGCTATATCCAGTGATTCAGAGTTCATCGTATCGGGAAGTAGAGATAATACGGTGAGAATATGGGACGTCAAGAAAGGTACCTGTAAGACCATGAGTGGTCACACACATTATGTATCATCTGTGGCTATATCCAGTGATTCAGAGTTCATCGTATCGGGAAGTAGAGATAATACGGTGAGACTATGGGACGTCAAGACAGGTACCTGTAAGACCATGAGTGGTCACACACATTATGTATATGCTGTGGCTATATCCAGTGATTCAGAGTTCATCGTATCGGGAAGTAGAGATAATACGGTGAGACTATGGGACGTCAAGAAAGGTACCTGTAAGACCATGAGTGGTCACACAGGTTATGTATGATCTGTGGCTATATCCAGTGATTCAGAGTTCATCGTATCGGGAAGTAGAGATAATACGGTGAGAATATTGGACGTCAAGACAGGTACCTGTAAGACCATGAGTGGTCACACTAGTTATGTATTCTCTGTGGCTATATCCAGTGATTCAGAGTTCATCGTATCGGGAAGTAGAGATAATACGGTGAGACTATGGGACGTCAAGACAGGTACCTGTAAGACCATGAGTGGTCACACACATTATATATCAGCTGTGGCTATATCCAGTGATTCAGAGTTCATCGTATCGGGAAGTAGAGATAATACGGTGAGACTATGGGACGTCAAGACAGGTACCTGTAAGACCATGAGTGGTCACACACATTATGTATGATCTGTGGCTATATCCAGTGATTCAGAGTTCATCGTATCGGGAAGTAGAGATAATACGGTGAGACTATGGGACGTCAAGACAGGTACCTGTAAGACCATGAGTGGTCACACTAGTTATGTATTCTCTGTGGCTATATCCAGTAATTCAGAGTTCATCGTATCGGGAAGTTATGATTTGACGGTGAGACTATGGGACGTCAAGACAGGTACCTGTAAGACCATGAGTGGTCACACACATTATGTATGATCTGTGGCTATATCCAGTGATTCAGAGTTCATCGTATCGGGAAGTAGAGATAATACGGTGAGACTATGGGACGTCAAGACAGGTACCTGTAAGACCATGAGTGGTCACACTAGTTATGTATTCTCTGTGGCTATATCCAGTGATTCAGAGTTCATCGTATCGGGAAGTAGATATAATACGGTGAGACTATGGGACGTCAAGACAGGTACCTGTAAGACCATGAGTGGTCACACACATTATGTATATGCTGTGGCTATATCCAGTGATTCAGAGTTCATCGTATCGGGAAGTTATGATTATACGGTGAGACTATGGGACGTCAAGACAGGTACCTGTAAGACCATGAGTGGTCACACACATTATGTATCAGCTGTGGCTATATCCAGTGATTCAGAGTTCATCGTATCGGGAAGTAGAGATAATACGGTGAGACTATGGGACGTCAAGACAGGTACCTGTAAGACCATGAGTGGTCACACACATTATGTATCATCTGTGGCTATATCCAGTGATTCAGAGTTCATCGTATCGGGAAGTTATGATTTGACGGTGAGACTATGGGACGTCAAGAAAGGTACCTGTAAGACCATGAGTGGTCACACACATTATGTATCATCTGTGGCTATATCCAGTGATTCAGAGTTCATCGTATCGGGAAGTAGAGATAATACGGTGAGACTATGGGACGTCAAGACAGGTACCTGTAAGACCATGAGTGGTCACACTAGTTATGTATTCTCTGTGGCTATATCCAGTAATTCAGAGTTCATCGTATCGGGAAGTAGAGATAATACGGTGAGACTATGGGACGTCAAGACAGGTACCTGTAAGACCATGAGTGGTCACACACATTATATATCAGCTGTGGCTATATCCAGTAATTCAGAGTTCATCGTATCGGGAAGTTATGATTTGACGGTGAGACTATGGGACGTCAAGACAGGTACCTGTAAGACCATGAGTGGTCACACACATTATATATCAGCTGTGGCTATATCCAGTGATTCAGAGTTCATCGTATCGGGAAGTAGAGATAATACGGTGAGACTATGGGACGTCAAGAAAGGTACCTGTAAGACCATGAGTGGTCACACACATTATATATCAGCTGTGGCTATATCCAGTGATTCAGAGTTCATCGTATCGGGAAGTTATGATTTGACGGTGAGACTATGGGACGTCAAGACAGGTACCTGTAAGACCATGAGTGGTCACACACATTATGTATCATCTGTGGCTATATCCAGTGATTCAGAGTTCATCGTATCGGGAAGTTATGATTTGACGGTGAGACTATGGGACGTCAAGACAGGTACCTGTAAGACCATGAGTGGTCACACACATTATGTATGATCTGTGGCTATATCCAGTGATTCAGAGTTCATCGTATCGGGAAGTAGAGATAATACGGTGAGACTATGGGACGTCAAGACAGGTACCTGTAAGACCATGAGTGGTCACACACATTATGTATGATCTGTGGCTATATCCAGTGATTCAGAGTTCATCGTATCGGGAAGTAGAGATAATACGGTGAGACTATGGGACGTCAAGACAGGTACCTGTAAGACCATGAGTGGTCACACACATTATGTATGATCTGTGGCTATATCCAGTGATTCAGAGTTCATCGTATCGGGAAGTAGAGATAATACGGTGAGACTATGGGACGTCAAGACAGGTACCTGTAAGACCATGAGTGGTCACACACATTATGTATTCTCTGTGGCTATATCCAGTGATTCAGAGTTCATCGTATCGGGAAGTAGATATAATACGGTGAGACTATGGGACGTCAAGACAGGTACCTGTAAGACCATGAGTGGTCACACACATTATGTATCATCTGTGGCTATATCCAGTGATTCAGAGTTCATCGTATCGGGAAGTAGAGATAATACGGTGAGACTATGGGACGTCAAGACAGGTACCTGTAAGACCATGAGTGGTCACACACATTATATATCAGCTTTGGCTATATCCAGTGATTCAGAGTTCATCGTATCGGGAAGTAGAGATAATACGGTGAGACTATGGGACGTCAAGACAGGTACCTGTAAGACCATGAGTGGTCACACTAGTTATGTATTCTCTGTGGCTATATCCAGTAATTCAGAGTTCATCGTATCGGGAAGTAGATATAATACGGTGAGACTATGGGACGTCAAGACAGGTACCTGTAAGACCATGAGTGGTCACACACATTATGTATCATCTGTGGCTATATCCAGTGATTCAGAGTTCATCGTATCGGGAAGTAGAGATAATACGGTGAGACTATGGGACGTCAAGACAGGTACCTGTAAGACCATGAGTGGTCACACACATTATGTATGATCTGTGGCTATATCCAGTGATTCAGAGTTCATCGTATCGGGAAGTAGAGATAATACGGTGAGACTATGGGACGTCAAGACAGGTACCTGTAAGACCATGAGTGGTCACACACATTATGTATGATCTGTGGCTATATCCAGTGATTCAGAGTTCATCGTATCGGGAAGTAGAGATAATACGGTGAGACTATGGGACGTCAAGACAGGTACCTGTAAGACCATGAGTGGTCACACACATTATATATCAGCTGTGGCTATATCCAGTGATTCAGAGTTCATCGTATCGGGAAGTAGAGATAATACGGTGAGACTATGGGACGTCAAGACAGGTACCTGTAAGACCATGAGTGGTCACACACATTATGTATGATCTGTGGCTATATCCAGTGATTCAGAGTTCATCGTATCGGGAAGTAGAGATAATACGGTGAGACTATGGGACGTCAAGACAGGTACCTGTAAGACCATGAGTGGTCACACACATTATGTATGATCTGTGGCTATATCCAGTGATTCAGAGTTCATCGTATCGGGAAGTAGAGATAATACGGTGAGACTATGGGACGTCAAGACAGGTACCTGTAAGACCATGAGTGGTCACACACATTATGTATTCTCTGTGGCTATATCCAGTGATTCAGAGTTCATCGTATCGGGAAGTAGATATAATACGGTGAGACTATGGGACGTCAAGACAGGTACCTGTAAGACCATGAGTGGTCACACACATTATGTATCATCTGTGGCTATATCCAGTGATTCAGAGTTCATCGTATCGGGAAGTAGAGATAATACGGTGAGACTATGGGACGTCAAGACAGGTACCTGTAAGACCATGAGTGGTCACACACATTATATATCAGCTTTGGCTATATCCAGTGATTCAGAGTTCATCGTATCGGGAAGTAGAGATAATACGGTGAGACTATGGGACGTCAAGACAGGTACCTGTAAGACCATGAGTGGTCACACTAGTTATGTATTCTCTGTGGCTATATCCAGTAATTCAGAGTTCATCGTATCGGGAAGTAGATATAATACGGTGAGACTATGGGACGTCAAGACAGGTACCTGTAAGACCATGAGTGGTCACACACATTATGTATCATCTGTGGCTATATCCAGTGATTCAGAGTTCATCGTATCGGGAAGTAGAGATAATACGGTGAGACTATGGGACGTCAAGACAGGTACCTGTAAGACCATGAGTGGTCACACACATTATGTATGATCTGTGGCTATATCCAGTGATTCAGAGTTCATCGTATCGGGAAGTAGAGATAATACGGTGAGACTATGGGACGTCAAGACAGGTACCTGTAAGACCATGAGTGGTCACACACATTATATATCAGCTGTGGCTATATCCAGTGATTCAGAGTTCATCGTATCGGGAAGTTATGATTTGACGGTGAGACTATGGGACATCAAGACAGGTACCTGTAAGACCATGAGTGGTCACACACATTATGTATGATCTGTGGCTATATCCAGTGATTCAGAGTTCATCGTATCGGGAAGTAGAGATAATACGGTGAGACTATGGGACGTCAAGACAGGTACCTGTAAGACCATGAGTGGTCACACACATTATATATCAGCTGTGGCTATATCCAGTGATTCAGAGTTCATCGTATCGGGAAGTAGAGATAATACGGTGAGACTATGGGACGTCAAGACAGGTACCTGTAAGACCATGAGTGGTCACACACATTATGTATATGCTGTGGCTATATCCAGTGATTCAGAGTTCATCGTATCGGGAAGTAGAGATAATACGGTGAGACTATGGGACGTCAAGAAAGGTACCTGTAAGACCATGAGTGGTCACACAGGTTATGTATGATCTGTGGCTATATCCAGTGATTCAGAGTTCATCGTATCGGGAAGTAGAGATAATACGGTGAGAATATTGGACGTCAAGACAGGTACCTGTAAGACCATGAGTGGTCACACTAGTTATGTATTCTCTGTGGCTATATCCAGTGATTCAGAGTTCATCGTATCGGGAAGTAGAGATAATACGGTGAGACTATGGGACGTCAAGACAGGTACCTGTAAGACCATGAGTGGTCACACACATTATATATCAGCTGTGGCTATATCCAGTGATTCAGAGTTCATCGTATCGGGAAGTAGAGATAATACGGTGAGACTATGGGACGTCAAGACAGGTACCTGTAAGACCATGAGTGGTCACACACATTATGTATGATCTGTGGCTATATCCAGTGATTCAGAGTTCATCGTATCGGGAAGTAGAGATAATACGGTGAGACTATGGGACGTCAAGACAGGTACCTGTAAGACCATGAGTGGTCACACTAGTTATGTATTCTCTGTGGCTATATCCAGTAATTCAGAGTTCATCGTATCGGGAAGTTATGATTTGACGGTGAGACTATGGGACGTCAAGACAGGTACCTGTAAGACCATGAGTGGTCACACACATTATGTATGATCTGTGGCTATATCCAGTGATTCAGAGTTCATCGTATCGGGAAGTAGAGATAATACGGTGAGACTATGGGACGTCAAGACAGGTACCTGTAAGACCATGAGTGGTCACACTAGTTATGTATTCTCTGTGGCTATATCCAGTGATTCAGAGTTCATCGTATCGGGAAGTAGATATAATACGGTGAGACTATGGGACGTCAAGACAGGTACCTGTAAGACCATGAGTGGTCACACACATTATGTATATGCTGTGGCTATATCCAGTGATTCAGAGTTCATCGTATCGGGAAGTTATGATTATACGGTGAGACTATGGGACGTCAAGACAGGTACCTGTAAGACCATGAGTGGTCACACACATTATGTATCAGCTGTGGCTATATCCAGTGATTCAGAGTTCATCGTATCGGGAAGTAGAGATAATACGGTGAGACTATGGGACGTCAAGACAGGTACCTGTAAGACCATGAGTGGTCACACACATTATGTATCATCTGTGGCTATATCCAGTGATTCAGAGTTCATCGTATCGGGAAGTTATGATTTGACGGTGAGACTATGGGACGTCAAGAAAGGTACCTGTAAGACCATGAGTGGTCACACACATTATGTATCATCTGTGGCTATATCCAGTGATTCAGAGTTCATCGTATCGGGAAGTAGAGATAATACGGTGAGACTATGGGACGTCAAGACAGGTACCTGTAAGACCATGAGTGGTCACACTAGTTATGTATTCTCTGTGGCTATATCCAGTAATTCAGAGTTCATCGTATCGGGAAGTAGAGATAATACGGTGAGACTATGGGACGTCAAGACAGGTACCTGTAAGACCATGAGTGGTCACACACATTATATATCAGCTGTGGCTATATCCAGTAATTCAGAGTTCATCGTATCGGGAAGTTATGATTTGACGGTGAGACTATGGGACGTCAAGACAGGTACCTGTAAGACCATGAGTGGTCACACACATTATATATCAGCTGTGGCTATATCCAGTGATTCAGAGTTCATCGTATCGGGAAGTAGAGATAATACGGTGAGACTATGGGACGTCAAGAAAGGTACCTGTAAGACCATGAGTGGTCACACACATTATATATCAGCTGTGGCTATATCCAGTGATTCAGAGTTCATCGTATCGGGAAGTTATGATTTGACGGTGAGACTATGGGACGTCAAGACAGGTACCTGTAAGACCATGAGTGGTCACACACATTATGTATCATCTGTGGCTATATCCAGTGATTCAGAGTTCATCGTATCGGGAAGTTATGATTTGACGGTGAGACTATGGGACGTCAAGACAGGTACCTGTAAGACCATGAGTGGTCACACACATTATGTATGATCTGTGGCTATATCCAGTGATTCAGAGTTCATCGTATCGGGAAGTAGAGATAATACGGTGAGACTATGGGACGTCAAGACAGGTACCTGTAAGACCATGAGTGGTCACACACATTATGTATGATCTGTGGCTATATCCAGTGATTCAGAGTTCATCGTATCGGGAAGTAGAGATAATACGGTGAGACTATGGGACGTCAAGACAGGTACCTGTAAGACCATGAGTGGTCACACACATTATGTATGATCTGTGGCTATATCCAGTGATTCAGAGTTCATCGTATCGGGAAGTAGAGATAATACGGTGAGACTATGGGACGTCAAGACAGGTACCTGTAAGACCATGAGTGGTCACACACATTATGTATTCTCTGTGGCTATATCCAGTGATTCAGAGTTCATCGTATCGGGAAGTAGATATAATACGGTGAGACTATGGGACGTCAAGACAGGTACCTGTAAGACCATGAGTGGTCACACACATTATGTATCATCTGTGGCTATATCCAGTGATTCAGAGTTCATCGTATCGGGAAGTAGAGATAATACGGTGAGACTATGGGACGTCAAGACAGGTACCTGTAAGACCATGAGTGGTCACACACATTATATATCAGCTTTGGCTATATCCAGTGATTCAGAGTTCATCGTATCGGGAAGTAGAGATAATACGGTGAGACTATGGGACGTCAAGACAGGTACCTGTAAGACCATGAGTGGTCACACTAGTTATGTATTCTCTGTGGCTATATCCAGTAATTCAGAGTTCATCGTATCGGGAAGTAGATATAATACGGTGAGACTATGGGACGTCAAGACAGGTACCTGTAAGACCATGAGTGGTCACACACATTATGTATCATCTGTGGCTATATCCAGTGATTCAGAGTTCATCGTATCGGGAAGTAGAGATAATACGGTGAGACTATGGGACGTCAAGACAGGTACCTGTAAGACCATGAGTGGTCACACACATTATGTATGATCTGTGGCTATATCCAGTGATTCAGAGTTCATCGTATCGGGAAGTAGAGATAATACGGTGAGACTATGGGACGTCAAGACAGGTACCTGTAAGACCATGAGTGGTCACACACATTATGTATGATCTGTGGCTATATCCAGTGATTCAGAGTTCATCGTATCGGGAAGTAGAGATAATACGGTGAGACTATGGGACGTCAAGACAGGTACCTGTAAGACCATGAGTGGTCACACACATTATATATCAGCTGTGGCTATATCCAGTGATTCAGAGTTCATCGTATCGGGAAGTAGAGATAATACGGTGAGACTATGGGACGTCAAGACAGGTACCTGTAAGACCATGAGTGGTCACACACATTATGTATGATCTGTGGCTATATCCAGTGATTCAGAGTTCATCGTATCGGGAAGTAGAGATAATACGGTGAGACTATGGGACGTCAAGACAGGTACCTGTAAGACCATGAGTGGTCACACACATTATGTATGATCTGTGGCTATATCCAGTGATTCAGAGTTCATCGTATCGGGAAGTAGAGATAATACGGTGAGACTATGGGACGTCAAGACAGGTACCTGTAAGACCATGAGTGGTCACACACATTATGTATTCTCTGTGGCTATATCCAGTGATTCAGAGTTCATCGTATCGGGAAGTAGATATAATACGGTGAGACTATGGGACGTCAAGACAGGTACCTGTAAGACCATGAGTGGTCACACACATTATGTATCATCTGTGGCTATATCCAGTGATTCAGAGTTCATCGTATCGGGAAGTAGAGATAATACGGTGAGACTATGGGACGTCAAGACAGGTACCTGTAAGACCATGAGTGGTCACACACATTATATATCAGCTTTGGCTATATCCAGTGATTCAGAGTTCATCGTATCGGGAAGTAGAGATAATACGGTGAGACTATGGGACGTCAAGACAGGTACCTGTAAGACCATGAGTGGTCACACTAGTTATGTATTCTCTGTGGCTATATCCAGTAATTCAGAGTTCATCGTATCGGGAAGTAGATATAATACGGTGAGACTATGGGACGTCAAGACAGGTACCTGTAAGACCATGAGTGGTCACACACATTATGTATCATCTGTGGCTATATCCAGTGATTCAGAGTTCATCGTATCGGGAAGTAGAGATAATACGGTGAGACTATGGGACGTCAAGACAGGTACCTGTAAGACCATGAGTGGTCACACACATTATGTATGATCTGTGGCTATATCCAGTGATTCAGAGTTCATCGTATCGGGAAGTAGAGATAATACGGTGAGACTATGGGACGTCAAGACAGGTACCTGTAAGACCATGAGTGGTCACACACATTATATATCAGCTGTGGCTATATCCAGTGATTCAGAGTTCATCGTATCGGGAAGTTATGATTTGACGGTGAGACTATGGGACATCAAGACAGGTACCTGTAAGACCATGAGTGGTCACACACATTATGTATGATCTGTGGCTATATCCAGTGATTCAGAGTTCATCGTATCGGGAAGTAGAGATAATACGGTGAGACTATGGGACGTCAAGACAGGTACCTGTAAGACCATGAGTGGTCACACACATTATATATCAGCTGTGGCTATATCCAGTGATTCAGAGTTCATCGTATCGGGAAGTTATGATTTGACGGTGAGACTATGGGACGTCAAGACAGGTACCTGTAAGACCATGAGTGGTCACACACATTATGTATCATCTGTGGCTATATCCAGTGATTCAGAGTTCATCGTATCGGGAAGTTATGATTTGACGGTGAGACTATGGGACGTCAAGAAAGGTACCTGTAAGACCATGAGTGGTCACACACATTATGTATCATCTGTGGCTATATCCAGTGATTCAGAGTTCATCGTATCGGGAAGTTATGATTTGACGGTGAGACTATGGGACATCAAGACAGGTACCTGTAAGACCATGAGTGGTCACACACATTATGTATGATCTGTGGCTATATCCAGTGATTCAGAGTTCATCGTATCGGGAAGTAGAGATAATACGGTGAGACTATGGGACGTCAAGACAGGTACCTGTAAGACCATGAGTGGTCACACACATTATATATCAGCTGTGGCTATATCCAGTGATTCAGAGTTCATCGTATCGGGAAGTTATGATTTGACGGTGAGACTATGGGACGTCAAGACAGGTACCTGTAAGACCATGAGTGGTCACACACATTATATATCAGCTGTGGCTATATCCAGTGATTCAGAGTTCATCGTATCGGGAAGTAGAGATAATACGGTGAGACTATGGGACGTCAAGACAGGTACCTGTAAGACCATGAGTGGTCACACACATTATGTATATGCTGTGGCTATATCCAGTAATTCAGAGTTCATCGTATCGGGAAGTAGAGATAATACGGTGAGACTATGGGACATCAAGACAGGTACCTGTAAGACCATGAGTGGTCACACTAGTTATGTATATGCTGTGGCTATATCCAGTGATTCAGAGTTCATCGTATCGGGAAGTAGAGATAATACGGTGAGACTATGGGACGTCAAGACAGGTACCTGTAAGACCATGAGTGGTCACACACATTATGTATCATCTGTGGCTATATCCAGTGATTCAGAGTTCATCGTATCGGGAAGTAGAGATAATACGGTGAGACTATGGGACGTCAAGACAGGTACCTGTAAGACCATGAGTGGTTACACTAGTTATGTATGATCTGTGGCTATATCCAGTGATTCAGAGTTCATCGTATCGGGAAGTTATGATTTGACGGTGAGACTATGGGACGTCAAGACAGGTACCTGTAAGACCATGAGTGGTCACACTAGTTATGTATATGCTGTGGCTATATCCAGTGATTCAGAGTTCATCGTATCGGGAAGTAGAGATAATACGGTGAGACTATGGGACGTCAAGACAGGTACCTGTAAGACCATGAGTGGTCACACACATTATATATCAGCTGTGGCTATATCCAGTGATTCAGAGTTCATCGTATCGGGAAGTAGAGATAATACGGTGAGACTATGGGACGTCAAGACAGGTACCTGTAAGACCATGAGTGGTCACACACATTATATATCAGCTGTGGCTATATCCAGTGATTCAGAGTTCATCGTATCGGGAAGTTATGATTTGACGGTGAGACTATGGGACGTCAAGACAGGTACCTGTAAGACCATGAGTGGTCACACACATTATGTATATGCTGTGGCTATATCCAGTAATTCAGAGTTCATCGTATCGGGAAGTAGAGATAATACGGTGAGACTATGGGACGTCAAGAAAGGTACCTGTAAGACCATGAGTGGTCACACACATTATGTATGATCTGTGGCTATATCCAGTGATTCAGAGTTCATCGTATCGGGAAGTAGAGATAATACGGTGAGACTATGGGACGTCAAGACAGGTACCTGTAAGACCATGAGTGGTCACACACATTATGTATCATCTGTGGCTATATCCAGTGATTCAGAGTCCATCGTATCGGGAAGTAGAGATAATACGGTGAGACTATGGGACATCAAGACAGGTACCTGTAAGACCATGAGTGGTCACACACATTATGTATGATCTGTGGCTATATCCAGTGATTCAGAGTTCATCGTATCGGGAAGTAGAGATAATACGGTGAGACTATGGGACGTCAAGACAGGTACCTGTAAGACCATGAGTGGTCACACACATTATGTATGATCTGTGGCTATATCCAGTGATTCAGAGTTCATCGTATCGGGAAGTAGAGATAATACGGTGAGACTATGGGACGTCAAGACAGGTACCTGTAAGACCATGAGTGGTCACACACATTATGTATGATCTGTGGCTATATCCAGTGATTCAGAGTTCATCGTATCGGGAAGTAGAGATAATACGGTGAGACTATGGGACATCAAGACAGGTACCTGTAAGACCATGAGTGGTCACACACATTATGTATGATCTGTGGCTATATCCAGTGATTCAGAGTTCATCGTATCGGGAAGTAGAGATAATACGGTGAGACTATGGGACGTCAAGACAGGTACCTGTAAGACCATGAGTGGTCACACACATTATATATCATCTGTGGCTATATCCAGTGATTCAGAGTTCATCGTATCGGGAAGTTATGATTATACGGTGAGACTATGGGACGTCAAGACAGGTACCTGTAAGACCATGAGTGGTCACACACATTATGTATATGCTGTGGCTATATCCAGTGATTCAGAGTTCATCGTATCGGGAAGTAGAGATAATACGGTGAGACTATGGGACGTCAAGACAGGTACCTGTAAGACCATGAGTGGTCACACACATTATGTATGATCTGTGGCTATATCCAGTGATTCAGAGTTCATCGTATCGGGAAGTAGAGATAATACGGTGAGACTATGGGACGTCAAGACAGGTACCTGTAAGACCATGAGTGGTCACACACATTATATATCAGCTGTGGCTATATCCAGTAATTCAGAGTTCATCGTATCGGGAAGTAGAGATAATACGGTGAGACTATGGGACGTCAAGAAAGGTACCTGTAAGACCATGAGTGGTCACACACATTATGTATGATCTGTGGCTATATCCAGTGATTCAGAGTTCATCGTATCGGGAAGTAGAGATAATACGGTGAGACTATGGGACGTCAAGACAGGTACCTGTAAGACCATGAGTGGTCACACACATTATGTATGATCTGTGGCTATATCCAGTGATTCAGAGTTCATCGTATCGGGAAGTAGAGATAATACGGTGAGACTATGGGACGTCAAGACAGGTACCTGTAAGACCATGAGTGGTCACACACATTATATATCAGCTTTGGCTATATCCAGTGATTCAGAGTTCATCGTATCGGGAAGTAGAGATAATACGGTGAGACTATGGGACGTCAAGACAGGTACCTGTAAGACCATGAGTGGTCACACTAGTTATGTATTCTCTGTGGCTATATCCAGTAATTCAGAGTTCATCGTATCGGGAAGTAGATATAATACGGTGAGACTATGGGACGTCAAGACAGGTACCTGTAAGACCATGAGTGGTCACACACATTATGTATCATCTGTGGCTATATCCAGTGATTCAGAGTTCATCGTATCGGGAAGTAGAGATAATACGGTGAGACTATGGGACGTCAAGACAGGTACCTGTAAGACCATGAGTGGTCACACACATTATGTATGATCTGTGGCTATATCCAGTGATTCAGAGTTCATCGTATCGGGAAGTAGAGATAATACGGTGAGACTATGGGACGTCAAGACAGGTACCTGTAAGACCATGAGTGGTCACACACATTATGTATCATCTGTGGCTATATCCAGTGATTCAGAGTTCATCGTATCGGGAAGTAGAGATAATACGGTGAGACTATGGGACGTCAAGACAGGTACCTGTAAGACCATGAGTGGTCACACACATTATGTATGATCTGTGGCTATATCCAGTGATTCAGAGTTCATCGTATCGGGAAGTAGAGATAATACGGTGAGACTATGGGACGTCAAGACAGGTACCTGTAAGACCATGAGTGGTCACACTAGTTATGTATTCTCTGTGGCTATATCCAGTGATTCAGAGTTCATCGTATCGGGAAGTAGATATAATACGGTGAGACTATGGGACGTCAAGACAGGTACCTGTAAGACCATGAGTGGTCACACACATTATGTATCATCTGTGGCTATATCCAGTGATTCAGAGTTCATCGTATCGGGAAGTTATGATTATACGGTGAGACTATGGGACGTCAAGACAGGTACCTGTAAGACCATGAGTGGTCACACACATTATGTATCATCTGTGGCTATATCCAGTGATTCAGAGTTCATCGTATCGGGAAGTAGAGATAATACGGTGAGACTATGGGACGTCAAGACAGGTACCTGTAAGACCATGAGTGGTCACACTAGTTATGTATTCTCTGTGGCTATATCCAGTAATTCAGAGTTCATCGTATCGGGAAGTAGATATAATACGGTGAGACTATGGGACGTCAAGACAGGTACCTGTAAGACCATGAGTGGTCACACACATTATGTATCATCTGTGGCTATATCCAGTGATTCAGAGTTCATCGTATCGGGAAGTAGAGATAATACGGTGAGACTATGGGACATCAAGACAGGTACCTGTAAGACCATGAGTGGTCACACACATTATGTATGATCTGTGGCTATATCCAGTGATTCAGAGTTCATCGTATCGGGAAGTAGAGATAATACGGTGAGACTATGGGACGTCAAGACAGGTACCTGTAAGACCATGAGTGGTCACACTAGTTATGTATTCTCTGTGGCTATATCCAGTGATTCAGAGTTCATCGTATCGGGAAGTAGAGATAATACGGTGAGACTATGGGACGTCAAGACAGGTACCTGTAAGACCATGAGTGGTCACACACATTATGTATCATCTGTGGCTATATCCAGTGATTCAGAGTTCATCGTATCGGGAAGTAGAGATAATACGGTGAGACTATGGGACGTCAAGACAGGTACCTGTAAGACCATGAGTGGTCACACACATTATGTATGATCTGTGGCTATATCCAGTGATTCAGAGTTCATCGTATCGGGAAGTAGAGATAATACGGTGAGACTATGGGACGTCAAGACAGGTACCTGTAAGACCATGAGTGGTCACACACATTATGTATGATCTGTGGCTATATCCAGTGATTCAGAGTTCATCGTATCGGGAAGTAGAGATAATACGGTGAGACTATGGGACGTCAAGACAGGTACCTGTAAGACCATGAGTGGTCACACACATTATGTATCATCTGTGGCTATATCCAGTGATTCAGAGTTCATCGTATCGGGAAGTAGAGATAATACGGTGAGACTATGGGACGTCAAGACAGGTACCTGTAAGACCATGAGTGGTCACACACATTATGTATCATCTGTGGCTATATCCAGTGATTCAGAGTTCATCGTATCGGGAAGTAGAGATAATACGGTGAGACTATGGGACGTCAAGACAGGTACCTGTAAGACCATGAGTGGTCACACTAGTTATGTATTCTCTGTGGCTATATCCAGTAATTCAGAGTTCATCGTATCGGGAAGTAGAGATAATACGGTGAGACTATGGGACGTCAAGACAGGTACCTGTAAGACCATGAGTGGTCACACACATTATGTATCATCTGTGGCTATATCCAGTGATTCAGAGTTCATCGTATCGGGAAGTAGAGATAATACGGTGAGACTATGGGACGTCAAGACAGGTACCTGTAAGACCATGAGTGGTCACACTAGTTATGTATTCTCTGTGGCTATATCCAGTAATTCAGAGTTCATCGTATCGGGAAGTAGATATAATACGGTGAGACTATGGGACGTCAAGACAGGTACCTGTAAGACCATGAGTGGTCACACACATTATGTATGATCTGTGGCTATATCCAGTGATTCAGAGTTCATCGTATCGGGAAGTAGAGATAATACGGTGAGACTATGGGACGTCAAGACAGGTACCTGTAAGACCATGAGTGGTCACACACATTATATATCAGCTGTGGCTATATCCAGTAATTCAGAGTTCATCGTATCGGGAAGTAGAGATAATACGGTGAGACTATGGGACGTCAAGAAAGGTACCTGTAAGACCATGAGTGGTCACACACATTATGTATGATCTGTGGCTATATCCAGTGATTCAGAGTTCATCGTATCGGGAAGTAGAGATAATACGGTGAGACTATGGGACGTCAAGACAGGTACCTGTAAGACCATGAGTGGTCACACACATTATGTATCATCTGTGGCTATATCCAGTGATTCAGAGTCCATCGTATCGGGAAGTAGAGATAATACGGTGAGACTATGGGACATCAAGACAGGTACCTGTAAGACCATGAGTGGTCACACACATTATGTATGATCTGTGGCTATATCCAGTGATTCAGAGTTCATCGTATCGGGAAGTTATGATTTGACGGTGAGACTATGGGACGTCAAGACAGGTACCTGTAAGACCATGAGTGGTCACACACATTATGTATGATCTGTGGCTATATCCAGTGATTCAGAGTTCATCGTATCGGGAAGTAGAGATAATACGGTGAGACTATGGGACGTCAAGACAGGTACCTGTAAGACCATGAGTGGTCACACACATTATGTATCATCTGTGGCTATATCCAGTGATTCAGAGTTCATCGTATCGGGAAGTAGAGATAATACGGTGAGACTATGGGACGTCAAGAAAGGTACCTGTAAGACCATGAGTGGTCACACACATTATATATCAGCTGTGGCTATATCCAGTGATTCAGAGTTCATCGTATCGGGAAGTAGAGATAATACGGTGAGACTATGGGACGTCAAGACAGGTACCTGTAAGACCATGAGTGGTCACACTAGTTATGTATTCTCTGTGGCTATATCCAGTAATTCAGAGTTCATCGTATCGGGAAGTAGATATAATACGGTGAGACTATGGGACGTCAAGACAGGTACCTGTAAGACCATGAGTGGTCACACACATTATGTATGATCTGTGGCTATATCCAGTGATTCAGAGTTCATCGTATCGGGAAGTAGAGATAATACGGTGAGACTATGGGACGTCAAGACAGGTACCTGTAAGACCATGAGTGGTCACACACATTATGTATGATCTGTGGCTATATCCAGTGATTCAGAGTTCATCGTATCGGGAAGTAGAGATAATACGGTGAGACTATGGGACGTCAAGACAGGTACCTGTAAGACCATGAGTGGTCACACACATTATGTATCATCTGTGGCTATATCCAGTGATTCAGAGTTCATCGTATCGGGAAGTAGAGATAATACGGTGAGACTATGGGACGTCAAGACAGGTACCTGTAAGACCATGAGTGGTCACACACATTATGTATCATCTGTGGCTATATCCAGTGATTCAGAGTTCATCGTATCGGGAAGTAGAGATAATACGGTGAGACTATGGGACGTCAAGACAGGTACCTGTAAGACCATGAGTGGTCACACTAGTTATGTATTCTCTGTGGCTATATCCAGTGATTCAGAGTTCATCGTATCGGGAAGTAGATATAATACGGTGAGACTATGGGACGTCAAGACAGGTACCTGTAAGACCATGAGTGGTCACACACATTATGTATCATCTGTGGCTATATCCAGTGATTCAGAGTTCATCGTATCGGGAAGTTATGATTATACGGTGAGACTATGGGACGTCAAGACAGGTACCTGTAAGACCATGAGTGGTCACACACATTATGTATCATCTGTGGCTATATCCAGTGATTCAGAGTTCATCGTATCGGGAAGTAGAGATAATACGGTGAGACTATGGGACGTCAAGACAGGTACCTGTAAGACCATGAGTGGTCACACTAGTTATGTATTCTCTGTGGCTATATCCAGTAATTCAGAGTTCATCGTATCGGGAAGTAGATATAATACGGTGAGACTATGGGACGTCAAGACAGGTACCTGTAAGACCATGAGTGGTCACACACATTATGTATCATCTGTGGCTATATCCAGTGATTCAGAGTTCATCGTATCGGGAAGTAGAGATAATACGGTGAGACTATGGGACATCAAGACAGGTACCTGTAAGACCATGAGTGGTCACACACATTATGTATGATCTGTGGCTATATCCAGTGATTCAGAGTTCATCGTATCGGGAAGTAGAGATAATACGGTGAGACTATGGGACGTCAAGACAGGTACCTGTAAGACCATGAGTGGTCACACTAGTTATGTATTCTCTGTGGCTATATCCAGTGATTCAGAGTTCATCGTATCGGGAAGTAGAGATAATACGGTGAGACTATGGGACGTCAAGACAGGTACCTGTAAGACCATGAGTGGTCACACACATTATGTATCATCTGTGGCTATATCCAGTGATTCAGAGTTCATCGTATCGGGAAGTAGAGATAATACGGTGAGACTATGGGACGTCAAGACAGGTACCTGTAAGACCATGAGTGGTCACACACATTATGTATGATCTGTGGCTATATCCAGTGATTCAGAGTTCATCGTATCGGGAAGTAGAGATAATACGGTGAGACTATGGGACGTCAAGACAGGTACCTGTAAGACCATGAGTGGTCACACTAGTTATGTATTCTCTGTGGCTATATCCAGTAATTCAGAGTTCATCGTATCGGGAAGTAGAGATAATACGGTGAGACTATGGGACGTCAAGACAGGTACCTGTAAGACCATGAGTGGTCACACACATTATGTATCATCTGTGGCTATATCCAGTGATTCAGAGTTCATCGTATCGGGAAGTAGAGATAATACGGTGAGACTATGGGACGTCAAGACAGGTACCTGTAAGACCATGAGTGGTCACACTAGTTATGTATTCTCTGTGGCTATATCCAGTAATTCAGAGTTCATCGTATCGGGAAGTAGATATAATACGGTGAGACTATGGGACGTCAAGACAGGTACCTGTAAGACCATGAGTGGTCACACACATTATGTATGATCTGTGGCTATATCCAGTGATTCAGAGTTCATCGTATCGGGAAGTAGAGATAATACGGTGAGACTATGGGACGTCAAGACAGGTACCTGTAAGACCATGAGTGGTCACACACATTATATATCAGCTGTGGCTATATCCAGTAATTCAGAGTTCATCGTATCGGGAAGTAGAGATAATACGGTGAGACTATGGGACGTCAAGAAAGGTACCTGTAAGACCATGAGTGGTCACACACATTATGTATGATCTGTGGCTATATCCAGTGATTCAGAGTTCATCGTATCGGGAAGTAGAGATAATACGGTGAGACTATGGGACGTCAAGACAGGTACCTGTAAGACCATGAGTGGTCACACACATTATGTATCATCTGTGGCTATATCCAGTGATTCAGAGTCCATCGTATCGGGAAGTAGAGATAATACGGTGAGACTATGGGACATCAAGACAGGTACCTGTAAGACCATGAGTGGTCACACACATTATGTATGATCTGTGGCTATATCCAGTGATTCAGAGTTCATCGTATCGGGAAGTTATGATTTGACGGTGAGACTATGGGACGTCAAGACAGGTACCTGTAAGACCATGAGTGGTCACACACATTATGTATGATCTGTGGCTATATCCAGTGATTCAGAGTTCATCGTATCGGGAAGTAGAGATAATACGGTGAGACTATGGGACGTCAAGACAGGTACCTGTAAGACCATGAGTGGTCACACACATTATGTATCATCTGTGGCTATATCCAGTGATTCAGAGTTCATCGTATCGGGAAGTAGAGATAATACGGTGAGACTATGGGACGTCAAGACAGGTACCTGTAAGACCATGAGTGGTCACACACATTATATATCAGCTGTGGCTATATCCAGTGATTCAGAGTTCATCGTATCGGGAAGTAGAGATAATACGGTGAGACTATGGGACGTCAAGACAGGTACCTGTAAGACCATGAGTGGTCACACTAGTTATGTATTCTCTGTGGCTATATCCAGTAATTCAGAGTTCATCGTATCGGGAAGTAGATATAATACGGTGAGACTATGGGACGTCAAGACAGGTACCTGTAAGACCATGAGTGGTCACACACATTATGTATCATCTGTGGCTATATCCAGTGATTCAGAGTTCATCGTATCGGGAAGTAGAGATAATACGGTGAGACTATGGGACGTCAAGACAGGTACCTGTAAGACCATGAGTGGTCACACACATTATGTATGATCTGTGGCTATATCCAGTGATTCAGAGTTCATCGTATCGGGAAGTAGAGATAATACGGTGAGACTATGGGACGTCAAGACAGGTACCTGTAAGACCATGAGTGGTCACACACATTATGTATCATCTGTGGCTATATCCAGTGATTCAGAGTTCATCGTATCGGGAAGTAGAGATAATACGGTGAGACTATGGGACGTCAAGACAGGTACCTGTAAGACCATGAGTGGTCACACACATTATGTATGATCTGTGGCTATATCCAGTGATTCAGAGTTCATCGTATCGGGAAGTAGAGATAATACGGTGAGACTATGGGACGTCAAGACAGGTACCTGTAAGACCATGAGTGGTCACACTAGTTATGTATTCTCTGTGGCTATATCCAGTGATTCAGAGTTCATCGTATCGGGAAGTAGAGATAATACGGTGAGACTATGGGACGTCAAGACAGGTACCTGTAAGACCATGAGTGGTCACACACATTATGTATCATCTGTGGCTATATCCAGTGAGTGGTCACACTAGTTATGTTCGCTATATCCAGTGAAGTTCATCGTATCGGGAGTAGAGATAATACGGTGAGACTATGGGACGTCAAGACAGGTACCGTATCGGGAAGTAGAGATAATACGGTGAGACTATGGGACGTCAAGACAGGTACCTGTAAGACCATGAGTGGTCACACACATTATGTATGATCTGTGGCTATATCCAGTGATTCAGAGTTCATCGTATCGGGAAGTAGAGATAATAGTAGACTATGGGACGTCAAGACAGGTACCTGTAAGACCATGAGTGGTCACACTAGTTATGTATTCTCTGTGGCTATATCCAGTAATTCAGAGTTCATCGTATCGGGAAGTAGAGATAATACGGTGAGACTATGGGACGTCAAGACAGGTACCTGTAAGACCATGAGTGGTCACACACATTATGTATCATCTGTGGCTATATCCAGTGATTCAGAGTTCATCGTATCGGGAAGTAGAGATAATACGGTGAGACTATGGGACGTCAAGACAGGTACCTGTAAGACCATGAGTGGTCACACTAGTTATGTATTCTCTGTGGCTATATCCAGTAATTCAGAGTTCATCGTATCGGGAAGTAGATATAATACGGTGAGACTATGGGACGTCAAGACAGGTACCTGTAAGACCATGAGTGGTCACACACATTATGTATGATCTGTGGCTATATCCAGTGATTCAGAGTTCATCGTATCGGGAAGTAGAGATAATACGGTGAGACTATGGGACGTCAAGACAGGTACCTGTAAGACCATGAGTGGTCACACACATTATATATCAGCTGTGGCTATATCCAGTAATTCAGAGTTCATCGTATCGGGAAGTAGAGATAATACGGTGAGACTATGGGACGTCAAGAAAGGTACCTGTAAGACCATGAGTGGTCACACACATTATGTATGATCTGTGGCTATATCCAGTGATTCAGAGTTCATCGTATCGGGAAGTAGAGATAATACGGTGAGACTATGGGACGTCAAGACAGGTACCTGTAAGACCATGAGTGGTCACACACATTATGTATCATCTGTGGCTATATCCAGTGATTCAGAGTCCATCGTATCGGGAAGTAGAGATAATACGGTGAGACTATGGGACATCAAGACAGGTACCTGTAAGACCATGAGTGGTCACACACATTATGTATGATCTGTGGCTATATCCAGTGATTCAGAGTTCATCGTATCGGGAAGTTATGATTTGACGGTGAGACTATGGGACGTCAAGACAGGTACCTGTAAGACCATGAGTGGTCACACACATTATGTATGATCTGTGGCTATATCCAGTGATTCAGAGTTCATCGTATCGGGAAGTAGAGATAATACGGTGAGACTATGGGACGTCAAGACAGGTACCTGTAAGACCATGAGTGGTCACACACATTATGTATCATCTGTGGCTATATCCAGTGATTCAGAGTTCATCGTATCGGGAAGTAGAGATAATACGGTGAGACTATGGGACGTCAAGACAGGTACCTGTAAGACCATGAGTGGTCACACACATTATATATCAGCTGTGGCTATATCCAGTGATTCAGAGTTCATCGTATCGGGAAGTAGAGATAATACGGTGAGACTATGGGACGTCAAGACAGGTACCTGTAAGACCATGAGTGGTCACACTAGTTATGTATTCTCTGTGGCTATATCCAGTAATTCAGAGTTCATCGTATCGGGAAGTAGATATAATACGGTGAGACTATGGGACGTCAAGACAGGTACCTGTAAGACCATGAGTGGTCACACACATTATGTATCATCTGTGGCTATATCCAGTGATTCAGAGTTCATCGTATCGGGAAGTAGAGATAATACGGTGAGACTATGGGACGTCAAGACAGGTACCTGTAAGACCATGAGTGGTCACACACATTATGTATGATCTGTGGCTATATCCAGTGATTCAGAGTTCATCGTATCGGGAAGTAGAGATAATACGGTGAGACTATGGGACGTCAAGACAGGTACCTGTAAGACCATGAGTGGTCACACACATTATGTATCATCTGTGGCTATATCCAGTGATTCAGAGTTCATCGTATCGGGAAGTAGAGATAATACGGTGAGACTATGGGACGTCAAGACAGGTACCTGTAAGACCATGAGTGGTCACACACATTATGTATGATCTGTGGCTATATCCAGTGATTCAGAGTTCATCGTATCGGGAAGTAGAGATAATACGGTGAGACTATGGGACGTCAAGACAGGTACCTGTAAGACCATGAGTGGTCACACTAGTTATGTATTCTCTGTGGCTATATCCAGTGATTCAGAGTTCATCGTATCGGGAAGTAGATATAATACGGTGAGACTATGGGACGTCAAGACAGGTACCTGTAAGACCATGAGTGGTCACACACATTATGTATCATCTGTGGCTATATCCAGTGATTCAGAGTTCATCGTATCGGGAAGTTATGATTATACGGTGAGACTATGGGACGTCAAGACAGGTACCTGTAAGACCATGAGTGGTCACACACATTATGTATCATCTGTGGCTATATCCAGTGATTCAGAGTTCATCGTATCGGGAAGTAGAGATAATACGGTGAGACTATGGGACGTCAAGACAGGTACCTGTAAGACCATGAGTGGTCACACTAGTTATGTATTCTCTGTGGCTATATCCAGTAATTCAGAGTTCATCGTATCGGGAAGTAGATATAATACGGTGAGACTATGGGACGTCAAGACAGGTACCTGTAAGACCATGAGTGGTCACACACATTATGTATCATCTGTGGCTATATCCAGTGATTCAGAGTTCATCGTATCGGGAAGTAGAGATAATACGGTGAGACTATGGGACATCAAGACAGGTACCTGTAAGACCATGAGTGGTCACACACATTATGTATGATCTGTGGCTATATCCAGTGATTCAGAGTTCATCGTATCGGGAAGTAGAGATAATACGGTGAGACTATGGGACGTCAAGACAGGTACCTGTAAGACCATGAGTGGTCACACTAGTTATGTATTCTCTGTGGCTATATCCAGTGATTCAGAGTTCATCGTATCGGGAAGTAGAGATAATACGGTGAGACTATGGGACGTCAAGACAGGTACCTGTAAGACCATGAGTGGTCACACACATTATGTATCATCTGTGGCTATATCCAGTGATTCAGAGTTCATCGTATCGGGAAGTAGAGATAATACGGTGAGACTATGGGACGTCAAGACAGGTACCTGTAAGACCATGAGTGGTCACACACATTATGTATCATCTGTGGCTATATCCAGTGATTCAGAGTTCATCGTATCGGGAAGTAGAGATAATACGGTGAGACTATGGGACGTCAAGACAGGTACCTGTAAGACCATGAGTGGTCACACACATTATGTATGATCTGTGGCTATATCCAGTGATTCAGAGTTCATCGTATCGGGAAGTAGAGATAATACGGTGAGACTATGGGACGTCAAGACAGGTACCTGTAAGACCATGAGTGGTCACACACATTATGTATCATCTGTGGCTATATCCAGTGATTCAGAGTTCATCGTATCGGGAAGTAGAGATAATACGGTGAGACTATGGGACGTCAAGACAGGTACCTGTAAGACCATGAGTGGTCACACACATTATGTATCATCTGTGGCTATATCCAGTGATTCAGAGTTCATCGTATCGGGAAGTAGAGATAATACGGTGAGACTATGGGACGTCAAGACAGGTACCTGTAAGACCATGAGTGGTCACACTAGTTATGTATTCTCTGTGGCTATATCCAGTAATTCAGAGTTCATCGTATCGGGAAGTAGAGATAATACGGTGAGACTATGGGACGTCAAGACAGGTACCTGTAAGACCATGAGTGGTCACACACATTATGTATGATCTGTGGCTATATCCAGTGATTCAGAGTTCATCGTATCGGGAAGTTATGATTTGACGGTGAGACTATGGGACGTCAAGACAGGTACCTGTAAGACCATGAGTGGTCACACACATTATATATCAGCTGTGGCTATATCCAGTGATTCAGAGTTCATCGTATCGGGAAGTAGAGATAATACGGTGAGACTATGGGACGTCAAGACAGGTACCTGTAAGACCATGAGTGGTTACACTAGTTATGTATGATCTGTGGCTATATCCAGTGATTCAGAGTTCATCGTATCGGGAAGTTATGATTTGACGGTGAGACTATGGGACGTCAAGACAGGTACCTGTAAGACCATGAGTGGTCACACTAGTTATGTATTCTCTGTGGCTATATCCAGTAATTCAGAGTTCATCGTATCGGGAAGTAGATATAATACGGTGAGACTATGGGACGTCAAGACAGGTACCTGTAAGACCATGAGTGGTCACACACATTATGTATCATCTGTGGCTATATCCAGTGATTCAGAGTTCATCGTATCGGGAAGTAGAGATAATACGGTGAGACTATGGGACGTCAAGACAGGTACCTGTAAGACCATGAGTGGTCACACACATTATGTATGATCTGTGGCTATATCCAGTGATTCAGAGTTCATCGTATCGGGAAGTAGAGATAATACGGTGAGACTATGGGACGTCAAGACAGGTACCTGTAAGACCATGAGTGGTCACACTAGTTATGTATTCTCTGTGGCTATATCCAGTGATTCAGAGTTCATCGTATCGGGAAGTCATGATTATACGGTGAGACTATGGGACGTCAAGACAGGTACCTGTAAGACCATGAGTGGTCACACAAATTAGGTATATGCTGTGGCTATATCCAGTGATTCAGAGTTCATCGTATCGGGAAGTAGAGATAATACGGTGAGACTATGGGACGTCAAGACAGGTACCTGTAAGACCATGAGTGGTCACACACATTATGTATGATCTGTGGCTATATCCAGTGATTCAGAGTTCATCGTATCGGGAAGTTATGATTTGACGGTGAGACTATGGGACGTCAAGACAGGTACCTGTAAGACCATGAGTGGTCACACACATTATGTATGATCTGTGGCTATATCCAGTGATTCAGAGTTCATCGTATCGGGAAGTAGAGATAATACGGTGAGACTATGGGACGTCAAGACAGGTACCTGTAAGACCATGAGTGGTCACACACATTATGTATGATCTGTGGCTATATCCAGTGATTCAGAGTTCATCGTATCGGGAAGTAGAGATAATACGGTGAGACTATGGGACGTCAAGACAGGTACCTGTAAGACCATGAGTGGTCACACACATTATGTATGATCTGTGGCATATCCAATGATTCAGAGTTCATCGTATCGGGAAGTTATGATTTGACGGTGAGACTATGGGACATCAAGACAGGTACCTGTAAGACCATGAGTGGTCACACACATTATGTATATGCTGTGGCTATATCCAGTGATTCAGAGTTCATCGTATCGGGAAGTAGAGATAATACGGTGAGACTATGGGACGTCAAGACAGGTACCTGTAAGACCATGAGTGGTCACACACATTATGTATGATCTGTGGCTATATCCAGTGATTCAGAGTTCATCGTATCGGGAAGTAGAGATAATACGGTGAGACTATGGGACGTCAAGACAGGTACCTGTAAGACCATGAGTGGTCACACTAGTTATGTATTCTCTGTGGCTATATCCAGTAATTCAGAGTTCATCGTATCGGGAAGTAGATATAATACGGTGAGACTATGGGACGTCAAGACAGGTACCTGTAAGACCATGAGTGGTCACACACATTATGTATCATCTGTGGCTATATCCAGTGATTCAGAGTTCATCGTATCGGGAAGTAGAGATAATACGGTGAGACTATGGGACGTCAAGACAGGTACCTGTAAGACCATGAGTGGTCACACACATTATGTATGATCTGTGGCTATATCCAGTGATTCAGAGTTCATCGTATCGGGAAGTTATGATTTGACGGTGAGACTATGGGACGTCAAGACAGGTACCTGTAAGACCATGAGTGGTCACACACATTATGTATCATCTGTGGCTATATCCAGTGATTCAGAGTTCATCGTATCGGGAAGTAGAGATAATACGGTGAGACTATGGGACGTCAAGACAGGTACCTGTAAGACCATGAGTGGTCACACACATTATGTATGATCTGTGGCTATATCCAGTGATTCAGAGTTCATCGTATCGGGAAGTAGAGATAATACGGTGAGACTATGGGACGTCAAGACAGGTACCTGTAAGACCATGAGTGGTCACACTAGTTATGTATTCTCTGTGGCTATATCCAGTAATTCAGAGTTCATCGTATCGGGAAGTAGAGATAATACGGTGAGACTATGGGACGTCAAGACAGGTACCTGTAAGACCATGAGTGGTCACACACATTATGTATCATCTGTGGCTATATCCAGTGATTCAGAGTTCATCGTATCGGGAAGTAGAGATAATACGGTGAGACTATGGGACGTCAAGACAGGTACCTGTAAGACCATGAGTGGTCACACTAGTTATGTATTCTCTGTGGCTATATCCAGTGATTCAGAGTTCATCGTATCGGGAAGTTATGATTTGACGGTGAGACTATGGGACGTCAAGAAAGGTACCTGTAAGACCATGAGTGGTCACACACATTATGTATCATCTGTGGCTATATCCAGTGATTCAGAGTTCATCGTATCGGGAAGTTATGATTTGACGGTGAGACTATGGGACGTCAAGACAGGTACCTGTAAGACCATGAGTGGTCACACACATTATATATCAGCTGTGGCTATATCCAGTGATTCAGAGTTCATCTTATCGGGAAGTAGAGATAATACGGTGAGACTATGGGACGTCAAGACAGGTACCTGTAAGACCATGAGTGGTCACACTAGTTATGTATGATCTGTGGCTATATCCAGTGATTCAGAGTTCATCGTATCGGGAAGTAGAGATAATACGGTGAGACTATGGGACGTCAAGAAAGGTACCTGTAAGACCATGAGTGGTCACACACATTATATATCAGCTGTGGCTATATCCAGTGATTCAGAGTTCATCGTATCGGGAAGTAGAGATAATACGGTGAGACTATGGGACGTCAAGACAGGTACCTGTAAGACCATGAGTGGTCACACACATTATGTATCATCTGTGGCTATATCCAGTGATTCAGAGTTCATCGTATCGGGAAGTAGAGATAATACGGTGAGACTATGGGACGTCAAGACAGGTACCTGTAAGACCATGAGTGGTCACACACATTATGTATGATCTGTGGCTATATCCAGTGATTCAGAGTTCATCGTATCGGGAAGTAGAGATAATACGGTGAGACTATGGGACGTCAAGACAGGTACCTGTAAGACCATGAGTGGTCACACACATTATGTATGATCTGTGGCTATATCCAGTGATTCAGAGTTCATCGTATCGGGAAGTAGAGATAATACGGTGAGACTATGGGACGTCAAGACAGGTACCTGTAAGACCATGAGTGGTCACACTAGTTATGTATTCTCTGTGGCTATATCCAGTAATTCAGAGTTCATCGTATCGGGAAGTAGATATAATACGGTGAGACTATGGGACGTCAAGACAGGTACCTGTAAGACCATGAGTGGTCACACACATTATGTATCATCTGTGGCTATATCCAGTGATTCAGAGTTCATCGTATCGGGAAGTAGAGATAATACGGTGAGACTATGGGACGTCAAGACAGGTACCTGTAAGACCATGAGTGGTCACACACATTATGTATGATCTGTGGCTATATCCAGTGATTCAGAGTTCATCGTATCGGGAAGTAGAGATAATACGGTGAGACTATGGGACGTCAAGACAGGTACCTGTAAGACCATGAGTGGTCACACTAGTTATGTATCTCTGTGGCTATATCCAGTAATTCAGAGTTCATCGTATCGGGAAGTAGAGATAATACGGTGAGACTATGGGACGTCAAGAAAGGTACCTGTAAGACCATGAGTGGTCACACACATTATGTATGATCTGTGGCTATATCCAGTGATTCAGAGTTCATCGTATCGGGAAGTAGAGATAATACGGTGAGACTATGGGACGTCAAGACAGGTACCTGTAAGACCATGAGTGGTCACACACATTATGTATCATCTGTGGCTATATCCAGTGATTCAGAGTCCATCGTATCGGGAAGTAGAGATAATACGGTGAGACTATGGGACATCAAGACAGGTACCTGTAAGACCATGAGTGGTCACACACATTATGTATGATCTGTGGCTATATCCAGTGATTCAGAGTTCATCGTATCGGGAAGTAGAGATAATACGGTGAGACTATGGGACGTCAAGACAGGTACCTGTAAGACCATGAGTGGTCACACACATTATATATCATCTGTGGCTATATCCAGTGATTCAGAGTTCATCGTATCGGGAAGTTATGATTATACGGTGAGACTATGGGACGTCAAGACAGGTACCTGTAAGACCATGAGTGGTCACACACATTATGTATATGCTGTGGCTATATCCAGTGATTCAGAGTTCATCGTATCGGGAAGTAGAGATAATACGGTGAGACTATGGGACGTCAAGACAGGTACCTGTAAGACCATGAGTGGTCACACACATTATGTATGATCTGTGGCTATATCCAGTGATTCAGAGTTCATCGTATCGGGAAGTAGAGATAATACGGTGAGACTATGGGACGTCAAGACAGGTACCTGTAAGACCATGAGTGGTCACACACATTATGTATGATCTGTGGCTATATCCAGTGATTCAGAGTTCATCGTATCGGGAAGTAGAGATAATACGGTGAGACTATGGGACGTCAAGACAGGTACCTGTAAGACCATGAGTGGTCACACACATTATGTATGATCTGTGGCTATATCCAGTGATTCAGAGTTCATCGTATCGGGAAGTAGAGATAATACGGTGAGACTATGGGACGTCAAGACAGGTACCTGTAAGACCATGAGTGGTCACACACATTATATATCAGCTGTGGCTATATCCAGTGATTCAGAGTTCATCGTATCGGGAAGTTATGATTTGACGGTGAGACTATGGGACGTCAAGACAGGTACCTGTAAGACCATGAGTGGTCACACACATTATGTATGATCTGTGGCTATATCCAGTGATTCAGAGTTCATCGTATCGGGAAGTAGAGATAATACGGTGAGACTATGGGACGTCAAGACAGGTACCTGTAAGACCATGAGTGGTCACACTAGTTATGTATGATCTGTGGCTATATCCAGTGATTCAGAGTTCATCGTATCGGGAAGTAGAGATAATACGGTGAGACTATGGGACGTCAAGAAAGGTACCTGTAAGACCATGAGTGGTCACACACATTATATATCAGCTGTGGCTATATCCAGTGATTCAGAGTTCATCGTATCGGGAAGTAGAGATAATACGGTGAGACTATGGGACGTCAAGACAGGTACCTGTAAGACCATGAGTGGTCACACACATTATGTATGATCTGTGGGCATATCCAATGATTCAGAGTTCATCGTATCGGGAAGTTATGATTTGACGGTGAGACTATGGGACATCAAGACAGGTACCTGTAAGACCATGAGTGGTCACACACATTATGTATGATCTGTGGCTATATCCAGTGATTCAGAGTTCATCGTATCGGGAAGTAGAGATAATACGGTGAGACTATGGGACGTCAAGACAGGTACCTGTAAGACCATGAGTGGTCACACACATTATATATCAGCTTTGGCTATATCCAGTGATTCAGAGTTCATCGTATCGGGAAGTAGAGATAATACGGTGAGACTATGGGACGTCAAGACAGGTACCTGTAAGACCATGAGTGGTCACACACATTATGTATCATCTGTGGCTATATCCAGTGATTCAGAGTTCATCGTATCGGGAAGTTATGATTATACGGTGAGACTATGGGACGTCAAGACAGGTACCTGTAAGACCATGAGTGGTCACACACATTATGTATATGCTGTGGCTATATCCAGTGATTCAGAGTTCATCGTATCGGGAAGTTATGATTTGACGGTGAGACTATGGGACGTCAAGACAGGTACCTGTAAGACCATGAGTGGTCACACTAGTTATGTATTCTCTGTGGCTATATCCAGTGATTCAGAGTTCATCGTATCGGGAAGTAGAGATAATACGGTGAGACTATGGGACGTCAAGACAGGTACCTGTAAGACCATGAGTGGTCACACACATTATGTATCATCTGTGGCTATATCCAGTGATTCAGAGTTCATCGTATCGGGAAGTAGAGATAATACGGTGAGACTATGGGACGTCAAGACAGGTACCTGTAAGACCATGAGTGGTCACACACATTATGTATGATCTGTGGCTATATCCAGTGATTCAGAGTTCATCGTATCGGGAAGTAGAGATAATACGGTGAGACTATGGGACGTCAAGACAGGTACCTGTAAGACCATGAGTGGTCACACACATTATATATCAGCTGTGGCTATATCCAGTGATTCAGAGTTCATCGTATCGGGAAGTAGAGATAATACGGTGAGACTATGGGACGTCAAGACAGGTACCTGTAAGACCATGAGTGGTCACACACATTATGTATGATCTGTGGGCATATCCAATGATTCAGAGTTCATCGTATCGGGAAGTTATGATTTGACGGTGAGACTATGGGACATCAAGACAGGTACCTGTAAGACCATGAGTGGTCACACACATTATATATCAGCTGTGGCTATATCCAGTGATTCAGAGTTCATCGTATCGGGAAGTTATGATTTGACGGTGAGACTATGGGACGTCAAGACAGGTACCTGTAAGACCATGAGTGGTCACACTAGTTATGTATTCTCTGTGGCTATATCCAGTGATTCAGAGTTCATCGTATCGGGAAGTAGAGATAATACGGTGAGACTATGGGACGTCAAGACAGGTACCTGTAAGACCATGAGTGGTCACACACATTATATATCAGCTTTGGCTATATCCAGTGATTCAGAGTTCATCGTATCGGGAAGTTATGATTTGACGGTGAGACTATGGGACGTCAAGACAGGTACCTGTAAGACCATGAGTGGTCACACACATTATGTATCATCTGTGGCTATATCCAGTGATTCAGAGTTCATCGTATCGGGAAGTTATGATTATACGGTGAGACTATGGGACGTCAAGACAGGTACCTGTAAGACCATGAGTGGTCACACACATTATGTATATGCTGTGGCTATATCCAGTGATTCAGAGTTCATCGTATCGGGAAGTTATGATTTGACGGTGAGACTATGGGACGTCAAGACAGGTACCTGTAAGACCATGAGTGGTCACACTAGTTATGTATTCTCTGTGGCTATATCCAGTGATTCAGAGTTCATCGTATCGGGAAGTAGAGATAATACGGTGAGACTATGGGACGTCAAGACAGGTACCTGTAAGACCATGAGTGGTCACACACATTATGTATGATCTGTGGGCATATCCAATGATTCAGAGTTCATCGTATCGGGAAGTTATGATTTGACGGTGAGACTATGGGACATCAAGACAGGTACCTGTAAGACCATGAGTGGTCACACTAGTTATGTATGATCTGTGGCTATATCCAGTGATTCAGAGTTCATCGTATCGGGAAGTAGAGATAATACGGTGAGACTATGGGACGTCAAGACAGGTACCTGTAAGACCATGAGTGGTCACACACATTATGTATCATCTGTGGCTATATCCAGTGATTCAGAGTTCATCGTATCGGGAAGTTATGATTATACGGTGAGACTATGGGACGTCAAGACAGGTACCTGTAAGACCATGAGTGGTCACACACATTATGTATATGCTGTGGCTATATCCAGTGATTCAGAGTTCATCGTATCGGGAAGTTATGATTATACGGTGAGACTATGGGACGTCAAGACAGGTACCTGTAAGACCATGAGTGGTCACACACATTATGTATATGCTGTGGCTATATCCAGTGATTCAGAGTTCATCGTATCGGGAAGTAGAGATAATACGGTGAGACTATGGGACGTCAAGAAAGGTACCTGTAAGACCATGAGTGGTCACACACATTATATATCAGCTGTGGCTATATCCAGTGATTCAGAGTTCATCGTATCGGGAAGTAGAGATAATACGGTGAGACTATGGGACGTCAAGAAAGGTACCTGTAAGACCATGAGTGGTCACACTAGTTATGTATGATCTGTGGCTATATCCAGTGATTCAGAGTTCATCGTATCGGGAAGTTATGATTTGACGGTGAGACTATGGGACGTCAAGACAGGTACCTGTAAGACCATGAGTGGTCACACACATTATATATCAGCTGTGGCTATATCCAGTGATTCAGAGTTCATCGTATCGGGAAGTAGAGATAATACGGTGAGACTATGGGACGTCAAGACAGGTACCTGTAAGACCATGAGTGGTCACACTATTTATGTATGATCTGTGGCTATATCCAGTGATTCAGAGTTCATCGTATCGGGAAGTAGAGATAATACGGTGAGACTATGGGACGTCAAGACAGGTACCTGTAAGACCATGAGTGGTCACACACATTATGTATGATCTGTGGCTATATCCAGTGATTCAGAGTTCATCGTATCGGGAAGTAGAGATAATACGGTGAGACTATGGGACGTCAAGACAGGTACCTGTAAGACCATGAGTGGTCACACACATTATATATCAGCTGTGGCTATATCCAGTGATTCAGAGTTCATCGTATCGGGAAGTAGAGATAATACGGTGAGACTATGGGACGTCAAGACAGGTACCTGTAAGACCATGAGTGGTCACACTAGTTATGTATGATCTGTGGCTAAATCCAGTGATTCAGAGTTCATCGTATCGGGAAGTAGAGATAATACGGTGAGACTATGGGACGTCAAGACAGGTACCTGTAAGACCATGAGTGGTCACACTAGTTATGTATTCTCTGTGGCTATATCCAGTGATTCAGAGTTCATCGTATCGGGAAGTAGAGATAATACGGTGAGACTATGGGACGTCAAGACAGGTACCTGTAAGACCATGAGTGGTCACACACATTATATATCAGCTGTGGCTATATCCAGTAATTCAGAGTTCATCGTATCGGGAAGTAGAGATAATACGGTGAGACTATGGGACGTCAAGACAGGTACCTGTAAGACCATGAGTGGTCACACACATTATGTATTCTCTGTGGCTATATCCAATGATTCAGAGTTCATCGTATCGGGAAGTAGAGATAATACGGTGAGAATATGGGACGTCAAGACAGGTACCTGTAAGACCATGAGTGGTCACACACATTATGTATGATCTGTGGGCATATCCAATGATTCAGAGTTCATCGTATCGGGAAGTTATGATTTGACGGTGAGACTATGGGACATCAAGACAGGTACCTGTAAGACCATGAGTGGTCACACACATTATGTATGATCTGTGGCTATATCCAGTGATTCAGAGTTCATCGTATCGGGAAGTTATGATTATACGGTGAGACTATGGGACGTCAAGACAGGTACCTGTAAGACCATGAGTGGTCACACTAGTTATGTATGATCTGTGGCTATATCCAGTGATTCAGAGTTCATCGTATCGGGAAGTAGAGATAATACGGTGAGACTATGGGACGTCAAGAAAGGTACCTGTAAGACCATGAGTGGTCACACACATTATATATCAGCTTTGGCTATATCCAGTGATTCAGAGTTCATCGTATCGGGAAGTAGAGATAATACGGTGAGACTATGGGACGTCAAGACAGGTACCTGTAAGACCATGAGTGGTCACACACATTATGTATCATCTGTGGCTATATCCAGTGATTCAGAGTTCATCGTATCGGGAAGTTATGATTATACGGTGAGACTATGGGACGTCAAGACAGGTACCTGTAAGACCATGAGTGGTCACACACATTATGTATCATCTGTGGCTATATCCAGTGATTCAGAGTTCATCGTATCGGGAAGTTATGATTATACGGTGAGACTATGGGACGTCAAGACAGGTACCTGTAAGACCATGAGTGGTCACACACATTATGTATATGCTGTGGCTATATCCAGTGATTCAGAGTTCATCGTATCGGGAAGTTATGATTTGACGGTGAGACTATGGGACGTCAAGACAGGTACCTGTAAGACCATGAGTGGTCACACTAGTTATGTATTCTCTGTGGCTATATCCAGTGATTCAGAGTTCATCGTATCGGGAAGTAGAGATAATACGGTGAGACTATGGGACGTCAAGACAGGTACCTGTAAGACCATGAGTGGTCACACACATTATGTATCATCTGTGGCTATATCCAGTGATTCAGAGTTCATCGTATCGGGAAGTAGAGATAATACGGTGAGACTATGGGACGTCAAGACAGGTACCTGTAAGACCATGAGTGGTCACACACATTATATATCAGCTGTGGCTATATCCAGTGATTCAGAGTTCATCGTATCGGGAAGTAGAGATAATACGGTGAGACTATGGGACGTCAAGACAGGTACCTGTAAGACCATGAGTGGTCACACTAGTTATGTATGATCTGTGGCTAAATCCAGTGATTCAGAGTTCATCGTATCGGGAAGTAGAGATAATACGGTGAGACTATGGGACGTCAAGACAGGTACCTGTAAGACCATGAGTGGTCACACTAGTTATGTATTCTCTGTGGCTATATCCAGTGATTCAGAGTTCATCGTATCGGGAAGTAGAGATAATACGGTGAGACTATGGGACGTCAAGACAGGTACCTGTAAGACCATGAGTGGTCACACACATTATATATCAGCTGTGGCTATATCCAGTAATTCAGAGTTCATCGTATCGGGAAGTTATGATTTGACGGTGAGACTATGGGACGTCAAGACAGGTACCTGTAAGACCATGAGTGGTCACACACATTATGTATTCTCTGTGGCTATATCCAATGATTCAGAGTTCATCGTATCGGGAAGTAGAGATAATACGGTGAGAATATGGGACGTCAAGACAGGTACCTGTAAGACCATGAGTGGTCACACACATTATGTATGATCTGTGGGCATATCCAATGATTCAGAGTTCATCGTATCGGGAAGTTATGATTTGACGGTGAGACTATGGGACATCAAGACAGGTACCTGTAAGACCATGAGTGGTCACACACATTATGTATGATCTGTGGCTATATCCAGTGATTCAGAGTTCATCGTATCGGGAAGTAGAGATAATACGGTGAGACTATGGGACGTCAAGACAGGTACCTGTAAGACCATGAGTGGTCACACACATTATATATCAGCTTTGGCTATATCCAGTGATTCAGAGTTCATCGTATCGGGAAGTAGAGATAATACGGTGAGACTATGGGACGTCAAGACAGGTACCTGTAAGACCATGAGTGGTCACACACATTATATATCAGCTTTGGCTATATCCAGTGATTCAGAGTTCATCGTATCGGGAAGTTATGATTATACGGTGAGACTATGGGACGTCAAGACAGGTACCTGTAAGACCATGAGTGGTCACACACATTATGTATCATCTGTGGCTATATCCAGTGATTCAGAGTTCATCGTATCGGGAAGTTATGATTATACGGTGAGACTATGGGACGTCAAGACAGGTACCTGTAAGACCATGAGTGGTCACACACATTATGTATATGCTGTGGCTATATCCAGTGATTCAGAGTTCATCGTATCGGGAAGTTATGATTTGACGGTGAGACTATGGGACGTCAAGACAGGTACCTGTAAGACCATGAGTGGTCACACTAGTTATGTATTCTCTGTGGCTATATCCAGTGATTCAGAGTTCATCGTATCGGGAAGTAGAGATAATACGGTGAGACTATGGGACGTCAAGACAGGTACCTGTAAGACCATGAGTGGTCACACACATTATGTATCATCTGTGGCTATATCCAGTGATTCAGAGTTCATCGTATCGGGAAGTAGAGATAATACGGTGAGACTATGGGACGTCAAGACAGGTACCTGTAAGACCATGAGTGGTCACACACATTATGTATGATCTGTGGCTATATCCAGTGATTCAGAGTTCATCGTATCGGGAAGTAGAGATAATACGGTGAGACTATGGGACGTCAAGACAGGTACCTGTAAGACCATGAGTGGTCACACACATTATATATCAGCTGTGGCTATATCCAGTGATTCAGAGTTCATCGTATCGGGAAGTTATGATTTGACGGTGAGACTATGGGACGTCAAGACAGGTACCTGTAAGACCATGAGTGGTCACACACATTATGTATGATCTGTGGGCATATCCAATGATTCAGAGTTCATCGTATCGGGAAGTTATGATTTGACGGTGAGACTATGGGACATCAAGACAGGTACCTGTAAGACCATGAGTGGTCACACACATTATATATCAGCTGTGGCTATATCCAGTGATTCAGAGTTCATCGTATCGGGAAGTTATGATTTGACGGTGAGACTATGGGACGTCAAGACAGGTACCTGTAAGACCATGAGTGGTCACACTAGTTATGTATTCTCTGTGGCTATATCCAGTGATTCAGAGTTCATCGTATCGGGAAGTAGAGATAATACGGTGAGACTATGGGACGTCAAGACAGGTACCTGTAAGACCATGAGTGGTCACACACATTATATATCAGCTTTGGCTATATCCAGTGATTCAGAGTTCATCGTATCGGGAAGTAGAGATAATACGGTGAGACTATGGGACGTCAAGACAGGTACCTGTAAGACCATGAGTGGTCACACACATTATGTATCATCTGTGGCTATATCCAGTGATTCAGAGTTCATCGTATCGGGAAGTTATGATTATACGGTGAGACTATGGGACGTCAAGACAGGTACCTGTAAGACCATGAGTGGTCACACACATTATGTATATGCTGTGGCTATATCCAGTGATTCAGAGTTCATCGTATCGGGAAGTTATGATTTGACGGTGAGACTATGGGACGTCAAGACAGGTACCTGTAAGACCATGAGTGGTCACACTAGTTATGTATTCTCTGTGGCTATATCCAGTGATTCAGAGTTCATCGTATCGGGAAGTAGAGATAATACGGTGAGACTATGGGACGTCAAGACAGGTACCTGTAAGACCATGAGTGGTCACACACATTATGTATCATCTGTGGCTATATCCAGTGATTCAGAGTTCATCGTATCGGGAAGTAGAGATAATACGGTGAGACTATGGGACGTCAAGACAGGTACCTGTAAGACCATGAGTGGTCACACACATTATGTATGATCTGTGGCTATATCCAGTGATTCAGAGTTCATCGTATCGGGAAGTAGAGATAATACGGTGAGACTATGGGACGTCAAGACAGGTACCTGTAAGACCATGAGTGGTCACACACATTATATATCAGCTGTGGCTATATCCAGTGATTCAGAGTTCATCGTATCGGGAAGTTATGATTTGACGGTGAGACTATGGGACGTCAAGACAGGTACCTGTAAGACCATGAGTGGTCACACACATTATGTATGATCTGTGGGCATATCCAATGATTCAGAGTTCATCGTATCGGGAAGTTATGATTTGACGGTGAGACTATGGGACATCAAGACAGGTACCTGTAAGACCATGAGTGGTCACACACATTATATATCAGCTGTGGCTATATCCAGTGATTCAGAGTTCATCGTATCGGGAAGTTATGATTTGACGGTGAGACTATGGGACGTCAAGACAGGTACCTGTAAGACCATGAGTGGTCACACTAGTTATGTATTCTCTGTGGCTATATCCAGTGATTCAGAGTTCATCGTATCGGGAAGTAGAGATAATACGGTGAGACTATGGGACGTCAAGACAGGTACCTGTAAGACCATGAGTGGTCACACACATTATGTATCATCTGTGGCTATATCCAGTGATTCAGAGTTCATCGTATCGGGAAGTAGAGATAATACGGTGAGACTATGGGACGTCAAGACAGGTACCTGTAAGACCATGAGTGGTCACACACATTATGTATGATCTGTGGCTATATCCAGTGATTCAGAGTTCATCGTATCGGGAAGTAGAGATAATACGGTGAGACTATGGGACGTCAAGACAGGTACCTGCAAGACCATGAGTGGTCACACACATTATATATCAGCTGTGGCTATATCCAGTGATTCAGAGTTCATCGTATCGGGAAGTAGAGATAATACGGTGAGACTATGGGACGTCAAGACAGGTACCTGTAAGACCATGAGTGGTCACACACATTATGTATGATCTGTGGCTATATCCAGTGATTCAGAGTTCATCGTATCGGGAAGTTATGATTTGACGGTGAGACTATGGGACATCAAGACAGGTACCTGTAAGACCATGAGTGGTCACACTAGTTATGTATGATCTGTGGCTATATCCAGTGATTCAGAGTTCATCGTATCGGGAAGTAGAGATAATACGGTGAGACTATGGGACGTCAAGACAGGTACCTGTAAGACCATGAGTGGTCACACACATTATGTATCATCTGTGGCTATATCCAGTGATTCAGAGTTCATCGTATCGGGAAGTTATGATTATACGGTGAGACTATGGGACGTCAAGACAGGTACCTGTAAGACCATGAGTGGTCACACACATTATGTATATGCTGTGGCTATATCCAGTGATTCAGAGTTCATCGTATCGGGAAGTTATGATTATACGGTGAGACTATGGGACGTCAAGACAGGTACCTGTAAGACCATGAGTGGTCACACACATTATGTATATGCTGTGGCTATATCCAGTGATTCAGAGTTCATCGTATCGGGAAGTAGAGATAATACGGTGAGACTATGGGACGTCAAGACAGGTACCTGTAAGACCATGAGTGGTCACACACATTATGTATGATCTGTGGCTATATCCAGTGATTCAGAGTTCATCGTATCGGGAAGTTATGATTATACGGTGAGACTATGGGACGTCAAGACAGGTACCTGTAAGACCATGAGTGGTCACACTAGTTATGTATGATCTGTGGCTATATCCAGTGATTCAGAGTTCATCGTATCGGGAAGTTATGATTTGACGGTGAGACTATGGGACGTCAAGACAGGTACCTGTAAGACCATGAGTGGTCACACACATTATATATCAGCTGTGGCTATATCCAGTGATTCAGAGTTCATCGTATCGGGAAGTAGAGATAATACGGTGAGACTATGGGACGTCAAGACAGGTACCTGTAAGACCATGAGTGGTCACACTATTTATGTATGATCTGTGGCTATATCCAGTGATTCAGAGTTCATCGTATCGGGAAGTAGAGATAATACGGTGAGACTATGGGACGTCAAGACAGGTACCTGTAAGACCATGAGTGGTCACACACATTATGTATGATCTGTGGCTATATCCAGTGATTCAGAGTTCATCGTATCGGGAAGTAGAGATAATACGGTGAGACTATGGGACGTCAAGACAGGTACCTGTAAGACCATGAGTGGTCACACACATTATATATCAGCTGTGGCTATATCCAGTGATTCAGAGTTCATCGTATCGGGAAGTTATGATTTGACGGTGAGACTATGGGACGTCAAGACAGGTACCTGTAAGACCATGAGTGGTCACACACATTATGTATGATCTGTGGCTATATCCAGTGATTCAGAGTTCATCGTATCGGGAAGTAGAGATAATACGGTGAGACTATGGGACGTCAAGACAGGTACCTGTAAGACCATGAGTGGTCACACTAGTTATGTATTCTCTGTGGCTATATCCAGTGATTCAGAGTTCATCGTATCGGGAAGTAGAGATAATACGGTGAGACTATGGGACGTCAAGACAGGTACCTGTAAGACCATGAGTGGTCACACACATTATATATCAGCTGTGGCTATATCCAGTAATTCAGAGTTCATCGTATCGGGAAGTTATGATTTGACGGTGAGACTATGGGACGTCAAGACAGGTACCTGTAAGACCATGAGTGGTCACACACATTATGTATTCTCTGTGGCTATATCCAATGATTCAGAGTTCATCGTATCGGGAAGTAGAGATAATACGGTGAGAATATGGGACGTCAAGACAGGTACCTGTAAGACCATGAGTGGTCACACACATTATGTATGATCTGTGGGCATATCCAATGATTCAGAGTTCATCGTATCGGGAAGTTATGATTTGACGGTGAGACTATGGGACATCAAGACAGGTACCTGTAAGACCATGAGTGGTCACACACATTATGTATCATCTGTGGCTATATCCAGTGATTCAGAGTTCATCGTATCGGGAAGTAGAGATAATACGGTGAGACTATGGGACGTCAAGACAGGTACCTGTAAGACCATGAGTGGTCACACACATTATGTATATGCTGTGGCTATATCCAGTGATTCAGAGTTCATCGTATCGGGAAGTAGAGATAATACGGTGAGACTATGGGACGTCAAGACAGGTACCTGTAAGACCATGAGTGGTCACACTAGTTATGTATGATCTGTGGCTATATCCAGTGATTCAGAGTTCATCGTATCGGGAAGTTATGATTATACGGTGAGACTATGGGACGTCAAGACAGGTACCTGTAAGACCATGAGTGGTCACACTAGTTATGTATTCTCTGTGGCTATATCCAGTAATTCAGAGTTCATCGTATCGGGAAGTTATGATTTGACGGTGAGACTATGGGACGTCAAGACAGGTACCTGTAAGACCATGAGTGGTCACACACATTATGTATTCTCTGTGGCTATATCCAATGATTCAGAGTTCATCGTATCGGGAAGTAGAGATAATACGGTGAGAATATGGGACGTCAAGACAGGTACCTGTAAGACCATGAGTGGTCACACACATTATGTATGATCTGTGGGCATATCCAATGATTCAGAGTTCATCGTATCGGGAAGTTATGATTTGACGGTGAGACTATGGGACATCAAGACAGGTACCTGTAAGACCATGAGTGGTCACACACATTATGTATCATCTGTGGCTATATCCAGTGATTCAGAGTTCATCGTATCGGGAAGTAGAGATAATACGGTGAGACTATGGGACGTCAAGACAGGTACCTGTAAGACCATGAGTGGTCACACTAGTTATGTATGATCTGTGGCTATATCCAGTGATTCAGAGTTCATCGTATCGGGAAGTAGAGATAATACGGTGAGACTATGGGACGTCAAGACAGGTACCTGTAAGACCATGAGTGGTCACACACATTATGTATCATCTGTGGCTATATCCAGTGATTCAGAGTTCATCGTATCGGGAAGTAGAGATAATACGGTGAGACTATGGGACGTCAAGACAGGTACCTGTAAGACCATGAGTGGTCACACACATTATGTATGATCTGTGGCTATATCCAGTGATTCAGAGTTCATCGTATCGGGAAGTAGAGATAATACGGTGAGACTATGGGACGTCAAGACAGGTACCTGTAAGACCATGAGTGGTCACACACATTATGTATGATCTGTGGCTATATCCAGTGATTCAGAGTTCATCGTATCGGGAAGTTATGATTTGACGGTGAGACTATGGGACGTCAAGACAGGTACCTGTAAGACCATGAGTGGTCACACTAGTTATGTATGATCTGTGGCTAAATCCAGTGATTCAGAGTTCATCGTATCGGGAAGTAGAGATAATACGGTGAGACTATGGGACGTCAAGACAGGTACCTGTAAGACCATGAGTGGTCACACTAGTTATGTATTCTCTGTGGCTATATCCAGTGATTCAGAGTTCATCGTATCGGGAAGTAGAGATAATACGGTGAGACTATGGGACGTCAAGACAGGTACCTGTAAGACCATGAGTGGTCACACACATTATATATCAGCTGTGGCTATATCCAGTGATTCAGAGTTCATCGTATCGGGAAGTTATGATTTGACGGTGAGACTATGGGACGTCAAGACAGGTACCTGTAAGACCATGAGTGGTCACACACATTATGTATTCTCTGTGGCTATATCCAATGATTCAGAGTTCATCGTATCGGGAAGTAGAGATAATACGGTGAGAATATGGGACGTCAAGACAGGTACCTGTAAGACCATGAGTGGTCACACACATTATGTATGATCTGTGGGCATATCCAATGATTCAGAGTTCATCGTATCGGGAAGTAGAGATAATACGGTGAGACTATGGGACGTCAAGACAGGTACCTGTAAGACCATGAGTGGTCACACACATTATGTATCATCTGTGGCTATATCCAGTGATTCAGAGTTCATCGTATCGGGAAGTTATGATTTGACGGTGAGACTATGGGACGTCAAGACAGGTACCTGTAAGACCATGAGTGGTCACACACATTATGTATATGCTGTGGCTATATCCAGTGATTCAGAGTTCATCGTATCGGGAAGTAGAGATAATACGGTGAGACTATGGGACGTCAAGACAGGTACCTGTAAGACCATGAGTGGTCACACTAGTTATGTATGATCTGTGGCTATATCCAGTGATTCAGAGTTCATCGTATCGGGAAGTTATGATTATACGGTGAGACTATGGGACGTCAAGACAGGTACCTGTAAGACCATGAGTGGTCACACTAGTTATGTATTCTCTGTGGCTATATCCAGTAATTCAGAGTTCATCGTATCGGGAAGTTATGATTTGACGGTGAGACTATGGGACGTCAAGACAGGTACCTGTAAGACCATGAGTGGTCACACACATTATGTATTCTCTGTGGCTATATCCAATGATTCAGAGTTCATCGTATCGGGAAGTAGAGATAATACGGTGAGAATATGGGACGTCAAGACAGGTACCTGTAAGACCATGAGTGGTCACACACATTATGTATGATCTGTGGGCATATCCAATGATTCAGAGTTCATCGTATCGGGAAGTTATGATTTGACGGTGAGACTATGGGACATCAAGACAGGTACCTGTAAGACCATGAGTGGTCACACACATTATGTATATGCTGTGGCTATATCCAGTGATTCAGAGTTCATCGTATCGGGAAGTAGAGATAATACGGTGAGACTATGGGACGTCAAGACAGGTACCTGTAAGACCATGAGTGGTCACACTAGTTATGTATGATCTGTGGCTATATCCAGTGATTCAGAGTTCATCGTATCGGGAAGTAGAGATAATACGGTGAGACTATGGGACGTCAAGACAGGTACCTGTAAGACCATGAGTGGTCACACACATTATGTATGATCTGTGGCTATATTCAGTGATTCAGAGTCCATCGTATCGGGAAGTAGAGATAATACGGTGAGACTATGGGACGTCAAGACAGGTACCTGTAAGACCATGAGTGGTCACACACATTATATATCAGCTGTGGCTATATCCAGTGATTCAGAGTTCATCGTATCGGGAAGTAGAGATAATACGGTGAGACTATGGGACGTCAAGACAGGTACCTGTAAGACCATGAGTGGTCACACACATTATATATCAGCTGTGGCTATATCCAGTGATTCAGAGTTCATCGTATCGGGAAGTAGAGATAATACGGTGAGACTATGGGACGTCAAGACAGGTACCTGTAAGACCATGAGTGGTCACACACATTATGTATGATCTGTGGCTATATCCAGTGATTCAGAGTTCATCGTATCGGGAAGTAGAGATAATACGGTGAGACTATGGGACGTCAAGACAGGTACCTGTAAGACCATGAGTGGTCACACACATTATGTATGATCTGTGGCTATATCCAGTGATTCAGAGTTCATCGTATCGGGAAGTATGATTTGACGGTGAGACTATGGGACGTCAAGACAGGTACCTGTAAGACCATGAGTGGTCACACACATTATGTATGATCTGTGGCTATATCCAGTGATTCAGAGTTCATCGTATCGGGAAGTTATGATTTGACGGTGAGACTATGGGACGTCAAGACAGGTACCTGTAAGACCATGAGTGGTCACACACATTATGTATCATCTGTGGCTATATCCAGTGATTCAGAGTTCATCGTATCGGGAAGTAGAGATAATACGGTGAGACTATGGGACATCAAGACAGGTACCTGTAAGACCATGAGTGGTCACACACATTATGTATGATCTGTGGCTATATCCAGTGATTCAGAGTTCATCGTATCGGGAAGTTATGATTATACGGTGAGACTATGGGACGTCAAGACAGGTACCTGTAAGACCATGAGTGGTCACACACATTATGTATCAGCTGTGGCTATATCCAGTGATTCAGAGTTCATCGTATCGGGAAGTAGAGATAATACGGTGAGACTATGGGACGTCAAGACAGGTACCTGTAAGACCATGAGTGGTCACACACATTATGTATCATCTGTGGCTATATCCAGTGATTCAGAGTTCATCGTATCGGGAAGTAGAGATAATACGGTGAGACTATGGGACGTCAAGACAGGTACCTGTAAGACCATGAGTGGTCACACACATTATATATCAGCTGTGGCTATATCCAGTGATTCAGAGTTCATCGTATCGGGAAGTAGAGATAATACGGTGAGACTATGGGACGTCAAGACAGGTACCTGTAAGACCATGAGTGGTCACACACATTATATATCAGCTGTGGCTATATCCAGTGATTCAGAGTTCATCGTATCGGGAAGTAGAGATAATACGGTGAGACTATGGGACGTCAAGACAGGTACCTGTAAGACCATGAGTGGTCACACACATTATATATCAGCTGTGGCTATATCCAGTGATTCAGAGTTCATCGTATCGGGAAGTAGAGATAATACGGTGAGACTATGGGACGTCAAGACAGGTACCTGTAAGACCATGAGTGGTCACACACATTATGTATGATCTGTGGCTATATCCAGTGATTCAGAGTTCATCGTATCGGGAAGTTATGATTTGACGGTGAGACTATGGGACGTCAAGACAGGTACCTGTAAGACCATGAGTGGTCACACACATTATATATCAGCTGTGGCTATATCCAGTGATTCAGAGTTCATCGTATCGGGAAGTAGAGATAATACGGTGAGACTATGGGACGTCAAGACAGGTACCTGTAAGACCATGAGTGGTCACACACATTATGTATCATCTGTGGCTATATCCAGTGATTCAGAGTTCATCGTATCGGGAAGTAGAGATAATACGGTGAGACTATGGGACGTCAAGACAGGTACCTGTAAGACCATGAGTGGTCACACACATTATATATCAGCTGTGGCTATATCCAGTGATTCAGAGTTCATCGTATCGGGAAGTAGAGATAATACGGTGAGACTATGGGACGTCAAGACAGGTACCTGTAAGACCATGAGTGGTCACACACATTATGTATGATCTGTGGCTATATCCAGTGATTCAGAGTTCATCGTATCGGGAAGTAGAGATAATACGGTGAGACTATGGGACGTCAAGACAGGTACCTGTAAGACCATGAGTGGTCACACACATTATATATCAGCTGTGGCTATATCCAGTGATTCAGAGTTCATCGTATCGGGAAGTAGAGATAATACGGTGAGACTATGGGACGTCAAGACAGGTACCTGTAAGACCATGAGTGGTCACACACATTATATATCATCTGTGGCTATATCCAGTGATTCAGAGTTCATCGTATCGGGAAGTAGAGATAATACGGTGAGACTATGGGACGTCAAGACAGGTACCTGTAAGACCATGAGTGGTCACACACATTATATATCAGCTGTGGCTATATCCAGTGATTCAGAGTTCATCGTATCGGGAAGTAGAGATAATACGGTGAGACTATGGGACGTCAAGACAGGTACCTGTAAGACCATGAGTGGTCACACACATTATGTATCATCTGTGGCTATATCCAGTGATTCAGAGTTCATCGTATCGGGAAGTTATGATTTGACGGTGAGACTATGGGACGTCAAGACAGGTACCTGTAAGACCATGAGTGGTCACACTAGTTATGTATTCTCTGTGGCTATATCCAGTGATTCAGAGTTCATCGTATCGGGAAGTAGAGATAATACGGTGAGACTATGGGACGTCAAGACAGGTACCTGTAAGACCATGAGTGGTCACACACATTATATATCATCTGTGGCTATATCCAGTGATTCAGAGTTCATCGTATCGGGAAGTAGAGATAATACGGTGAGACTATGGGACGTCAAGACAGGTACCTGTAAGACCATGAGTGGTCACACACATTATATATCAGCTGTGGCTATATCCAGTGATTCAGAGTTCATCGTATCGGGAAGTAGAGATAATGACGGTGAGACTATGGGACGTCAAGACAGGTACCTGTAAGACCATGAGTGGTCACACACATTATGTATCATCTGTGGCTATATCCAGTGATTCAGAGTTCATCGTATCGGGAAGTAGAGATAATACGGTGAGACTATGGGACGTCAAGACAGGTACCTGTAAGACCATGAGTGGTCACACACATTATATATCAGCTGTGGCTATATCCAGTGATTCAGAGTTCATCGTATCGGGAAGTTATGATAATGACGGTGAGACTATGGGACGTCAAGACAGGTACCTGTAAGACCATGAGTGGTCACACACATTATGTATGATCTGTGGCTATATCCAGTGATTCAGAGTTCATCGTATCGGGAAGTAGAGATAATACGGTGAGACTATGGGACGTCAAGACAGGTACCTGTAAGACCATGAGTGGTCACACACATTATATATCAGCTGTGGCTATATCCAGTGATTCAGAGTTCATCGTATCGGGAAGTTATGATTTGACGGTGAGACTATGGGACGTCAAGACAGGTACCTGTAAGACCATGAGTGGTCACACACATTATATATCAGCTGTGGCTATATCCAGTGATTCAGAGTTCATCGTATCGGGAAGTAGAGATAATACGGTGAGACTATGGGACGTCAAGACAGGTACCTGTAAGACCATGAGTGGTCACACTAGTTATGTATCATCTGTGGCTATATCCAGTGATTCAGAGTTCATCGTATCGGGAAGTAGAGATAATACGGTGAGACTATGGGACGTCAAGACAGGTACCTGTAAGACCATGAGTGGTCACACACATTATGTATCATCTGTGGCTATATCCAGTGATTCAGAGTTCATCGTATCGGGAAGTAGAGATAATACGGTGAGACTATGGGACGTCAAGACAGGTACCTGTAAGACCATGAGTGGTCACACACATTATATATCAGCTGTGGCTATATCCAGTGATTCAGAGTTCATCGTATCGGGAAGTAGAGATAATACGGTGAGACTATGGGACGTCAAGACAGGTACCTGTAAGACCATGAGTGGTCACACACATTATGTATGATCTGTGGCTATATCCAGTGATTCAGAGTTCATCGTATCGGGAAGTTATGATTTGACGGTGAGACTATGGGACGTCAAGACAGGTACCTGTAAGACCATGAGTGGTCACACACATTATGTATATGCTGTGGCTATATCCAGTGATTCAGAGTTCATCGTATCGGGAAGTAGAGATAATACGGTGAGACTATGGGACGTCAAGACAGGTACCTGTAAGACCATGAGTGGTCACACACATTATGTATGATCTGTGGCTATATCCAGTGATTCAGAGTTCATCGTATCGGGAAGTAGAGATAATACGGTGAGACTATGGGACGTCAAGACAGGTACCTGTAAGACCATGAGTGGTCACACACATTATATATCAGCTGTGGCTATATCCAGTGATTCAGAGTTCATCGTATCGGGAAGTCATGATTTGACGGTGAGACTATGGGACGTCAAGACAGGTACCTGTAAGACCATGAGTGGTCACACACATTATATATCAGCTGTGGCTATATCCAGTGATTCAGAGTTCATCGTATCGGGAAGTTATGATTTGACGGTGAGACTATGGGACGTCAAGACAGGTACCTGTAAGACCATGAGTGGTCACACACATTATATATCAGCTGTGGCTATATCCAGTGATTCAGAGTTCATCGTATCGGGAAGTAGAGATAATACGGTGAGACTATGGGACGTCAAGACAGGTACCTGTAAGACCATGAGTGGTCACACACATTATGTATCATCTGTGGCTATATCCAGTGATTCAGAGTTCATCGTATCGGGAAGTAGAGATAATACGGTGAGACTATGGGACGTCAAGACAGGTACCTGTAAGACCATGAGTGGTCACACACATTATATATCAGCTGTGGCTATATCCAGTGATTCAGAGTTCATCGTATCGGGAAGTAGAGATAATACGGTGAGACTATGGGACGTCAAGACAGGTACCTGTAAGACCATGAGTGGTCACACACATTATGTATGATCTGTGGCTATATCCAGTGATTCAGAGTTCATCGTATCGGGAAGTTATGATTTGACGGTGAGACTATGGGACGTCAAGACAGGTACCTGTAAGACCATGAGTGGTCACACACATTATGTATGATCTGTGGCTATATCCAGTGATTCAGAGTTCATCGTATCGGGAAGTTATGATTTGACGGTGAGACTATGGGACGTCAAGACAGGTACCTGTAAGACCATGAGTGGTCACACTAGTTATGTATTCTCTGTGGCTATATCCAGTGATTCAGAGTTCATCGTATCGGGAAGTAGAGATAATACGGTGAGACTATGGGACGTCAAGACAGGTACCTGTAAGACCATGAGTGGTCACACACATTATATATCAGCTGTGGCTATATCCAGTGATTCAGAGTTCATCGTATCGGGAAGTTATGATTTGACGGTGAGACTATGGGACGTCAAGACAGGTACCTGTAAGACCATGAGTGGTCACACACATTATATATCAGCTGTGGCTATATCCAGTGATTCAGAGTTCATCGTATCGGGAAGTAGAGATAATACGGTGAGACTATGGGACGTCAAGACAGGTACCTGTAAGACCATGAGTGGTCACACACATTATGTATGATCTGTGGCTATATCCAGTGATTCAGAGTTCATCGTATCGGGAAGTAGAGATAATACGGTGAGACTATGGGACGTCAAGACAGGTACCTGTAAGACCATGAGTGGTCACACACATTATATATCAGCTGTGGCTATATCCAGTGATTCAGAGTTCATCGTATCGGGAAGTAGAGATAATACGGTGAGACTATGGGACGTCAAGACAGGTACCTGTAAGACCATGAGTGGTCACACTAGTCATGTATGATCTGTGGCTATATCCAGTGATTCAGAGTTCATCGTATCGGGAAGTTATGATTTGACGGTGAGACTATGGGACGTCAAGACAGGTACCTGTAAGACCATGAGTGGTCACACTAGTCATGTATGATCTGTGGCTATATCCAGTGATTCAGAGTTCATCGTATCGGGAAGTTATGATTTGACGGTGAGACTATGGGACGTCAAGACAGGTACCTGTAAGACCATGAGTGGTCACACACATTATATATCAGCTGTGGCTATATCCAGTGATTCAGAGTTCATCGTATCGGGAAGTTATGATTTGACGGTGAGACTATGGGACGTCAAGACAGGTACCTGTAAGACCATGAGTGGTCACACACATTATGTATGATCTGTGGCTATATCCAGTGATTCAGAGTTCATCGTATCGGGAAGTTATGATTTGACGGTGAGACTATGGGACGTCAAGACAGGTACCTGTAAGACCATGAGTGGTCACACACATTATATATCAGCTGTGGCTATATCCAGTGATTCAGAGTTCATCGTATCGGGAAGTAGAGATAATACGGTGAGACTATGGGACGTCAAGACAGGTACCTGTAAGACCATGAGTGGTCACACTAGTCATGTATGATCTGTGGCTATATCCAGTGATTCAGAGTTCATCGTATCGGGAAGTAGAGATAATACGGTGAGACTATGGGACGTCAAGACAGGTACCTGTAAGACCATGAGTGGTCACACACATTATGTATGATCTGTGGCTATATCCAGTGATTCAGAGTTCATCGTATCGGGAAGTTATGATTTGACGGTGAGACTATGGGACGTCAAGACAGGTACCTGTAAGACCATGAGTGGTCACACACATTATGTATGATCTGTGGCTATATCCAGTGATTCAGAGTTCATCGTATCGGGAAGTAGAGATAATACGGTGAGACTATGGGACGTCAAGACAGGTACCTGTAAGACCATGAGTGGTCACACACATTATATATCAGCTGTGGCTATATCCAGTGATTCAGAGTTCATCGTATCGGGAAGTAGAGATAATACGGTGAGACTATGGGACGTCAAGACAGGTACCTGTAAGACCATGAGTGGTCACACACATTATATATCATCTGTGGCTATATCCAGTAATTCAGAGTTCATCGTATCGGGAAGTAGAGATAATACGGTGAGACTATGGGACGTCAAGACAGGTACCTGTAAGACCATGAGTGGTCACACACATTATATATCAGCTGTGGCTATATCCAGTGATTCAGAGTTCATCGTATCGGGAAGTTATGATTTGACGGTGAGACTATGGGACGTCAAGACAGGTACCTGTAAGACCATGAGTGGTCACACTAGTTATGTATTCTCTGTGGCTATATCCAGTGATTCAGAGTTCATCGTATCGGGAAGTAGAGATAATACGGTGAGACTATGGGACGTCAAGACAGGTACCTGTAAGACCATGAGTGGTCACACACATTATATATCATCTGTGGCTATATCCAGTAATTCAGAGTTCATCGTATCGGGAAGTAGAGATAATACGGTGAGACTATGGGACGTCAAGACAGGTACCTGTAAGACCATGAGTGGTCACACACATTATATATCAGCTGTGGCTATATCCAGTGATTCAGAGTTCATCGTATCGGGAAGTTATGATTTGACGGTGAGACTATGGGACGTCAAGACAGGTACCTGTAAGACCATGAGTGGTCACACACATTATATATCAGCTGTGGCTATATCCAGTAATTCAGAGTTCATCGTATCGGGAAGTAGAGATAATACGGTGAGACTATGGGACGTCAAGACAGGTACCTGTAAGACCATGAGTGGTCACACACATTATATATCAGCTGTGGCTATATCCAGTGATTCAGAGTTCATCGTATCGGGAAGTAGAGATAATACGGTGAGACTATGGGACGTCAAGACAGGTACCTGTAAGACCATGAGTGGTCACACACATTATATATCAGCTGTGGCTATATCCAGTGATTCAGAGTTCATCGTATCGGGAAGTAGAGATAATACGGTGAGACTATGGGACGTCAAGACAGGTACCTGTAAGACCATGAGTGGTCACACACATTATATATCAGCTGTGGCTATATCCAGTAATTCAGAGTTCATCGTATCGGGAAGTTATGATTTGACGGTGAGACTATGGGACGTCAAGACAGGTACCTGTAAGACCATGAGTGGTCACACACATTATATATCAGCTGTGGCTATATCCAGTGATTCAGAGTTCATCGTATCGGGAAGTTATGATTTGACGGTGAGACTATGGGACGTCAAGACAGGTACCTGTAAGACCATGAGTGGTCACACACATTATATATCAGCTGTGGCTATATCCAGTGATTCAGAGTTCATCGTATCGGGAAGTAGAGATAATACGGTGAGACTATGGGACGTCAAGACAGGTACCTGTAAGACCATGAGTGGTCACACACATTATGTATCATCTGTGGCTATATCCAGTGATTCAGAGTTCATCGTATCGGGAAGTAGAGATAATACGGTGAGACTATGGGACGTCAAGACAGGTACCTGTAAGACCATGAGTGGTCACACACATTATGTATGATCTGTGGCTATATTCAGTGATTCAGAGTTCATCGTATCGGGAAGTAGAGATAATACGGTGAGACTATGGGACGTCAAGACAGGTACCTGTAAGACCATGAGTGGTCACACACATTATGTATGATCTGTGGCTATATCCAGTGATTCAGAGTTCATCGTATCGGGAAGTAGAGATAATACGGTGAGACTATGGGACGTCAAGACAGGTACCTGTAAGACCATGAGTGGTCACACACATTATGTATGATCTGTGGCTATATTCAGTGATTCAGAGTTCATCGTATCGGGAAGTAGAGATAATACGGTGAGACTATGGGACGTCAAGACAGGTACCTGTAAGACCATGAGTGGTCACACACATTATGTATGATCTGTGGCTATATCCAGTGATTCAGAGTTCATCGTATCGGGAAGTTATGATAAGACGGTTAGACTATGGGACGTCAAGACAGGTACCTGTAAGACCATGAGTGGTCACACATATTATGTATATGCTGTGGCTATATCCAGTAATTCAGAGTTCATCGTATCGGGAAGTCATGATTATACGGTGAGACTATGGGACGTCAAGACAGGTACCTGTAAGACCATGAGTGGTCACACTAGTGTTGTATATGCTGTGGCTATATCCAGTGATTCAGAGTTCATCGTATCGGGAAGTTAGGATTATACGGTGAGACTATGGGACGTCAAGACAGGTACCTGTAAGACCATGAGTGGTCACACTAGTTATGTATTATCTGTGGCTATATCCAGTGATTCAGAGTTCATCGTATCGGGAAGTTATGATTATACGGTTAGACTATGGGACGTCAAGACAGGTACCTGTAAGACCATGAGTGGTCACACAGGTTATGTATGATCTGTGGCTATATCCAGTGATTCAGAGTTCATCGTATCGGGAAGTAGAGATAATACGGTGAGACTATGGGACGTCAAGACAGGTACCTGTAAGACCATGAGTGGTCACACACATTATGTATCATCTGTGGCTATATCCAGTGATTCAGAGTTCATCGTATCGGGAAGTAGAGATAATACGGTGAGACTATGGGACGTCAAGACAGGTACCTGTAAGACCATGAGTGGTCACACACATTATGTATGATCTGTGGCTATATCCAGTGATTCAGAGTTCATCGTATCGGGAAGTAGAGATAATACGGTGAGACTATGGGACGTCAAGACAGGTACCTGTAAGACCATGAGTGGTCACACACATTATGTATATGCTGTGGCTATATCCAGTGATTCAGAGTTCATCGTATCGGGAAGTAGAGATAATACGGTGAGACTATGGGACGTCAAGACAGGTACCTGTAAGACCATGAGTGGTCACACACATTATGTATCATCTGTGGCTATATCCAGTGATTCAGAGTTCATCGTATCGGGAAGTAGAGATAATACGGTGAGACTATGGGACGTCAAGACAGGTACCTGTAAGACCATGAGTGGTCACACACATTATGTATGATCTGTGGCTATATCCAGTGATTCAGAGTTCATCGTATCGGGAAGTAGAGATAATACGGTGAGACTATGGGACGTCAAGACAGGTACCTGTAAGACCATGAGTGGTCACACACATTATGTATGATCTGTGGCTATATCCAGTGATTCAGAGTTCATCGTATCGGGAAGTAGAGATAATACGGTGAGACTATGGGACGTCAAGACAGGTACCTGTAAGACCATGAGTGGTCACACACATTATATATCAGCTGTGGCTATATTCAGTGATTCAGAGTTCATCGTATCGAGAAGTTATGATTTGACGGTGAGACTATGGGACGTCAAGACAGGTACCTGTAAGACCATGAGTGGTCACACACATTATGTATTCTCTGTGGCTATATCCAATGATTCAGAGTTCATCGTATCGGGAAGTAGAGATAATACGGTGAGACTATGGGACGTCAAGACAGGTACCTGTAAGACCATGAGTGGTCACACACATTATATATCAGCTGTGGCTATATCCAGTGATTCAGAGTTCATCGTATCGGGAAGTTATGATTATACGGTGAGACTATGGGACGTCAAGACAGGTACCTGTAAGACCATGAGTGGTCACACACATTATGTATGATCTGTGGCTATATCCAGTAATTCAGAGTTCATCGTATCGGGAAGTAGAGATAATACGGTGAGACTATGGGACGTCAAGACAGGTACCTGTAAGACCATGAGTGGTCACACACATTATATATCATCTGTGGCTATATCCAGTGATTCAGAGTTCATCGTATCGGGAAGTTATGATTATACGGTGAGACTATGGGACGTCAAGACAGGTACCTGTAAGACCATGAGTGGTCACACTAGTTATGTATTCTCTGTGGCTATATCCAGTAATTCAGAGTTCATCGTATCGGGAAGTAGAGATAATACGGTGAGACTATGGGACGTCAAGACAGGTACCTGTAAGACCATGAGTGGTCACACACATTATATATCAGCTGTGGCTATATCCAGTGATTCAGAGTTCATCGTATCGGGAAGTAGAGATAATACGGTGAGACTATGGGACGTCAAGACAGGTACCTGTAAGACCATGAGTGGTCACACACATTATATATCATCTGTGGCTATATCCAGTGATTCAGAGTTCATCGTATCGGGAAGTAGAGATAATACGGTGAGACTATGGGACGTCAAGACAGGTACCTGTAAGACCATGAGTGGTCACACACATTATGTATCATCTGTGGCTATATCCAGTGATTCAGAGTTCATCGTATCGGGAAGTAGAGATAATACGGTGAGACTATGGGACGTCAAGACAGGTACCTGTAAGACCATGAGTGGTCACACACATTATGTATGATCTGTGGCTATATCCAGTGATTCAGAGTTCATCGTATCGGGAAGTTATGATTTGACGGTGAGACTATGGGACGTCAAGACAGGTACCTGTAAGACCATGAGTGGTCACACACATTATGTATATGCTGTGGCTATATCCAGTGATTCAGAGTTCATCGTATCGGGAAGTAGAGATAATACGGTGAGACTATGGGACGTCAAGACAGGTACCTGTAAGACCATGAGTGGTCACACACATTATATATCATCTGTGGCTATATCCAGTAATTCAGAGTTCATCGTATCGGGAAGTAGAGATAATACGGTGAGACTATGGGACGTCAAGACAGGTACCTGTAAGACCATGAGTGGTCACACACATTATATATCAGCTGTGGCTATATCCAGTGATTCAGAGTTCATCGTATCGGGAAGTTATGATTTGACGGTGAGACTATGGGACGTCAAGACAGGTACCTGTAAGACCATGAGTGGTCACACTAGTTATGTATTCTCTGTGGCTATTTCCAGTGATTCAGAGTTCATCGTATCGGGAAGTAGAGATAATACGGTGAGACTATGGGACGTCAAGACAGGTACCTGTAAGACCATGAGTGGTCACACACATTATATATCAGCTGTGGCTATATCCAGTGATTCAGAGTTCATCGTATCGGGAAGTCATGATTATACGGTGAGACTATGGGACGTCAAGAAAGGTACCTGTAAGACAATGAGTGGTCACACTAGTGTTGTATATGCTGTGGCTATATCCAATGATTCAGAGTTCATCGTATCGGGAAGTTATGATTTGACGGTGAGACTATGGGACGTCAAGACAGGTACCTGTAAGACCATGAGTGGTCACACACATTATGTATGATCTGTGGGCATATCCAATGATTCAGAGTTCATCGTATCGGGAAGTTATGATTTGACGGTGAGACTATGGGACGTCAAGACAGGTACCTGTAAGACCATGAGTGGTCACACACATTATGTATTCTCTGTGGCTATATCCAATGATTCAGAGTTCATCGTATCGGGAAGTAGAGATAATACGGTGAGACTATGGGACGTCAAGACAGGTACCTGTAAGACCATGAGTGGTCACACACATTATGTATCAGCTGTGGCTATATCCAGTGATTCAGAGTTCATCGTATCGGGAAGTAGAGATAATACGGTGAGACTATGGGACGTCAAGACAGGTACCTGTAAGACCATGAGTGGTCACACACATTATATATCAGCTGTGGCTATATCCAGTGATTCAGAGTTCATCGTATCGAGAAGTTATGATTTGACGGTGAGACTATGGGACGTCAAGACAGGTACCTGTAAGACCATGAGTGGTCACACACATTATATATCAGCTGTGGCTATATTCAGTGATTCAGAGTTCATCGTATCGGGAAGTAGAGATAATACGGTGAGACTATGGGACGTCAAGACAGGTACCTGTAAGACCATGAGTGGTCACACACATTATGTATGATCTGTGGGCATATCCAATGATTCAGAGTTCATCGTATCGGGAAGTTATGATTTGACGGTGAGACTATGGGACGTCAAGACAGGTACCTGTAAGACCATGAGTGGTCACACACATTATGTATGATCTGTGGCTATATCCAGTAATTCAGAGTTCATCGTATCGGGAAGTAGAGATAATACGGTGAGACTATGGGACGTCAAGACAGGTACCTGTAAGACCATGAGTGGTCACACACATTATGTATGATCTGTGGCTATATCCAGTGATTCAGAGTTCATCGTATCGGGAAGTAGAGATAATACGGTGAGACTATGGGACGTCAAGACAGGTACCTGTAAGACCATGAGTGGTCACACAGGTTATGTATGATCTGTGGCTATATCCAGTGATTCAGAGTTCATCGTATCGGGAAGTGCAGATTAGACGGTGAGACTATGGGACGTCAAGACAGGTACCTGTAAGACCATGAGTGGTCACACACATTATGTATGATCTGTGGCTATATCCAGTGATTCAGAGTTCATCGTATCGGGAAGTAGAGATAATACGGTGAGACTATGGGACGTCAAGACAGGTACCTGTAAGACCATGAGTGGTCACACACATTATGTATCAGCTGTGGCTATATCCAGTGATTCAGAGTTCATCGTATCGGGAAGTAGAGATAATACGGTGAGACTATGGGACGTCAAGACAGGTACCTGTAAGACCATGAGTGGTCACACACATTATGTATGATCTGTGGCTATATCCAGTGATTCAGAGTTCATCGTATCGGGAAGTAGAGATAATACGGTGAGACTATGGGACGTCAAGACAGGTACCTGTAAGACCATGAGTGGTCACACACATTATATATCAGCTGTGGCTATATCCAGTGATTCAGAGTTCATCGTATCGGGAAGTCATGATTATACGGTGAGACTATGGGACGTCAAGACAGGTACCTGTAAGACCATGAGTGGTCACACACATTATGTATCATCTGTGGCTATATCCAGTGATTCAGAGTTCATCGTATCGGGAAGTAGAGATAATACGGTGAGACTATGGGACGTCAAGACAGGTACCTGTAAGACCATGAGTGGTCACACACATTATATATCAGCTGTGGCTATATCCAGTGATTCAGAGTTCATCGTATCGGGAAGTAGAGATAATACGGTGAGACTATGGGACGTCAAGACAGGTACCTGTAAGACCATGAGTGGTCACACACATTATGTATGATCTGTGGCTATATCCAGTGATTCAGAGTTCATCGTATCGGGAAGTAGAGATAATACGGTGAGACTATGGGACGTCAAGACAGGTACCTGTAAGACCATGAGTGGTCACACTAGTAATGTATATTCTGTGGCTATATCCAGTGATTCAGAGTTCATCGTATCGGGAAGTCATGATTATACGGTGAGACTATGGGACGTCAAGACAGGTACCTGTAAGACCATGAGTGGTCACACACATTATGTATTCTCTGTGGCTATATCCAATGATTCAGAGTTCATCGTATCGGGAAGTAGAGATAATACGGTGAGACTATGGGACGTCAAGACAGGTACCTGTAAGACCATGAGTGGTCACACACATTATGTATCAGCTGTGGCTATATCCAGTGATTCAGAGTTCATCGTATCGGGAAGTAGAGATAATACGGTGAGACTATGGGACGTCAAGACAGGTACCTGTAAGACCATGAGTGGTCACACACATTATATATCAGCTGTGGCTATATCCAGTGATTCAGAGTTCATCGTATCGAGAAGTTATGATTTGACGGTGAGACTATGGGACGTCAAGACAGGTACCTGTAAGACCATGAGTGGTCACACACATTATATATCAGCTGTGGCTATATTCAGTGATTCAGAGTTCATCGTATCGGGAAGTAGAGATAATACGGTGAGACTATGGGACGTCAAGACAGGTACCTGTAAGACCATGAGTGGTCACACACATTATGTATGATCTGTGGGCATATCCAATGATTCAGAGTTCATCGTATCGGGAAGTTATGATTTGACGGTTAGACTATGGGACGTCAAGACAGGTACCTGTAAGACCATGAGTGGTCACACACATTATGTATGATCTGTGGCTATATCCAGTAATTCAGAGTTCATCGTATCGGGAAGTAGAGATAATACGGTGAGACTATGGGACGTCAAGACAGGTACCTGTAAGACCATGAGTGGTCACACAAATTAGGTATATGCTGTGGCTATATCCAGTGATTCAGAGTTCATCGTATCGGGAAGTCATGATTATACGGTGAGACTATGGGACGTCAAGACAGGTACCTGTAAGACCATGAGTGGTCACACACATTATGTATCATCTGTGGCTATATCCAGTGATTCAGAGTTCATCGTATCGGGAAGTAGAGATAATACGGTGAGACTATGGGACGTCAAGACAGGTACCTGTAAGACCATGAGTGGTCACACTAGTTATGTATCATCTGTGGCTATATCCAGTGATTCAGAGTTCATCGTATCGGGAAGTAGAGATAATACGGTGAGACTATGGGACGTCAAGACAGGTACCTGTAAGACCATGAGTGGTCACACACATTATGTATGATCTGTGGCTATATCCAGTGATTCAGAGTTCATCGTATCGGGAAGTAGAGATAATACGGTGAGACTATGGGACGTCAAGACAGGTACCTGTAAGACCATGAGTGGTCACACACATTATGTATCATCTGTGGCTATATCCAGTGATTCAGAGTTCATCGTATCGGGAAGTAGAGATAATACGGTGAGACTATGGGACGTCAAGACAGGTACCTGTAAGACCATGAGTGGTCACACACATTATGTATGATCTGTGGCTATATCCAGTGATTCAGAGTTCATCGTATCGGGAAGTAGAGATAATACGGTGAGACTATGGGACGTCAAGACAGGTACCTGTAAGACCATGAGTGGTCACACACATTATATATCAGCTGTGGCTATATCCAGTGATTCAGAGTTCATCGTATCGGGAAGTAGAGATAATACGGTGAGACTATGGGACGTCAAGACAGGTACCTGTAAGACCATGAGTGGTCACACACATTATATATCAGCTGTGGCTATATCCAGTGATTCAGAGTTCATCGTATCGGGAAGTCATGATTATACGGTGAGACTATGGGACGTCAAGACAGGTACCTGTAAGACCATGAGTGGTCACACACATTATATATCAGCTGTGGCTATATCCAGTGATTCAGAGTTCATTGTATCGGGAAGTAGAGATAATACGGTGAGACTATGGGACGTCAAGACAGGTACCTGTAAGACCATGAGTGGTCACACACATTATATATCAGCTGTGGCTATATCCAGTGATTCAGAGTTCATCGTATCGGGAAGTAGAGATAATACGGTGAGACTATGGGACGTCAAGACAGGTACCTGTAAGACCATGAGTGGTCACACACATTATATATCAGCTGTGGCTATATCCAGTGATTCAGAGTTCATCGTATCGGGAAGTCATGATTATACGGTGAGACTATGGGACGTCAAGACAGGTACCTGTAAGACCATGAGTGGTCACACACATTATATATCAGCTGTGGCTATATCCAGTGATTCAGAGTTCATCGTATCGGGAAGTTATGATTTGACGGTGAGACTATGGGACGTCAAGACAGGTACCTGTAAGACCATGAGTGGTCACACTAGTTATGTATCATCTGTGGCTATATCCAGTGATTCAGAGTTCATCGTATCGGGAAGTAGAGATAATACGGTGAGACTATGGGTACGTCAAGACAGGTACCTGTAAGACCTATGAGTGTACCTGTAAGACCATGAGTGGTCACACTATTATGTATTATCTGTGGCTATATCCAGTCAGAGATATCAGAGTTGAGACATCGTATCGGGAAGTAGAGATCAGAATACGGTGATTATACGGTGAGACTATGGGACGTCAAGACAGGTACCTGTAAGACCATGAGTGGTCACACACATTATGTATATGCTGTGGCTATATCCAGTGATTCAGAGTTCATCGTATCGGGAAGTAGAGATAATACGGTGAGACTATGGGACGTCAAGACAGGTACCTGTAAGACCATGAGTGGTCACACACATTATATATCAGCTGTGGCTATATCCAGTGATTCAGAGTTCATCGTATCGGGAAGTAGAGATAATACGGTGAGACTATGGGACGTCAAGACAGGTACCTGTAAGACCATGAGTGGTCACACACATTATATATCAGCTGTGGCTATATCCAGTGATTCAGAGTTCATCGTATCGGGAAGTAGAGATAATACGGTGAGACTATGGGACGTCAAGACAGGTACCTGTAAGACCATGAGTGGTCACACACATTATGTATATGCTGTGGCTATATCCAGTGATTCAGAGTTCATCGTATCGGGAAGTAGAGATAATACGGTGAGACTATGGGACGTCAAGACAGGTACCTGTAAGACCATGAGTGGTCACACACATTATGTATGATCTGTGGCTATATCCAGTGATTCAGAGTTCATCGTATCGGGAAGTAGAGATAATACGGTGAGACTATGGGACGTCAAGACAGGTACCTGTAAGACCATGAGTGGTCACACACATTATATATCAGCTGTGGCTATATCCAGTGATTCAGAGTTCATCGTATCGGGAAGTCATGATTTGACGGTGAGACTATGGGACGTCAAGACAGGTACCTGTAAGACCATGAGTGTTCACACACATTATGTATCATCTGTGGCTATATCCAGTGATTCAGAGTTCATCGTATCGGGAAGTAGAGATAATACGGTGAGACTATGGGACGTCAAGACAGGTACCTGTAAGACCATGAGTGGTCACACACATTATATATCAGCTGTGGCTATATCCAGTGATTCAGAGTTCATCGTATCGGGAAGTCATGATTTGACGGTGAGACTATAGGACGTCAAGACAGGTACCTGTAAGACCATGAGTGGTCACACAGGTTATGTATGATCTGTGGCTATATCCAGTGATTCAGAGTTCATCGTATCGGGAAGTGCAGATTATACGGTGAGACTATGGGACGTCAAGACAGGTACCTGTAAGACCATGAGTGGTCACACAAATTAGGTATATGCTGTGGCTATATCCAGTGATTCAGAGTTCATCGTATCGGGAAGTCATGATTATACGGTGAGACTATAGGACGTCAAGACAGGTACCTGTAAGACCATGAGTGGTCACACAGGTTAGGTATATGCTGTGGCTATATCCAGTGATTCAGAGTTCATCGTATCGGGAAGTGCAGATTATACGGTGAGACTATGGGACGTCAAGACAGGTACCTGTAAGACCATGAGTGGTCACACAAATTAGGTATATGCTGTGGCTATATCCAGTGATTCAGAGTTCATCGTATCGGGAAGTCATGATTATACGGTGAGACTATGGGACGTCAAGACAGGTACCTGTAAGACCATGAGTGGTCACACAAATTAGGTATATGCTGTGGCTATATCCAGTGATTCAGAGTTCATCGTATCGGGAAGTGCAGATTAGACGGTGAGACTATGGGACGTCAAGACAGGTACCTGTAAGACCATGAGTGGTCACACAAATTAGGTATATGCTGTGGCTATATCCAGTGATTCAGAGTTCATCGTATCGGGAAGTCATGATTATACGGTGAGACTATGGGACGTCAAGACAGGTACCTGTAAGACCATGAGTGGTCACACTAGTAATGTATATTCTGTGGCTATATCCAGTGATTCAGAGTTCATCGTATCGGGAAGTCATGATTATACGGTGAGACTATGGGACGTCAAGACAGGTACCTGTAAGACCATGAGTGGTCACACAGGTTATGTATGATCTGTGGCTATATCCAGTGATTCAGAGTTCATCGTATCGGGAAGTCATGATTATACGGTGAGACTATGGGACGTCAAGACAGGTACCTGTAAGACCATGAGTGGTCACACAAATTAGGTATATGCTGTGGCTATATCCAGTGATTCAGAGTTCATCGTATCGGGAAGTCATGATTATACGGTGAGACTATGGGACGTCAAGACAGGTACCTGTAAGACCATGAGTGGTCACACAAATTAGGTATATGCTGTGGCTATATCCAGTGATTCAGAGTTCATCGTATCGGGAAGTGCAGATTATACGGTGAGACTATGGGACGTCAAGACAGGTACCTGTAAGACCATGAGTGGTCACACTAGTTATGTATATTCTGTGGCTATATCCAGTGATTCAGAGTTCATCGTATCGGGAAGTCATGATTATACGGTGAGACTATAGGACGTCAAGACAGGTACCTGTAAGACCATGAGTGTTCACACAGGTTATGTATGATCTGTGGCTATATCCAGTGATTCAGAGTTCATCGTATCGGGAAGTGCAGATTAGACGGTGAGACTATGGGACGTCAAGACAGGTACCTGTAAGACCATGAGTGGTCACACAAATTAGGTATATGCTGTGGCTATATCCAGTGATTCAGAGTTCATCGTATCGGGAAGTGCAGATTAGACGGTGAGACTATGGGACGTCAAGACAGGTACCTGTAAGACCATGAGTGGTCACACAAATTAGGTATATGCTGTGGCTATATCCAGTGATTCAGAGTTCATCGTATCGGGAAGTCATGATTATACGGTGAGACTATGGGACGTCAAGACAGGTACCTGTAAGACCATGAGTGGTCACACTAGTAATGTATATTCTGTGGCTATATCCAGTGATTCAGAGTTCATCGTATCGGGAAGTTAGGATTAGACGGTGAGACTATGGGACGTCAAGACAGGTACCTGTAAGACCATGAGTGGTCACACAAATTAGGTATATTCTGTGGCTATATCCAGTGATTCAGAGTTCATCGTATCGGGAAGTCATGATTATACGGTGAGACTATAGGACGTCAAGACAGGTACCTGTAAGACCATGAGTGGTCACACAGGTTATGTATGATCTGTGGCTATATCCAGTGATTCAGAGTTCATCGTATCGGGAAGTCATGATTATACGGTGAGACTATGGGACGTCAAGACAGGTACCTGTAAGACCATGAGTGGTCACACAAATTAGGTATATGCTGTGGCTATATCCAGTGATTCAGAGTTCATCGTATCGGGAAGTCATGATTATACGGTGAGACTATGGGACGTCAAGACAGGTACCTGTAAGACCATGAGTGGTCACACAAATTAGGTATATGCTGTGGCTATATCCAGTGATTCAGAGTTCATCGTATCGGGAAGTGCAGATTATACGGTGAGACTATAGGACGTCAAGACAGGTACCTGTAAGACCATGAGTGGTCACACTAGTTATGTATATTCTGTGGCTATATCCAGTGATTCAGAGTTCATCGTATCGGGAAGTCATGATTATACGGTGAGACTATAGGACGTCAAGACAGGTACCTGTAAGACCATGAGTGTTCACACAGGTTATGTATGATCTGTGGCTATATCCAGTGATTCAGAGTTCATCGTATCGGGAAGTGCAGATTAGACGGTGAGACTATGGGACGTCAAGACAGGTACCTGTAAGACCATGAGTGGTCACACAAATTAGGTATATGCTGTGGCTATATCCAGTGATTCAGAGTTCATCGTATCGGGAAGTCATGATTATACGGTGAGACTATGGGACGTCAAGACAGGTACCTGTAAGACCATGAGTGGTCACACTAGTAATGTATATTCTGTGGCTATATCCAGTGATTCAGAGTTCATCGTATCGGGAAGTCATGATTATACGGTGAGACTATGGGACGTCAAGACAGGTACCTGTAAGACCATGAGTGGTCACACAGGTTATGTATGATCTGTGGCTATATCCAGTGATTCAGAGTTCATCGTATCGGGAAGTCATGATTATACGGTGAGACTATAGGACGTCAAGACAGGTACCTGTAAGACCATGAGTGGTCACACAAATTAGGTATATGCTGTGGCTATATCCAGTGATTCAGAGTTCATCGTATCGGGAAGTCATGATTATACGGTGAGACTATGGGACGTCAAGACAGGTACCTGTAAGACCATGAGTGGTCACACAAATTAGGTATATGCTGTGGCTATATCCAGTGATTCAGAGTTCATCGTATCGGGAAGTGCAGATTATACGGTGAGACTATGGGACGTCAAGACAGGTACCTGTAAGACCATGAGTGGTCACACTAGTTATGTATATTCTGTGGCTATATCCAGTGATTCAGAGTTCATCGTATCGGGAAGTCATGATTATACGGTGAGACTATAGGACGTCAAGACAGGTACCTGTAAGACCATGAGTGTTCACACAGGTTATGTATGATCTGTGGCTATATCCAGTGATTCAGAGTTCATCGTATCGGGAAGTGCAGATTAGACGGTGAGACTATGGGACGTCAAGACAGGTACCTGTAAGACCATGAGTGGTCACACAAATTAGGTATATGCTGTGGCTATATCCAGTGATTCAGAGTTCATCGTATCGGGAAGTCATGATTATACGGTGAGACTATGGGACGTCAAGACAGGTACCTGTAAGACCATGAGTGGTCACACTAGTAATGTATATTCTGTGGCTATATCCAGTGATTCAGAGTTCATCGTATCGGGAAGTCATGATTATACGGTGAGACTATGGGACGTCAAGACAGGTACCTGTAAGACCATGAGTGGTCACACTAGTAATGTATATTCTGTGGCTATATCCAGTGATTCAGAGTTCATCGTATCGGGAAGTCATGATTATACGGTGAGACTATGGGACGTCAAGACAGGTACCTGTAAGACCATGAGTGGTCACACTAGTTATGTATATTCTGTGGCTATATCCAGTGATTCAGAGTTCATCGTATCGGGAAGTCATGATTATACGGTGAGACTATGGGACGTCAAGACAGGTACCTGTAAGACCATGAGTGGTCACACAAATTAGGTATATGCTGTGGCTATATCCAGTGATTCAGAGTTCATCGTATCGGGAAGTGCAGATTATACGGTGAGACTATGGGACGTCAAGACAGGTACCTGTAAGACCATGAGTGGTCACACTAGTTATGTATATTCTGTGGCTATATCCAGTGATTCAGAGTTCATCGTATCGGGAAGTCATGATTATACGGTGAGACTATAGGACGTCAAGACAGGTACCTGTAAGACCATGAGTGTTCACACAGGTTATGTATGATCTGTGGCTATATCCAGTGATTCAGAGTTCATCGTATCGGGAAGTGCAGATTAGACGGTGAGACTATGGGACGTCAAGACAGGTACCTGTAAGACCATGAGTGGTCACACAAATTAGGTATATGCTGTGGCTATATCCAGTGATTCAGAGTTCATCGTATCGGGAAGTGCAGATTATACGGTGAGACTATGGGATGTCAAGACAGGTACCTGTAAGACCATGAGTGGTCACACTAGTAATGTATATTCTGTGGCTATATCCAGTGATTCAGAGTTCATCGTATCGGGAAGTCATGATTATACGGTGAGACTATGGGACGTCAAGACAGGTACCTGTAAGACCATGAGTGGTCACACTAGTTATGTATATTCTGTGGCTATATCCAGTGATTCAGAGTTCATCGTATCGGGAAGTCATGATTATACGGTGAGACTATGGGACGTCAAGACAGGTACCTGTAAGATCATGAGTGGTCACACAGGTTATGTATGATCTGTGGCTATATCCAGTGATTCAGAGTTCATCGTATCGGGAAGTCATGATTATACGGTGAGACTATGGGACGTCAAGACAGGTACCTGTAAGACCATGAGTGGTCACACAAATTAGGTATATGCTGTGGCTATATCCAGTGATTCAGAGTTCATCGTATCGGGAAGTCATGATTATACGGTGAGACTATGGGACGTCAAGACAGGTACCTGTAAGACCATGAGTGGTCACACAAATTAGGTATATGCTGTGGCTATATCCAGTGATTCAGAGTTCATCGTATCGGGAAGTGCAGATTAGACGGTGAGACTATGGGACGTCAAGACAGGTACCTGTAAGACCATGAGTGGTCACACAAATTAGGTATATGCTGTGGCTATATCCAGTGATTCAGAGTTCATCGTATCGGGAAGTCATGATTATACGGTGAGACTATGGGACGTCAAGACAGGTACCTGTAAGACCATGAGTGGTCACACTAGTAATGTATATTCTGTGGCTATATCCAGTGATTCAGAGTTCATCGTATCGGGAAGTTAGGATTAAACGGTGAGACTATGGGACGTCAAGACAGGTACCTGTAAGACCATGAGTGGTCACACAAATTAGGTATATTCTGTGGCTATATCCAGTGATTCAGAGTTCATCGTATCGGGAAGTCATGATTATACGGTGAGACTATAGGACGTCAAGACAGGTACCTGTAAGACCATGAGTGGTCACACAGGTTATGTATGATCTGTGGCTATATCCAGTGATTCAGAGTTCATCGTATCGGGAAGTCATGATTATACGGTGAGACTATGGGACGTCAAGACAGGTACCTGTAAGACCATGAGTGGTCACACAAATTAGGTATATGCTGTGGCTATATCCAGTGATTCAGAGTTCATCGTATCGGGAAGTCATGATTATACGGTGAGACTATGGGACGTCAAGACAGGTACCTGTAAGACCATGAGTGGTCACACAAATTAGGTATATGCTGTGGCTATATCCAGTGATTCAGAGTTCATCGTATCGGGAAGTGCAGATTATACGGTGAGACTATAGGACGTCAAGACAGGTACCTGTAAGACCATGAGTGGTCACACTAGTTATGTATATTCTGTGGCTATATCCAGTGATTCAGAGTTCATCGTATCGGGAAGTCATGATTATACGGTGAGACTATAGGACGTCAAGACAGGTACCTGTAAGACCATGAGTGTTCACACAGGTTATGTATGATCTGTGGCTATATCCAGTGATTCAGAGTTCATCGTATCGGGAAGTGCAGATTAGACGGTGAGACTATGGGACGTCAAGACAGGTACCTGTAAGACCATGAGTGGTCACACAAATTAGGTATATGCTGTGGCTATATCCAGTGATTCAGAGTTCATCGTATCGGGAAGTCATGATTATACGGTGAGACTATGGGACGTCAAGACAGGTACCTGTAAGACCATGAGTGGTCACACTAGTAATGTATATTCTGTGGCTATATCCAGTGATTCAGAGTTCATCGTATCGGGAAGTTAGGATTAAACGGTGAGACTATGGGACGTCAAGACAGGTACCTGTAAGACCATGAGTGGTCACACAAATTAGGTATATTCTGTGGCTATATCCAGTGATTCAGAGTTCATCGTATCGGGAAGTCATGATTATACGGTGAGACTATAGGACGTCAAGACAGGTACCTGTAAGACCATGAGTGGTCACACAAATTAGGTATATGCTGTGGCTATATCCAGTGATTCAGAGTTCATCGTATCGGGAAGTCATGATTATACGGTGAGACTATGGGACGTCAAGACAGGTACCTGTAAGACCATGAGTGGTCACACTAGTAATGTATATTCTGTGGCTATATCCAGTGATTCAGAGTTCATCGTATCGGGAAGTTAGGATTAAACGGTGAGACTATGGGACGTCAAGACAGGTACCTGTAAGACCATGAGTGGTCACACAAATTAGGTATATTCTGTGGCTATATCCAGTGATTCAGAGTTCATCGTATCGGGAAGTCATGATTATACGGTGAGACTATAGGACGTCAAGACAGGTACCTGTAAGACCATGAGTGGTCACACAGGTTATGTATGATCTGTGGCTATATCCAGTGATTCAGAGTTCATCGTATCGGGAAGTCATGATTATACGGTGAGACTATGGGACGTCAAGACAGGTACCTGTAAGACCATGAGTGGTCACACAAATTAGGTATATGCTGTGGCTATATCCAGTGATTCAGAGTTCATCGTATCGGGAAGTCATGATTATACGGTGAGACTATGGGACGTCAAGACAGGTACCTGTAAGACCATGAGTGGTCACATAAATTAGGTATATGCTGTGGCTATATCCAGTGATTCAGAGTTCATCGTATCGGGAAGTGCAGATTATACGGTGAGACTATGGGACGTCAAGACAGGTACCTGTAAGACCATGAGTGGTCACACTAGTTATGTATATTCTGTGGCTATATCCAGTGATTCAGAGTTCATCGTATCGGGAAGTCATGATTATACGGTGAGACTATAGGACGTCAAGACAGGTACCTGTAAGACCATGAGTGGTCACACAGGTTATGTATGATCTGTGGCTATATCCAGTGATTCAGAGTTCATCGTATCGGGAAGTCATGATTAGACGGTGAGACTATGGGACGTCAAGACAGGTACCTGTAAGACCATGAGTGGTCACACAAATTAGGTATATGCTGTGGCTATATCCAGTGATTCAGAGTTCATCGTATCGGGAAGTCATGATTATACGGTGAGACTATGGGACGTCAAGACAGGTACCTGTAAGACCATGAGTGGTCACACTAGTCATGTATGATCTGTGGCTATATCCAGTGATTCAGAGTTCATCGTATCGGGAAGTCATGATTATACGGTGAGACTATGGGACGTCAAGACAGGTACCTGTAAGACCATGAGTGGTCACACTAGTAATGTATATTCTGTGGCTATATCCAGTGATTCAGAGTTCATCGTATCGGGAAGTCATGATTATACGGTGAGACTATAGGACGTCAAGACAGGTACCTGTAAGACCATGAGTGTTCACACAGGTTATGTATGATCTGTGGCTATATCCAGTGATTCAGAGTTCATCGTATCGGGAAGTGCAGATTAGACGGTGAGACTATGGGACGTCAAGACAGGTACCTGTAAGACCATGAGTGGTCACACAAATTAGGTATATGCTGTGGCTATATCCAGTGATTCAGAGTTCATCGTATCGGGAAGTGCAGATTATACGGTGAGACTATGGGACGTCAAGACAGGTACCTGTAAGACCATGAGTGGTCACACTAGTTATGTATATTCTGTGGCTATATCCAGTGATTCAGAGTTCATCGTATCGGGAAGTCATGATTATACGGTGAGACTATAGGACGTCAAGACAGGTACCTGTAAGACCATGAGTGTTCACACAGGTTATGTATGATCTGTGGCTATATCCAGTGATTCAGAGTTCATCGTATCGGGAAGTCATGATTAGACGGTGAGACTATGGGACGTCAAGACAGGTACCTGTAAGACCATGAGTGGTCACACAAATTAGGTATATGCTGTGGCTATATCCAGTGATTCAGAGTTCATCGTATCGGGAAGTCATGATTATACGGTGAGACTATGGGACGTCAAGACAGGTACCTGTAAGACCATGAGTGGTCACACTAGTAATGTATATTCTGTGGCTATATCCAGTGATTCAGAGTTCATCGTATCGGGAAGTCATGATTATACGGTGAGACTATGGGACGTCAAGACAGGTACCTGTAAGACCATGAGTGGTCACACTAGTAATGTATATTCTGTGGCTATATCCAGTGATTCAGAGTTCATCGTATCGGGAAGTCATGATTATACGGTGAGACTATAGGACGTCAAGACAGGTACCTGTAAGACCATGAGTGTTCACACAGGTTATGTATGATCTGTGGCTATATCCAGTGATTCAGAGTTCATCGTATCGGGAAGTGCAGATTAGACGGTGAGACTATGGGACGTCAAGACAGGTACCTGTAAGACCATGAGTGGTCACACAAATTAGGTATATGCTGTGGCTATATCCAGTGATTCAGAGTTCATCGTATCGGGAAGTGCAGATTATACGGTGAGACTATGGGACGTCAAGACAGGTACCTGTAAGACCATGAGTGGTCACACTAGTTATGTATATTCTGTGGCTATATCCAGTGATTCAGAGTTCATCGTATCGGGAAGTCATGATTATACGGTGAGACTATAGGACGTCAAGACAGGTACCTGTAAGACCATGAGTGTTCACACAGGTTATGTATGATCTGTGGCTATATCCAGTGATTCAGAGTTCATCGTATCGGGAAGTGCAGATTAGACGGTGAGACTATGGGACGTCAAGACAGGTACCTGTAAGACCATGAGTGGTCACACAAATTAGGTATATGCTGTGGCTATATCCAGTGATTCAGAGTTCATCGTATCGGGAAGTGCAGATTATACGGTGAGACTATGGGATGTCAAGACAGGTACCTGTAAGACCATGAGTGGTCACACTAGTAATGTATATTCTGTGGCTATATCCAGTGATTCAGAGTTCATCGTATCGGGAAGTCATGATTATACGGTGAGACTATGGGACGTCAAGACAGGTACCTGTAAGACCATGAGTGGTCACACTAGTTATGTATATTCTGTGGCTATATCCAGTGATTCAGAGTTCATCGTATCGGGAAGTCATGATTATACGGTGAGACTATGGGACGTCAAGACAGGTACCTGTAAGACCATGAGTGGTCACACTAGTAATGTATATTCTGTGGCTATATCCAGTGATTCAGAGTTCATCGTATCGGGAAGTCATGATTATACGGTGAGACTATGGGACGTCAAGACAGGTACCTGTAAGATCATGAGTGGTCACACAGGTTATGTATGATCTGTGGCTATATCCAGTGATTCAGAGTTCATCGTATCGGGAAGTCATGATTATACGGTGAGACTATGGGACGTCAAGACAGGTACCTGTAAGACCATGAGTGGTCACACAAATTAGGTATATGCTGTGGCTATATCCAGTGATTCAGAGTTCATCGTATCGGGAAGTCATGATTATACGGTGAGACTATGGGACGTCAAGACAGGTACCTGTAAGATCATGAGTGGTCACACAGGTTATGTATGATCTGTGGCTATATCCAGTGATTCAGAGTTCATCGTATCGGGAAGTCATGATTATACGGTGAGACTATGGGACGTCAAGACAGGTACCTGTAAGACCATGAGTGGTCACACTAGTAATGTATATTCTGTGGCTATATCCAGTGATTCAGAGTTCATCGTATCGGGAAGTCATGATTATACGGTGAGACTATAGGACGTCAAGACAGGTACCTGTAAGACCATGAGTGTTCACACAGGTTATGTATGATCTGTGGCTATATCCAGTGATTCAGAGTTCATCGTATCGGGAAGTGCAGATTAGACGGTGAGACTATGGGACGTCAAGACAGGTACCTGTAAGACCATGAGTGGTCACACAAATTAGGTATATGCTGTGGCTATATCCAGTGATTCAGAGTTCATCGTATCGGGAAGTGCAGATTATACGGTGAGACTATGGGACGTCAAGACAGGTACCTGTAAGACCATGAGTGGTCACACTAGTTATGTATATTCTGTGGCTATATCCAGTGATTCAGAGTTCATCGTATCGGGAAGTCATGATTATACGGTGAGACTATAGGACGTCAAGACAGGTACCTGTAAGACCATGAGTGTTCACACAGGTTATGTATGATCTGTGGCTATATCCAGTGATTCAGAGTTCATCGTATCGGGAAGTCATGATTAGACGGTGAGACTATGGGACGTCAAGACAGGTACCTGTAAGACCATGAGTGGTCACACAAATTAGGTATATGCTGTGGCTATATCCAGTGATTCAGAGTTCATCGTATCGGGAAGTCATGATTATACGGTGAGACTATGGGACGTCAAGACAGGTACCTGTAAGACCATGAGTGGTCACACAAATTAGGTATATTCTGTGGCTATATCCAGTGATTCAGAGTTCATCGTATCGGGAAGTCATGATTATACGGTGAGACTATAGGACGTCAAGACAGGTACCTGTAAGACCATGAGTGGTCACACTAGTAATGTATATTCTGTGGCTATATCCAGTGATTCAGAGTTCATCGTATCGGGAAGTCATGATTATACGGTGAGACTATAGGACGTCAAGACAGGTACCTGTAAGACCATGAGTGGTCACACAAATTAGGTATATGCTGTGGCTATATCCAGTGATTCAGAGTTCATCGTATCGGGAAGTCATGATTATACGGTGAGACTATGGGACGTCAAGACAGGTACCTGTAAGACCATGAGTGGTCACACAAATTAGGTATATGCTGTGGCTATATCCAGTGATTCAGAGTTCATCGTATCGGGAAGTGCAGATTAGACGGTGAGACTATGGGACGTCAAGACAGGTACCTGTAAGACCATGAGTGGTCACACTAGTTATGTATATTCTGTGGCTATATCCAGTGATTCAGAGTTCATCGTATCGGGAAGTCATGATTATACGGTGAGACTATAGGACGTCAAGACAGGTACCTGTAAGACCATGAGTGTTCACACAGGTTATGTATGATCTGTGGCTATATCCAGTGATTCAGAGTTCATCGTATCGGGAAGTGCAGATTAGACGGTGAGACTATGGGACGTCAAGACAGGTACCTGTAAGACCATGAGTGGTCACACAAATTAGGTATATGCTGTGGCTATATCCAGTGATTCAGAGTTCATCGTATCGGGAAGTCATGATTATACGGTGAGACTATGGGACGTCAAGACAGGTACCTGTAAGACCATGAGTGGTCACACTAGTAATGTATATTCTGTGGCTATATCCAGTGATTCAGAGTTCATCGTATCGGGAAGTTAGGATTAAACGGTGAGACTATGGGACGTCAAGACAGGTACCTGTAAGACCATGAGTGGTCACACAAATTAGGTATATTCTGTGGCTATATCCAGTGATTCAGAGTTCATCGTATCGGGAAGTCATGATTATACGGTGAGACTATAGGACGTCAAGACAGGTACCTGTAAGACCATGAGTGGTCACACAAATTAGGTATATGCTGTGGCTATATCCAGTGATTCAGAGTTCATCGTATCGGGAAGTCATGATTATACGGTGAGACTATGGGACGTCAAGACAGGTACCTGTAAGACCATGAGTGGTCACACTAGTAATGTATATTCTGTGGCTATATCCAGTGATTCAGAGTTCATCGTATCGGGAAGTTAGGATTAAACGGTGAGACTATGGGACGTCAAGACAGGTACCTGTAAGACCATGAGTGGTCACACAAATTAGGTATATTCTGTGGCTATATCCAGTGATTCAGAGTTCATCGTATCGGGAAGTCATGATTATACGGTGAGACTATAGGACGTCAAGACAGGTACCTGTAAGACCATGAGTGGTCACACAGGTTATGTATGATCTGTGGCTATATCCAGTGATTCAGAGTTCATCGTATCGGGAAGTCATGATTATACGGTGAGACTATGGGACGTCAAGACAGGTACCTGTAAGACCATGAGTGGTCACACAAATTAGGTATATGCTGTGGCTATATCCAGTGATTCAGAGTTCATCGTATCGGGAAGTCATGATTATACGGTGAGACTATGGGACGTCAAGACAGGTACCTGTAAGACCATGAGTGGTCACACAAATTAGGTATATGCTGTGGCTATATCCAGTGATTCAGAGTTCATCGTATCGGGAAGTGCAGATTATACGGTGAGACTATGGGACGTCAAGACAGGTACCTGTAAGACCATGAGTGGTCACACTAGTTATGTATATTCTGTGGCTATATCCAGTGATTCAGAGTTCATCGTATCGGGAAGTCATGATTATACGGTGAGACTATAGGACGTCAAGACAGGTACCTGTAAGACCATGAGTGGTCACACAAATTAGGTATATGCTGTGGCTATATCCAGTGATTCAGAGTTCATCGTATCGGGAAGTCATGATTATACGGTGAGACTATGGGACGTCAAGACAGGTACCTGTAAGACCATGAGTGGTCACACTAGTTATGTATATTCTGTGGCTATATCCAGTGATTCAGAGTTCATCGTATCGGGAAGTGGAGATTATACGGTGAGACTATGGGACGTCAAGACAGGTACCTGTAAGACCATGAGTGGTCACACAGGTTATGTATGATCTGTGGCTATATCCAGTGATTCAGAGTTCATCGTATCGGGAAGTCATGATTATACGGTGAGACTATGGGACGTCAAGACAGGTACCTGTAAGATCATGAGTGGTCACACAGGTTATGTATGATCTGTGGCTATATCCAGTGATTCAGAGTTCATCGTATCGGGAAGTCATGATTATACGGTGAGACTATAGGACGTCAAGACAGGTACCTGTAAGACCATGAGTGGTCACACAGGTTATGTATGATCTGTGGCTATATCCAGTGATTCAGAGTTCATCGTATCGGGAAGTCATGATTATACGGTGAGACTATGGGACGTCAAGACAGGTACCTGTAAGACCATGAGTGGTCACACAAATTAGGTATATGCTGTGGCTATATCCAGTGATTCAGAGTTCATCGTATCGGGAAGTGCAGATTAGACGGTGAGACTATGGGACGTCAAGACAGGTACCTGTAAGACCATGAGTGGTCACACAAATTAGGTATATGCTGTGGCTATATCCAGTGATTCAGAGTTCATCGTATCGGGAAGTCATGATTATACGGTGAGACTATGGGACGTCAAGACAGGTACCTGTAAGACCATGAGTGGTCACACTAGTAATGTATATTCTGTGGCTATATCCAGTGATTCAGAGTTCATCGTATCGGGAAGTTAGGATTATACGGTGAGACTATAGGACGTCAAGACAGGTACCTGTAAGACCATGAGTGGTCACACAGGTTATGTATGATCTGTGGCTATATCCAGTGATTCAGAGTTCATCGTATCGGGAAGTGCAGATTAGACGGTGAGACTATGGGACGTCAAGACAGGTACCTGTAAGACCATGAGTGGTCACACAAATTAGGTATATGCTGTGGCTATATCCAGTGATTCAGAGTTCATCGTATCGGGAAGTGCAGATTATACGGTGAGACTATGGGACGTCAAGACAGGTACCTGTAAGACCATGAGTGGTCACACTAGTAATGTATATTCTGTGGCTATATCCAGTGATTCAGAGTTCATCGTATCGGGAAGTTAGGATTATACGGTGAGACTATGGGACGTCAAGACAGGTACCTGTAAGACCATGAGTGGTCACACTAGTTATGTATATTCTGTGGCTATATCCAGTGATTCAGAGTTCATCGTATCGGGAAGTCATGATTATACGGTGAGACTATAGGACGTCAAGACAGGTACCTGTAAGACCATGAGTGGTCACACAGGTTATGTATGATCTGTGGCTATATCCAGTGATTCAGAGTTCATCGTATCGGGAAGTCATGATTATACGGTGAGACTATGGGACGTCAAGACAGGTACCTGTAAGACCATGAGTGGTCACACAAATTAGGTATATGCTGTGGCTATATCCAGTGATTCAGAGTTCATCGTATCGGGAAGTGCAGATTATACGGTGAGACTATGGGATGTCAAGACAGGTACCTGTAAGACCATGAGTGGTCACACAAATTAGGTATATGCTGTGGCTATATCCAGTGATTCAGAGTTCATCGTATCGGGAAGTCATGATTATACGGTGAGACTATGGGACGTCAAGACAGGTACCTGTAAGACCATGAGTGGTCACACAGGTTATGTATGATCTGTGGCTATATCCAGTGATTCAGAGTTCATCGTATCGGGAAGTCATGATTATACGGTGAGACTATGGGACGTCAAGACAGGTACCTGTAAGATCATGAGTGGTCACACAGGTTATGTATGATCTGTGGCTATATCCAGTGATTCAGAGTTCATCGTATCGGGAAGTGCAGATTATACGGTGAGACTATGGGATGTCAAGACAGGTACCTGTAAGACCATGAGTGGTCACACAAATTAGGTATATGCTGTGGCTATATCCAGTGATTCAGAGTTCATCGTATCGGGAAGTCATGATTATACGGTGAGACTATGGGACGTCAAGACAGGTACCTGTAAGACCATGAGTGGTCACACAGGTTATGTATATTCTGTGGCTATATCCAGTGATTCAGAGTTCATCATATCGGGAAGTTAGGATTATACGGTGAGACTATGGGACGTCAAGACAGGTACCTGTAAGACCATGAGTGGTCACACTAGTAATGTATATTCTGTGGCTATATCCAGTGATTCAGAGTTCATCGTATCGGGAAGTCATGATTATACGGTGAGACTATAGGACGTCAAGACAGGTACCTGTAAGACCATGAGTGGTCACACAGGTTATGTATATTCTGTGGCTATATCCAGTGATTCAGAGTTCATCGTATCGGGAAGTCATGATTATACGGTGAGACTATGGGACGTCAAGACAGGTACCTGTAAGACCATGAGTGGTCACACAAATTAGGTATATGCTTTGGCTATATCCAGTGATTCAGAGTTCATCGTATCGGGAAGTCATGATTATACGGTGAGACTATGGGACGTCAAGACAGGTACCTGTAAGACCATGAGTGGTCACACAAATTAGGTATATGCTGTGGCTATATCCAGTGATTCAGAGTTCATCGTATCGGGAAGTGCAGATTATACGGTGAGACTATGGGACGTCAAGACAGGTACCTGTAAGACCATGAGTGGTCACACTAGTTATGTATATTCTGTGGCTATATCCAGTGATTCAGAGTTCATCGTATCGGGAAGTGGAGATTATACGGTGAGACTATGGGACGTCAAGACAGGTACCTGTAAGACCATGAGTGGTCACACAGGTTATGTATGATCTGTGGCTATATCCAGTGATTCAGAGTTCATCGTATCGGGAAGTCATGATTATACGGTGAGACTATGGGACGTCAAGACAGGTACCTGTAAGATCATGAGTGGTCACACAGGTTATGTATGATCTGTGGCTATATCCAGTGATTCAGAGTTCATCGTATCGGGAAGTCATGATTATACGGTGAGACTATGGGACGTCAAGACAGGTACCTGTAAGACCATGAGTGGTCACACAAATTAGGTATATGCTGTGGCTATATCCAGTGATTCAGAGTTCATCGTATCGGGAAGTGCAGATTAGACGGTGAGACTATGGGACGTCAAGACAGGTACCTGTAAGACCATGAGTGGTCACACAAATTAGGTATATGCTGTGGCTATATCCAGTGATTCAGAGTTCATCGTATCGGGAAGTCATGATTATACGGTGAGACTATGGGACGTCAAGACAGGTACCTGTAAGACCATGAGTGGTCACACTAGTAATGTATATTCTGTGGCTATATCCAGTGATTCAGAGTTCATCGTATCGGGAAGTGCAGATTATACGGTGAGACTATGGGACGTCAAGACAGGTACCTGTAAGACCATGAGTGGTCACACTAGTTATGTATATTCTGTGGCTATATCCAGTGATTCAGAGTTCATCGTATCGGGAAGTCATGATTATACGGTGAGACTATAGGACGTCAAGACAGGTACCTGTAAGACCATGAGTGTTCACACAGGTTATGTATGATCTGTGGCTATATCCAGTGATTCAGAGTTCATCGTATCGGGAAGTGCAGATTAGACGGTGAGACTATGGGACGTCAAGACAGGTACCTGTAAGACCATGAGTGGTCACACAAATTAGGTATATGCTGTGGCTATATCCAGTGATTCAGAGTTCATCGTATCGGGAAGTGCAGATTATACGGTGAGACTATGGGACGTCAAGACAGGTACCTGTAAGACCATGAGTGGTCACACTAGTTATGTATATTCTGTGGCTATATCCAGTGATTCAGAGTTCATCGTATCGGGAAGTCATGATTATACGGTGAGACTATAGGACGTCAAGACAGGTACCTGTAAGACCATGAGTGTTCACACAGGTTATGTATGATCTGTGGCTATATCCAGTGATTCAGAGTTCATCGTATCGGGAAGTGCAGATTAGACGGTGAGACTATGGGACGTCAAGACAGGTACCTGTAAGACCATGAGTGGTCACACAAATTAGGTATATGCTGTGGCTATATCCAGTGATTCAGAGTTCATCGTATCGGGAAGTGCAGATTATACGGTGAGACTATGGGATGTCAAGACAGGTACCTGTAAGACCATGAGTGGTCACACTAGTAATGTATATTCTGTGGCTATATCCAGTGATTCAGAGTTCATCGTATCGGGAAGTGCAGATTATACGGTGAGACTATGGGACGTCAAGACAGGTACCTGTAAGACCATGAGTGGTCACACTAGTAATGTATATTCTGTGGCTATATCCAGTGATTCAGAGTTCATCGTATCGGGAAGTTAGGATTATACGGTGAGACTATGGGACGTCAAGACAGGTACCTGTAAGACCATGAGTGGTCACACTAGTTATGTATATTCTGTGGCTATATCCAGTGATTCAGAGTTCATCGTATCGGGAAGTCATGATTATACGGTGAGACTATAGGACGTCAAGACAGGTACCTGTAAGACCATGAGTGGTCACACAGGTTATGTATGATCTGTGGCTATATCCAGTGATTCAGAGTTCATCGTATCGGGAAGTCATGATTATACGGTGAGACTATGGGACGTCAAGACAGGTACCTGTAAGACCATGAGTGGTCACACAAATTAGGTATATGCTGTGGCTATATCCAGTGATTCAGAGTTCATCGTATCGGGAAGTGCAGATTATACGGTGAGACTATGGGATGTCAAGACAGGTACCTGTAAGACCATGAGTGGTCACACAAATTAGGTATATGCTGTGGCTATATCCAGTGATTCAGAGTTCATCGTATCGGGAAGTCATGATTATACGGTGAGACTATGGGACGTCAAGACAGGTACCTGTAAGACCATGAGTGGTCACACAGGTTATGTATGATCTGTGGCTATATCCAGTGATTCAGAGTTCATCGTATCGGGAAGTCATGATTATACGGTGAGACTATGGGACGTCAAGACAGGTACCTGTAAGATCATGAGTGGTCACACAGGTTATGTATGATCTGTGGCTATATCCAGTGATTCAGAGTTCATCGTATCGGGAAGTGCAGATTATACGGTGAGACTATGGGATGTCAAGACAGGTACCTGTAAGACCATGAGTGGTCACACAAATTAGGTATATGCTGTGGCTATATCCAGTGATTCAGAGTTCATCGTATCGGGAAGTCATGATTATACGGTGAGACTATGGGACGTCAAGACAGGTACCTGTAAGACCATGAGTGGTCACACAGGTTATGTATATTCTGTGGCTATATCCAGTGATTCAGAGTTCATCATATCGGGAAGTTAGGATTATACGGTGAGACTATGGGACGTCAAGACAGGTACCTGTAAGACCATGAGTGGTCACACTAGTAATGTATATTCTGTGGCTATATCCAGTGATTCAGAGTTCATCGTATCGGGAAGTCATGATTATACGGTGAGACTATAGGACGTCAAGACAGGTACCTGTAAGACCATGAGTGGTCACACAGGTTATGTATATTCTGTGGCTATATCCAGTGATTCAGAGTTCATCGTATCGGGAAGTCATGATTATACGGTGAGACTATGGGACGTCAAGACAGGTACCTGTAAGACCATGAGTGGTCACACAAATTAGGTATATGCTTTGGCTATATCCAGTGATTCAGAGTTCATCGTATCGGGAAGTCATGATTATACGGTGAGACTATGGGACGTCAAGACAGGTACCTGTAAGACCATGAGTGGTCACACAAATTAGGTATATGCTGTGGCTATATCCAGTGATTCAGAGTTCATCGTATCGGGAAGTGCAGATTATACGGTGAGACTATGGGACGTCAAGACAGGTACCTGTAAGACCATGAGTGGTCACACTAGTTATGTATATTCTGTGGCTATATCCAGTGATTCAGAGTTCATCGTATCGGGAAGTGGAGATTATACGGTGAGACTATGGGACGTCAAGACAGGTACCTGTAAGACCATGAGTGGTCACACAGGTTATGTATGATCTGTGGCTATATCCAGTGATTCAGAGTTCATCGTATCGGGAAGTCATGATTATACGGTGAGACTATGGGACGTCAAGACAGGTACCTGTAAGATCATGAGTGGTCACACAGGTTATGTATGATCTGTGGCTATATCCAGTGATTCAGAGTTCATCGTATCGGGAAGTCATGATTATACGGTGAGACTATAGGACGTCAAGACAGGTACCTGTAAGACCATGAGTGGTCACACAGGTTATGTATGATCTGTGGCTATATCCAGTGATTCAGAGTTCATCGTATCGGGAAGTTAGGATTATACGGTGAGACTATGGGACGTCAAGACAGGTACCTGTAAGACCATGAGTGGTCACACAAATTAGGTATATGCTGTGGCTATATCCAGTGATTCAGAGTTCATCGTATCGGGAAGTGCAGATTAGACGGTGAGACTATGGGACGTCAAGACAGGTACCTGTAAGACCATGAGTGGTCACACAAATTAGGTATATGCTGTGGCTATATCCAGTGATTCAGAGTTCATCGTATCGGGAAGTCATGATTATACGGTGAGACTATGGGACGTCAAGACAGGTACCTGTAAGACCATGAGTGGTCACACTAGTAATGTATATTCTGTGGCTATATCCAGTGATTCAGAGTTCATCGTATCGGGAAGTTAGGATTATACGGTGAGACTATAGGACGTCAAGACAGGTACCTGTAAGACCATGAGTGGTCACACAGGTTATGTATGATCTGTGGCTATATCCAGTGATTCAGAGTTCATCGTATCGGGAAGTGCAGATTAGACGGTGAGACTATGGGACGTCAAGACAGGTACCTGTAAGACCATGAGTGGTCACACAAATTAGGTATATGCTGTGGCTATATCCAGTGATTCAGAGTTCATCGTATCGGGAAGTGCAGATTATACGGTGAGACTATGGGACGTCAAGACAGGTACCTGTAAGACCATGAGTGGTCACACTAGTAATGTATATTCTGTGGCTATATCCAGTGATTCAGAGTTCATCGTATCGGGAAGTTAGGATTATACGGTGAGACTATGGGACGTCAAGACAGGTACCTGTAAGACCATGAGTGGTCACACTAGTTATGTATATTCTGTGGCTATATCCAGTGATTCAGAGTTCATCGTATCGGGAAGTCATGATTATACGGTGAGACTATAGGACGTCAAGACAGGTACCTGTAAGACCATGAGTGTTCACACAGGTTATGTATGATCTGTGGCTATATCCAGTGATTCAGAGTTCATCGTATCGGGAAGTCATGATTATACGGTGAGACTATGGGACGTCAAGACAGGTACCTGTAAGACCATGAGTGGTCACACAAATTAGGTATATGCTGTGGCTATATCCAGTGATTCAGAGTTCATCGTATCGGGAAGTGCAGATTATACGGTGAGACTATGGGACGTCAAGACAGGTACCTGTAAGACCATGAGTGGTCACACAAATTAGGTATATGCTGTGGCTATATCCAGTGATTCAGAGTTCATCGTATCGGGAAGTGCAGATTATACGGTGAGACTATGGGACGTCAAGACAGGTACCTGTAAGACCATGAGTGGTCACACTAGTTATGTATATTCTGTGGCTATATCCAGTGATTCAGAGTTCATCGTATCGGGAAGTCATGATTATACGGTGAGACTATAGGACGTCAAGACAGGTACCTGTAAGACCATGAGTGTTCACACAGGTTATGTATGATCTGTGGCTATATCCAGTGATTCAGAGTTCATCGTATCGGGAAGTGCAGATTAGACGGTGAGACTATGGGACGTCAAGACAGGTACCTGTAAGACCATGAGTGGTCACACAAATTAGGTATATGCTGTGGCTATATCCAGTGATTCAGAGTTCATCGTATCGGGAAGTCATGATTATACGGTGAGACTATGGGACGTCAAGACAGGTACCTGTAAGACCATGAGTGGTCACACTAGTAATGTATATTCTGTGGCTATATCCAGTGATTCAGAGTTCATCGTATCGGGAAGTCATGATTATACGGTGAGACTATGGGACGTCAAGACAGGTACCTGTAAGACCATGAGTGGTCACACTAGTAATGTATATTCTGTGGCTATATCCAGTGATTCAGAGTTCATCGTATCGGGAAGTCATGATTATACGGTGAGACTATGGGACGTCAAGACAGGTACCTGTAAGACCATGAGTGGTCACACTAGTTATGTATATTCTGTGGCTATATCCAGTGATTCAGAGTTCATCGTATCGGGAAGTCATGATTATACGGTGAGACTATGGGACGTCAAGACAGGTACCTGTAAGACCATGAGTGGTCACACAAATTAGGTATATGCTGTGGCTATATCCAGTGATTCAGAGTTCATCGTATCGGGAAGTCATGATTATACGGTGAGACTATGGGACGTCAAGACAGGTACCTGTAAGACCATGAGTGGTCACACTAGTTATGTATATTCTGTGGCTATATCCAGTGATTCAGAGTTCATCGTATCGGGAAGTCATGATTATACGGTGAGACTATAGGACGTCAAGACAGGTACCTGTAAGACCATGAGTGTTCACACAGGTTATGTATGATCTGTGGCTATATCCAGTGATTCAGAGTTCATCGTATCGGGAAGTGCAGATTAGACGGTGAGACTATGGGACGTCAAGACAGGTACCTGTAAGACCATGAGTGGTCACACAAATTAGGTATATGCTGTGGCTATATCCAGTGATTCAGAGTTCATCGTATCGGGAAGTGCAGATTATACGGTGAGACTATGGGATGTCAAGACAGGTACCTGTAAGACCATGAGTGGTCACACTAGTAATGTATATTCTGTGGCTATATCCAGTGATTCAGAGTTCATCGTATCGGGAAGTCATGATTATACGGTGAGACTATGGGACGTCAAGACAGGTACCTGTAAGACCATGAGTGGTCACACTAGTTATGTATATTCTGTGGCTATATCCAGTGATTCAGAGTTCATCGTATCGGGAAGTCATGATTATACGGTGAGACTATGGGACGTCAAGACAGGTACCTGTAAGACCATGAGTGGTCACACTAGTAATGTATATTCTGTGGCTATATCCAGTGATTCAGAGTTCATCGTATCGGGAAGTCATGATTATACGGTGAGACTATGGGACGTCAAGACAGGTACCTGTAAGATCATGAGTGGTCACACAGGTTATGTATGATCTGTGGCTATATCCAGTGATTCAGAGTTCATCGTATCGGGAAGTCATGATTATACGGTGAGACTATGGGACGTCAAGACAGGTACCTGTAAGACCATGAGTGGTCACACAAATTAGGTATATGCTGTGGCTATATCCAGTGATTCAGAGTTCATCGTATCGGGAAGTGCAGATTAGACGGTGAGACTATGGGACGTCAAGACAGGTACCTGTAAGACCATGAGTGGTCACACAAATTAGGTATATGCTGTGGCTATATCCAGTGATTCAGAGTTCATCGTATCGGGAAGTCATGATTATACGGTGAGACTATGGGACGTCAAGACAGGTACCTGTAAGACCATGAGTGGTCACACAAATTAGGTATATGCTGTGGCTATATCCAGTGATTCAGAGTTCATCGTATCGGGAAGTCATGATTATACGGTGAGACTATAGGACGTCAAGACAGGTACCTGTAAGACCATGAGTGGTCACACAGGTTATGTATGATCTGTGGCTATATCCAGTGATTCAGAGTTCATCGTATCGGGAAGTGCAGATTAGACGGTGAGACTATGGGACGTCAAGACAGGTACCTGTAAGACCATGAGTGGTCACACAAATTAGGTATATGCTGTGGCTATATCCAGTGATTCAGAGTTCATCGTATCGGGAAGTCATGATTATACGGTGAGACTATGGGACGTCAAGACAGGTACCTGTAAGACCATGAGTGGTCACACTAGTTATGTATATTCTGTGGCTATATCCAGTGATTCAGAGTTCATCGTATCGGGAAGTCATGATTATACGGTGAGACTATAGGACGTCAAGACAGGTACCTGTAAGACCATGAGTGGTCACACAGGTTATGTATGATCTGTGGCTATATCCAGTGATTCAGAGTTCATCGTATCGGGAAGTGCAGATTATACGGTGAGACTATGGGACGTCAAGACAGGTACCTGTAAGACCATGAGTGGTCACACAAATTAGGTATATGCTGTGGCTATATCCAGTGATTCAGAGTTCATCGTATCGGGAAGTCATGATTATACGGTGAGACTATGGGACGTCAAGACAGGTACCTGTAAGATCATGAGTGGTCACACAGGTTATGTATGATCTGTGGCTATATCCAGTGATTCAGAGTTCATCGTATCGGGAAGTGCAGATTATACGGTGAGACTATGGGATGTCAAGACAGGTACCTGTAAGACCATGAGTGGTCACACAAATTAGGTATATGCTGTGGCTATATCCAGTGATTCAGAGTTCATCGTATCGGGAAGTCATGATTATACGGTGAGACTATGGGACGTCAAGACAGGTACCTGTAAGACCATGAGTGGTCACACAGGTTATGTATATTCTGTGGCTATATCCAGTGATTCAGAGTTCATCATATCGGGAAGTTAGGATTATACGGTGAGACTATGGGACGTCAAGACAGGTACCTGTAAGACCATGAGTGGTCACACTAGTAATGTATATTCTGTGGCTATATCCAGTGATTCAGAGTTCATCGTATCGGGAAGTCATGATTATACGGTGAGACTATAGGACGTCAAGACAGGTACCTGTAAGACCATGAGTGGTCACACAGGTTATGTATATTCTGTGGCTATATCCAGTGATTCAGAGTTCATCGTATCGGGAAGTCATGATTATACGGTGAGACTATGGGACGTCAAGACAGGTACCTGTAAGACCATGAGTGGTCACACAAATTAGGTATATGCTTTGGCTATATCCAGTGATTCAGAGTTCATCGTATCGGGAAGTCATGATTATACGGTGAGACTATGGGACGTCAAGACAGGTACCTGTAAGACCATGAGTGGTCACACAAATTAGGTATATGCTGTGGCTATATCCAGTGATTCAGAGTTCATCGTATCGGGAAGTGCAGATTATACGGTGAGACTATGGGACGTCAAGACAGGTACCTGTAAGACCATGAGTGGTCACACTAGTTATGTATATTCTGTGGCTATATCCAGTGATTCAGAGTTCATCGTATCGGGAAGTGGAGATTATACGGTGAGACTATGGGACGTCAAGACAGGTACCTGTAAGACCATGAGTGGTCACACAGGTTATGTATGATCTGTGGCTATATCCAGTGATTCAGAGTTCATCGTATCGGGAAGTCATGATTATACGGTGAGACTATGGGACGTCAAGACAGGTACCTGTAAGATCATGAGTGGTCACACAGGTTATGTATGATCTGTGGCTATATCCAGTGATTCAGAGTTCATCGTATCGGGAAGTCATGATTATACGGTGAGACTATAGGACGTCAAGACAGGTACCTGTAAGACCATGAGTGGTCACACAGGTTATGTATGATCTGTGGCTATATCCAGTGATTCAGAGTTCATCGTATCGGGAAGTCATGATTATACGGTGAGACTATGGGACGTCAAGACAGGTACCTGTAAGATCATGAGTGGTCACACAGGTTATGTATGATCTGTGGCTATATCCAGTGATTCAGAGTTCATCGTATCGGGAAGTCATGATTATACGGTGAGACTATAGGACGTCAAGACAGGTACCTGTAAGACCATGAGTGGTCACACAGGTTATGTATGATCTGTGGCTATATCCAGTGATTCAGAGTTCATCGTATCGGGAAGTCATGATTATACGGTGAGACTATGGGACGTCAAGACAGGTACCTGTAAGACCATGAGTGGTCACACAAATTAGGTATATGCTGTGGCTATATCCAGTGATTCAGAGTTCATCGTATCGGGAAGTGGAGATTATACGGTGAGACTATGGGACGTCAAGACAGGTACCTGTAAGACCATGAGTGGTCACACAGGTTATGTATGATCTGTGGCTATATCCAGTGATTCAGAGTTCATCGTATCGGGAAGTCATGATTATACGGTGAGACTATGGGACGTCAAGACAGGTACCTGTAAGACCATGAGTGGTCACACTAGTTATGTATATTCTGTGGCTATATCCAGTGATTCAGAGTTCATCGTATCGGGAAGTCATGATTATACGGTGAGACTATGGGACGTCAAGACAGGTACCTGTAAGATCATGAGTGGTCACACAGGTTATGTATGATCTGTGGCTATATCCAGTGATTCAGAGTTCATCGTATCGGGAAGTCATGATTATACGGTGAGACTATAGGACGTCAAGACAGGTACCTGTAAGACCATGAGTGGTCACACAGGTTATGTATGATCTGTGGCTATATCCAGTGATTCAGAGTTCATCGTATCGGGAAGTCATGATTATACGGTGAGACTATGGGACGTCAAGACAGGTACCTGTAAGACCATGAGTGGTCACACAAATTAGGTATATGCTGTGGCTATATCCAGTGATTCAGAGTTCATCGTATCGGGAAGTGGAGATTATACGGTGAGACTATGGGACGTCAAGACAGGTACCTGTAAGACCATGAGTGGTCACACAGGTTATGTATGATCTGTGGCTATATCCAGTGATTCAGAGTTCATCGTATCGGGAAGTCATGATTATACGGTGAGACTATGGGACGTCAAGACAGGTACCTGTAAGACCATGAGTGGTCACACAAATTAGGTATATGCTCTGGCTATATCCAGTGATTCAGAGTTCATCGTATCGGGAAGTGCAGATTAGACGGTGAGACTATGGGACGTCAAGACAGGTACCTGTAAGACCATGAGTGGTCACACTAGTTATGTATATTCTGTGGCTATATCCAGTGATTCAGAGTTCATCGTATCGGGAAGTGCAGATTAGACGGTGAGACTATGGGACGTCAAGACAGGTACCTGTAAGACCATGAGTGGTCACACAAATTAGGTATCTGCTGTGGCTATATCCAGTGATTCAGAGTTCATCGTATCGGGAAGTCATGATTAGACGGTGAGACTATGGGACGTCAAGACAGGTACCTGTAAGACCATGAGTGGTCACACAAATTAGGTATATGCTGTGGCTATATCCAGTGATTCAGAGTTCATCGTATCGGGAAGTGCAGATTAGACGGTGAGACTATGGGACGTCAAGACAGGTACCTGTAAGACCATGAGTGGTCACACAAATTAGGTATATGCTGTGGCTATATCCAGTGATTCAGAGTTCATCGTATCGGGAAGTCATGATTATACGGTGAGACTATGGGACGTCAAGACAGGTACCTGTAAGACCATGAGTGGTCACACAAATTAGGTATATGCTGTGGCTATATCCAGTGATTCAGAGTTCATCGTATCGGGAAGTCATGATTATACGGTGAGACTATGGGACGTCAAGACAGGTACCTGTAAGACCATGAGTGGTCACACAAATTAGGTATATGCTGTGGCTATATCCAGTGATTCAGAGTTCATCGTATCGGGAAGTCATGATTATACGGTGAGACTATGGGACGTCAAGACAGGTACCTGTAAGACCATGAGTGGTCACACAAATTAGGTATATGCTGTGGCTATATCCAGTGATTCAGAGTTCATCGTATCGGGAAGTGCAGATTAGACGGTGAGACTATGGGACGTCAAGACAGGTACCTGTAAGACCATGAGTGGTCACACAAATTAGGTATCTGCTGTGGCTATATCCAGTGATTCAGAGTTCATCGTATCGGGAAGTCATGATTATACGGTGAGACTATGGGACGTCAAGACAGGTACCTGTAAGACCATGAGTGGTCACACTAGTAATGTATATTCTGTGGCTATATCCAGTGATTCAGAGTTCATCGTATCGGGAAGTCATGATTATACGGTGAGACTATGGGACGTCAAGACAGGTACCTGTAAGACCATGAGTGGTCACACAGGTTATGTATGATCTGTGGCTATATCCAGTGATTCAGAGTTCATCGTATCGGGAAGTCATGATTATACGGTGAGACTATGGGACGTCAAGACAGGTACCTGTAAGACCATGAGTGGTCACACTAGTAATGTATATTCTGTGGCTATATCCAGTGATTCAGAGTTCATCGTATCGGGAAGTCATGATTATACGGTGAGACTATGGGACGTCAAGACAGGTACCTGTAAGATCATGAGTGGTCACACAGGTTATGTATGATCTGTGGCTATATCCAGTGATTCAGAGTTCATCGTATCGGGAAGTCATGATTATACGGTGAGACTATGGGACGTCAAGACAGGTACCTGTAAGACCATGAGTGGTCACACAAATTAGGTATATGCTGTGGCTATATCCAGTGATTCAGAGTTCATCGTATCGGGAAGTGCAGATTAGACGGTGAGACTATGGGACGTCAAGACAGGTACCTGTAAGACCATGAGTGGTCACACAAATTAGGTATATGCTGTGGCTATATCCAGTGATTCAGAGTTCATCGTATCGGGAAGTTAGGATTATACGGTGAGACTATGGGACGTCAAGACAGGTACCTGTAAGACCATGAGTGGTCACACAAATTAGGTATATGCTGTGGCTATATCCAGTGATTCAGAGTTCATCGTATCGGGAAGTGCAGATTATACGGTGAGACTATGGGACGTCAAGACAGGTACCTGTAAGACCATGAGTGGTCACACTAGTAATGTATATTCTGTGGCTATATCCAGTGATTCAGAGTTCATCGTATCGGGAAGTCATGATTATACGGTGAGACTATGGGACGTCAAGACAGGTACCTGTAAGACCATGAGTGGTCACACAGGTTATGTATGATCTGTGGCTATATCCAGTGATTCAGAGTTCATCGTATCGGGAAGTTAGGATTATACGGTGAGACTATGGGACGTCAAGACAGGTACCTGTAAGACCATGAGTGGTCACACAAATTAGGTATATGCTGTGGCTATATCCAGTGATTCAGAGTTCATCGTATCGGGAAGTCATGATTATACGGTGAGACTATGGGACGTCAAGACAGGTACCTGTAAGACCATGAGTGGTCACACAAATTAGGTATATGCTGTGGCTATATCCAGTGATTCAGAGTTCATCGTATCGGGAAGTCATGATTATACGGTGAGACTATGGGACGTCAAGACAGGTACCTGTAAGACCATGAGTGGTCACACTAGTTATGTATATTCTGTGGCTATATCCAGTGATTCAGAGTTCATCGTATCGGGAAGTCATGATTATACGGTGAGACTATGGGACGTCAAGACAGGTACCTGTAAGACCATGAGTGGTCACACAGGTTATGTATGATCTGTGGCTATATCCAGTGATTCAGAGTTCATCGTATCGGGAAGTCATGATTATACGGTGAGACTATGGGACGTCAAGACAGGTACCTGTAAGACCATGAGTGGTCACACTAGTGTTGTATATGCTGTGGCTATATCGAGTGATTCAGAGTTCATCGTATCGGGAAGTCATGATTATACGGTGAGACTATAGGACGTCAAGACAGGTACCTGTAAGACCATGAGTGGTCACACAGGTTATGTATGATCTGTGGCTATATCCAGTGATTCAGAGTTCATCGTATCGGGAAGTGCAGATTAGACGGTGAGACTATGGGACGTCAAGACAGGTACCTGTAAGACCATGAGTGGTCACACAGGTTATGTATGATCTGTGGCTATATCCAGTGATTCAGAGTTCATCGTATCGGGAAGTGCAGATTAGACGGTGAGACTATGGGACGTCAAGACAGGTACCTGTAAGACCATGAGTGGTCACACAAATTAGGTATATGCTGTGGCTATATCCAGTGATTCAGAGTTCATCGTATCGGGAAGTTATGATTATACGGTGAGACTATGGGACGTCAAGACAGGTACCTGTAAGACCATGAGTGGTCACACTAGTAATGTATATTCTGTGGCTATATCCAGTGATTCAGAGTTCATCGTATCGGGAAGTCATGATTATACGGTGAGACTATGGGACGTCAAGACAGGTACCTGTAAGACCATGAGTGGTCACACTAGTTATGTATGATCTGTGGCTATATCCAGTGATTCAGAGTTCATCGTATCGGGAAGTCATGATTATACGGTGAGACTATGGGACGTCAAGACAGGTACCTGTAAGACCATGAGTGGTCACACAAATTAGGTATATGCTGTGGCTATATCCAGTGATTCAGAGTTCATCGTATCGGGAAGTGCAGATTATACGGTGAGACTATGGGACGTCAAGACAGGTACCTGTAAGACCATGAGTGGTCACACTAGTTATGTATATTCTGTGGCTATATCCAGTGATTCAGAGTTCATCGTATCGGGAAGTCATGATTATACGGTGAGACTATGGGACGTCAAGACAGGTACCTGTAAGACCATGAGTGGTCACACAAATTAGGTATATGCTGTGGCTATATCCAGTGATTCAGAGTTCATCGTATCGGGAAGTCATGATTATACGGTGAGACTATGGGACGTCAAGACAGGTACCTGTAAGACCATGAGTGGTCACACAAATTAGGTATGATCTGTGGCTATATCCAGTGATTCAGAGTTCATCGTATCGGGAAGTTGAGATTATACGGTGAGACTATGGGACGTCAAGACAGGTACCTGTAAGACCATGAGTGGTCACACTAGTAATGTATATTCTGTGGCTATATCCAGTGATTCAGAGTTCATCGTATCGGGAAGTCATGATTATACGGTGAGACTATGGGACGTCAAGACAGGTACCTGTAAGACCATGAGTGGTCACACAGGTTATGTATATGCTGTGGCTATATCCAGTGATTCAGAGTTCATCGTATCGGGAAGTGCAGATTATACGGTGAGACTATGGGACGTCAAGACAGGTACCTGTAAGACCATGAGTGGTCACACTAGTTATGTATATTCTGTGGCTATATCCAGTGATTCAGAGTTCATCGTATCGGGAAGTCATGATTATACGGTGAGACTATGGGACGTCAAGACAGGTACCTGTAAGACCATGAGTGGGTCACACAAATTAGGTATATGCTGTGGCTATATCCAGTGATTCAGAGTTCATCGTATCGGGAAGTCATGATTAGACGGTGAGACTATGGGACGTCAAGACAGGTACCTGTAAGACCATGAGTGGTCACACAAATTAGGTATATGCTGTGGCTATATCCAGTGATTCAGAGTTCATCGTATCGGGAAGTTATGATTATACGGTGAGACTATGGGACGTCAAGACAGGTACCTGTAAGACCATGAGTGGTCACACTAGTAATGTATATTCTGTGGCTATATCCAGTGATTCAGAGTTCATCGTATCGGGAAGTCATGATTATACGGTGAGACTATGGGACGTCAAGACAGGTACCTGTAAGACCATGAGTGGTCACACTAGTTATGTATGATCTGTGGCTATATCCAGTGATTCAGAGTTCATCGTATCGGGAAGTCATGATTATACGGTGAGACTATGGGACGTCAAGACAGGTACCTGTAAGACCATGAGTGGTCACACAGGTTATGTATGATCTGTGGCTATATCCAGTGATTCAGAGTTCATCGTATCGGGAAGTCATGATTATACGGTGAGACTATGGGACGTCAAGACAGGTACCTGTAAGACCATGAGTGGTCACACAAATTAGGTATGATCTGTGGCTATATCCAGTGATTCAGAGTTCATCGTATCGGGAAGTCATGATTATACGGTGAGACTATGGGACGTCAAGACAGGTACCTGTAAGACCATGAGTGGTCACACAGGTTATGTATGATCTGTGGCTATATCCAGTGATTCAGAGTTCATCGTATCGGGAAGTCATGATTATACGGTGAGACTATGGGACGTCAAGACAGGTACCTGTAAGACCATGAGTGGTCACACAAATTAGGTATATGCTGTGGCTATATCCAGTGATTCAGAGTTCATCGTATCGGGAAGTCATGATTATACGGTGAGACTATGGGACGTCAAGACAGGTACCTGTAAGACCATGAGTGGTCACACAGGTTATGTATGATCTGTGGCTATATCCAGTGATTCAGAGTTCATCGTATCGGGAAGTCATGATTATACGGTGAGACTATGGGACGTCAAGACAGGTACCTGTAAGACCATGAGTGGTCACACTAGTAATGTATATTCTGTGGCTATATCCAGTGATTCAGAGTTCATCGTATCGGGAAGTCATGATTATACGGTGAGACTATGGGACGTCAAGACAGGTACCTGTAAGACCATGAGTGGTCACACAGGTTATGTATGATCTGTGGCTATATCCAGTGATTCAGAGTTCATCGTATCGGGAAGTAGAGATAATACGGTGAGACTATGGGACGTCAAGACAGGTACCTGTAAGACCATGAGTGGTCACACAAATTAGGTATATGCTGTGGCTATATCCAGTGATTCAGAGTTCATCGTATCGGGAAGTCATGATTATACGGTGAGACTATGGGACGTCAAGACAGGTACCTGTAAGACCATGAGTGGTCACACAAATTAGGTATATGCTGTGGCTATATCCAGTGATTCAGAGTTCATCGTATCGGGAAGTCATGATTATACGGTGAGACTATAGGACGTCAAGACAGGTACCTGTAAGACCATGAGTGGTCACACAGGTTATGTATGATCTGTGGCTATATCCAGTGATTCAGAGTTCATCGTATCGGGAAGTGCAGATTAGACGGTGAGACTATGGGACGTCAAGACAGGTACCTGTAAGACCATGAGTGGTCACACAAATTAGGTATATGCTGTGGCTATATCCAGTGATTCAGAGTTCATCGTATCGGGAAGTCATGATTATACGGTGAGACTATGGGACGTCAAGACAGGTACCTGTAAGACCATGAGTGGTCACACTAGTTATGTATATTCTGTGGCTATATCCAGTGATTCAGAGTTCATCGTATCGGGAAGTCATGATTATACGGTGAGACTATAGGACGTCAAGACAGGTACCTGTAAGACCATGAGTGGTCACACAGGTTATGTATGATCTGTGGCTATATCCAGTGATTCAGAGTTCATCGTATCGGGAAGTGCAGATTATACGGTGAGACTATGGGACGTCAAGACAGGTACCTGTAAGACCATGAGTGGTCACACAAATTAGGTATATGCTGTGGCTATATCCAGTGATTCAGAGTTCATCGTATCGGGAAGTCATGATTATACGGTGAGACTATGGGACGTCAAGACAGGTACCTGTAAGATCATGAGTGGTCACACAGGTTATGTATGATCTGTGGCTATATCCAGTGATTCAGAGTTCATCGTATCGGGAAGTGCAGATTATACGGTGAGACTATGGGACGTCAAGACAGGTACCTGTAAGACCATGAGTGGTCACACTAGTAATGTATATTCTGTGGCTATATCCAGTGATTCAGAGTTCATCGTATCGGGAAGTCATGATTATACGGTGAGACTATGGGACGTCAAGACAGGTACCTGTAAGACCATGAGTGGTCACACTAGTTATGTATGATCTGTGGCTATATCCAGTGATTCAGAGTTCATCGTATCGGGAAGTCATGATTATACGGTGAGACTATGGGACGTCAAGACAGGTACCTGTAAGACCATGAGTGGTCACACAGGTTATGTATGATCTGTGGCTATATCCAGTGATTCAGAGTTCATCGTATCGGGAAGTCATGATTATACGGTGAGACTATGGGACGTCAAGACAGGTACCTGTAAGACCATGAGTGGTCACACAAATTAGGTATGATCTGTGGCTATATCCAGTGATTCAGAGTTCATCGTATCGGGAAGTCATGATTATACGGTGAGACTATGGGACGTCAAGACAGGTACCTGTAAGACCATGAGTGGTCACACAGGTTATGTATGATCTGTGGCTATATCCAGTGATTCAGAGTTCATCGTATCGGGAAGTCATGATTATACGGTGAGACTATGGGACGTCAAGACAGGTACCTGTAAGACCATGAGTGGTCACACTAGTAATGTATATTCTGTGGCTATATCCAGTGATTCAGAGTTCATCGTATCGGGAAGTCATGATTATACGGTGAGACTATGGGACGTCAAGACAGGTACCTGTAAGACCATGAGTGGTCACACAGGTTATGTATGATCTGTGGCTATATCCAGTGATTCAGAGTTCATCGTATCGGGAAGTAGAGATAATACGGTGAGACTATGGGACGTCAAGACAGGTACCTGTAAGACCATGAGTGGTCACACAAATTAGGTATATGCTGTGGCTATATCCAGTGATTCAGAGTTCATCGTATCGGGAAGTCATGATTATACGGTGAGACTATGGGACGTCAAGACAGGTACCTGTAAGACCATGAGTGGTCACACAAATTAGGTATATGCTGTGGCTATATCCAGTGATTCAGAGTTCATCGTATCGGGAAGTCATGATTAGACGGTGAGACTATAGGACGTCAAGACAGGTACCTGTAAGACCATGAGTGGTCACACAGGTTATGTATGATCTGTGGCTATATCCAGTGATTCAGAGTTCATCGTATCGGGAAGTCATGATTATACGGTGAGACTATGGGACGTCAAGACAGGTACCTGTAAGACCATGAGTGGTCACACAAATTAGGTATATGCTGTGGCTATATCCAGTGATTCAGAGTTCATCGTATCGGGAAGTCATGATTATACGGTGAGACTATGGGACGTCAAGACAGGTACCTGTAAGACCATGAGTGGTCACACTAGTTATGTATATTCTGTGGCTATATCCAGTGATTCAGAGTTCATCGTATCGGGAAGTCATGATTATACGGTGAGACTATAGGACGTCAAGACAGGTACCTGTAAGACCATGAGTGGTCACACAGGTTATGTATGATCTGTGGCTATATCCAGTGATTCAGAGTTCATCGTATCGGGAAGTGCAGATTATACGGTGAGACTATGGGACGTCAAGACAGGTACCTGTAAGACCATGAGTGGTCACACAAATTAGGTATATGCTGTGGCTATATCCAGTGATTCAGAGTTCATCGTATCGGGAAGTCATGATTATACGGTGAGACTATGGGACGTCAAGACAGGTACCTGTAAGATCATGAGTGGTCACACAGGTTATGTATGATCTGTGGCTATATCCAGTGATTCAGAGTTCATCGTATCGGGAAGTGCAGATTATACGGTGAGACTATGGGATGTCAAGACAGGTACCTGTAAGACCATGAGTGGTCACACAAATTAGGTATATGCTGTGGCTATATCCAGTGATTCAGAGTTCATCGTATCGGGAAGTGCAGATTATACGGTGAGACTATGGGACGTCAAGACAGGTACCTGTAAGACCATGAGTGGTCACACAGGTTATGTATGATCTGTGGCTATATCCAGTGATTCAGAGTTCATCGTATCGGGAAGTCATGATTATACGGTGAGACTATGGGACGTCAAGACAGGTACCTGTAAGACCATGAGTGGTCACACAAATTAGGTATATGCTGTGGCTATATCCAGTGATTCAGAGTTCATCGTATCGGGAAGTGCAGATTAGACGGTGAGACTATGGGACGTCAAGACAGGTACCTGTAAGACCATGAGTGGTCACACAAATTAGGTATCTGCTGTGGCTATATCCAGTGATTCAGAGTTCATCGTATCGGGAAGTCATGATTATACGGTGAGACTATGGGACGTCAAGACAGGTACCTGTAAGACCATGAGTGGTCACACAAATTAGGTATCTGCTGTGGCTATATCCAGTGATTCAGAGTTCATCGTATCGGGAAGTCATGATTATACGGTGAGACTATGGGACGTCAAGACAGGTACCTGTAAGACCATGAGTGGTCACACTAGTAATGTATATTCTGTGGCTATATCCAGTGATTCAGAGTTCATCGTATCGGGAAGTCATGATTATACGGTGAGACTATGGGACGTCAAGACAGGTACCTGTAAGACCATGAGTGGTCACACAGGTTATGTATGATCTGTGGCTATATCCAGTGATTCAGAGTTCATCGTATCGGGAAGTCATGATTATACGGTGAGACTATGGGACGTCAAGACAGGTACCTGTAAGACCATGAGTGGTCACACTAGTTATGTATATTCTGTGGCTATATCCAGTGATTCAGAGTTCATCGTATCGGGAAGTCATGATTATACGGTGAGACTATGGGACGTCAAGACAGGTACCTGTAAGATCATGAGTGGTCACACAGGTTATGTATGATCTGTGGCTATATCCAGTGATTCAGAGTTCATCGTATCGGGAAGTCATGATTATACGGTGAGACTATGGGACGTCAAGACAGGTACCTGTAAGACCATGAGTGGTCACACAAATTAGGTATATGCTGTGGCTATATCCAGTGATTCAGAGTTCATCGTATCGGGAAGTGCAGATTAGACGGTGAGACTATGGGACGTCAAGACAGGTACCTGTAAGACCATGAGTGGTCACACAAATTAGGTATATGCTGTGGCTATATCCAGTGATTCAGAGTTCATCGTATCGGGAAGTTAGGATTATACGGTGAGACTATGGGACGTCAAGACAGGTACCTGTAAGACCATGAGTGGTCACACAAATTAGGTATATGCTGTGGCTATATCCAGTGATTCAGAGTTCATCGTATCGGGAAGTGCAGATTATACGGTGAGACTATGGGACGTCAAGACAGGTACCTGTAAGACCATGAGTGGTCACACTAGTAATGTATATTCTGTGGCTATATCCAGTGATTCAGAGTTCATCGTATCGGGAAGTCATGATTATACGGTGAGACTATGGGACGTCAAGACAGGTACCTGTAAGACCATGAGTGGTCACACAGGTTATGTATGATCTGTGGCTATATCCAGTGATTCAGAGTTCATCGTATCGGGAAGTCATGATTATACGGTGAGACTATGGGACGTCAAGACAGGTACCTGTAAGACCATGAGTGGTCACACAAATTAGGTATATGCTGTGGCTATATCCAGTGATTCAGAGTTCATCGTATCGGGAAGTCATGATTATACGGTGAGACTATGGGACGTCAAGACAGGTACCTGTAAGACCATGAGTGGTCACACAAATTAGGTATATGCTGTGGCTATATCCAGTGATTCAGAGTTCATCGTATCGGGAAGTGCAGATTATACGGTGAGACTATGGGACGTCAAGACAGGTACCTGTAAGACCATGAGTGGTCACACTAGTTATGTATATTCTGTGGCTATATCCAGTGATTCAGAGTTCATCGTATCGGGAAGTCATGATTATACGGTGAGACTATGGGACGTCAAGACAGGTACCTGTAAGACCATGAGTGGTCACACAAATTAGGTATATGCTGTGGCTATATCCAGTGATTCAGAGTTCATCGTATCGGGAAGTCATGATTATACGGTGAGACTATGGGACGTCAAGACAGGTACCTGTAAGACCATGAGTGGTCACACTAGTGTTGTATATGCTGTGGCTATATCGAGTGATTCAGAGTTCATCGTATCGGGAAGTCATGATTATACGGTGAGACTATAGGACGTCAAGACAGGTACCTGTAAGACCATGAGTGGTCACACAGGTTATGTATGATCTGTGGCTATATCCAGTGATTCAGAGTTCATCGTATCGGGAAGTCATGATTATACGGTGAGACTATGGGACGTCAAGACAGGTACCTGTAAGACCATGAGTGGTCACACAAATTAGGTATATGCTGTGGCTATATCCAGTGATTCAGAGTTCATCGTATCGGGAAGTGCAGATTAGACGGTGAGACTATGGGACGTCAAGACAGGTACCTGTAAGACCATGAGTGGTCACACAAATTAGGTATATGCTGTGGCTATATCCAGTGATTCAGAGTTCATCGTATCGGGAAGTTAGGATTATACGGTGAGACTATGGGACGTCAAGACAGGTACCTGTAAGACCATGAGTGGTCACACAAATTAGGTATATGCTGTGGCTATATCCAGTGATTCAGAGTTCATCGTATCGGGAAGTGCAGATTATACGGTGAGACTATGGGACGTCAAGACAGGTACCTGTAAGACCATGAGTGGTCACACTAGTAATGTATATTCTGTGGCTATATCCAGTGATTCAGAGTTCATCGTATCGGGAAGTCATGATTATACGGTGAGACTATGGGACGTCAAGACAGGTACCTGTAAGACCATGAGTGGTCACACTAGTTATGTATATTCTGTGGCTATATCCAGTGATTCAGAGTTCATCGTATCGGGAAGTCATGATTATACGGTGAGACTATAGGACGTCAAGACAGGTACCTGTAAGACCATGAGTGGTCACACAGGTTATGTATGATCTGTGGCTATATCCAGTGATTCAGAGTTCATCGTATCGGGAAGTCATGATTATACGGTGAGACTATGGGACGTCAAGACAGGTACCTGTAAGACCATGAGTGGTCACACAAATTAGGTATATGCTGTGGCTATATCCAGTGATTCAGAGTTCATCGTATCGGGAAGTTATGATTATACGGTGAGACTATGGGACGTCAAGACAGGTACCTGTAAGACCATGAGTGGTCACACTAGTAATGTATATTCTGTGGCTATATCCAGTGATTCAGAGTTCATCGTATCGGGAAGTCATGATTATACGGTGAGACTATGGGACGTCAAGACAGGTACCTGTAAGACCATGAGTGGTCACACTAGTTATGTATGATCTGTGGCTATATCCAGTGATTCAGAGTTCATCGTATCGGGAAGTCATGATTATACGGTGAGACTATGGGACGTCAAGACAGGTACCTGTAAGACCATGAGTGGTCACACAAATTAGGTATATGCTGTGGCTATATCCAGTGATTCAGAGTTCATCGTATCGGGAAGTCATGATTATACGGTGAGACTATGGGACGTCAAGACAGGTACCTGTAAGACCATGAGTGGTCACACAGGTTATGTATGATCTGTGGCTATATCCAGTGATTCAGAGTTCATCGTATCGGGAAGTCATGATTATACGGTGAGACTATGGGACGTCAAGACAGGTACCTGTAAGACCATGAGTGGTCACACAGGTTATGTATGATCTGTGGCTATATCCAGTGATTCAGAGTTCATCGTATCGGGAAGTGCAGATTAGGCGGTGAGACTATGGGACGTCAAGACAGGTACCTGTAAGACCATGAGTGGTCACACAAATTAGGTATATGCTGTGGCTATATCCAGTGATTCAGAGTTCATCGTATCGGGAAGTTGAGATTATACGGTGAGACTATGGGACGTCAAGACAGGTACCTGTAAGACCATGAGTGGTCACACTAGTTATGTATATTCTGTGGCTATATCCAGTGATTCAGAGTTCATCGTATCGGGAAGTCATGATTATACGGTGAGACTATGGGACGTCAAGACAGGTACCTGTAAGACCATGAGTGGTCACACAGGTTATGTATGATCTGTGGCTATATCCAGTGATTCAGAGTTCATCGTATCGGGAAGTCATGATTATACGGTGAGACTATGGGACGTCAAGACAGGTACCTGTAAGACCATGAGTGGTCACACAGGTTATGTATGATCTGTGGCTATATCCAGTGATTCAGAGTTCATCGTATCGGGAAGTCATGATTATACGGTGAGACTATAGGACGTCAAGACAGGTACCTGTAAGACCATGAGTGGTCACACAGGTTATGTATGATCTGTGGCTATATCCAGTGATTCAGAGTTCATCGTATCGGGAAGTCATGATTATACGGTGAGACTATGGGACGTCAAGACAGGTACCTGTAAGACCATGAGTGGTCACACAAATTAGGTATATGCTGTGGCTATATCCAGTGATTCAGAGTTCATCGTATCGGGAAGTGCAGATTAGACGGTGAGACTATGGGACGTCAAGACAGGTACCTGTAAGACCATGAGTGGTCACACAAATTAGGTATATGCTGTGGCTATATCCAGTGATTCAGAGTTCATCGTATCGGGAAGTCATGATTATACGGTGAGACTATGGGACGTCAAGACAGGTACCTGTAAGACCATGAGTGGTCACACAAATTAGGTATGATCTGTGGCTATATCCAGTGATTCAGAGTTCATCGTATCGGGAAGTGCAGATTAGACGGTGAGACTATGGGACGTCAAGACAGGTACCTGTAAGACCATGAGTGGTCACACAAATTAGGTATATGCTGTGGCTATATCCAGTGATTCAGAGTTCATCGTATCGGGAAGTGCAGATTATACGGTGAGACTATGGGACGTCAAGACAGGTACCTGTAAGACCATGAGTGGTCACACAAATTAGGTATATTCTGTGGCTATATCCAGTGATTCAGAGTTCATCGTATCGGGAAGTCATGATTATACGGTGAGACTATAGGACGTCAAGACAGGTACCTGTAAGACCATGAGTGGTCACACTAGTCATGTATGATCTGTGGCTATATCCAGTGATTCAGAGTTCATCGTATCGGGAAGTCATGATTATACGGTGAGACTATAGGACGTCAAGACAGGTACCTGTAAGACCATGAGTGGTCACACAGGTTATGTATGATCTGTGGCTATATCCAGTGATTCAGAGTTCATCGTATCGGGAAGTTATGATTATACGGTGAGACTATGGGACGTCAAGACAGGTACCTGTAAGACCATGAGTGGTCACACAAATTAGGTATATGCTGTGGCTATATCCAGTGATTCAGAGTTCATCGTATCGGGAAGTTAGGATTATACGGTGAGACTATGGGACGTCAAGACAGGTACCTGTAAGACCATGAGTGGTCACACTAGTGTTGTATATGCTGTGGCTATATCCAGTGATTCAGAGTTCATCGTATCGGGAAGTTAGGATTATACGGTGAGACTATGGGACGTCAAGACAGGTACCTGTAAGACCATGAGTGGTCACACACATTATGTATATGCTGTGGCTATATCCAGTGATTCAGAGTTCATCGTATCGGGAAGTCATGATTATACGGTGAGACTATGGGACGTCAAGACAGGTACCTGTAAGACCATGAGTGGTCACACAGGTTATGTATGATCTGTGGCTATATCCAGTGATTCAGAGTTCATCGTATCGGGAAGTCATGATTATACGGTGAGACTATGGGACGTCAAGACAGGTACCTGTAAGACCATGAGTGGTCACACAGGTTATGTATGATCTGTGGCTATATCCAGTGATTCAGAGTTCATCGTATCGGGAAGTGCAGATTAGGCGGTGAGACTATGGGACGTCAAGACAGGTACCTGTAAGACCATGAGTGGTCACACAAATTAGGTATATGCTGTGGCTATATCCAGTGATTCAGAGTTCATCGTATCGGGAAGTGCAGATTATACGGTGAGACTATGGGACGTCAAGACAGGTACCTGTAAGACCATGAGTGGTCACACAAATTAGGTATATGCTGTGGCTATATCCAGTGATTCAGAGTTCATCGTATCGGGAAGTCATGATTATACGGTGAGACTATGGGACGTCAAGACAGGTACCTGTAAGACCATGAGTGGTCACACAAATTAGGTATATGCTGTGGCTATATCCAGTGATTCAGAGTTCATCGTATCGGGAAGTGCAGATTATACGGTGAGACTATGGGACGTCAAGACAGGTACCTGTAAGACCATGAGTGGTCACACTAGTTATGTATGATCTGTGGCTATATCCAGTGATTCAGAGTTCATCGTATCGGGAAGTGCAGATTAGACGGTGAGACTATGGGACGTCAAGACAGGTACCTGTAAGACCATGAGTGGTCACACAAATTAGGTATATGCTGTGGCTATATCCAGTGATTCAGAGTTCATCGTATCGGGAAGTCATGATTATACGGTGAGACTATGGGACGTCAAGACAGGTACCTGTAAGACCATGAGTGGTCACACAGGTTATGTATGATCTGTGGCTATATCCAGTGATTCAGAGTTCATCGTATCGGGAAGTGCAGATTAGGCGGTGAGACTATGGGACGTCAAGACAGGTACCTGTAAGACCATGAGTGGTCACACAAATTAGGAATATGCTGTGGCTATATCCAGTGATTCAGAGTTCATCGTATCGGGAAGTGCAGATTATACGGTGAGACTATGGGACGTCAAGACAGGTACCTGTAAGACCATGAGTGGTCACACAAATTAGGTATATGCTGTGGCTATATCCAGTGATTCAGAGTTCATCGTATCGGGAAGTGCAGATTATACGGTGAGACTATGGGACGTCAAGACAGGTACCTGTAAGACCATGAGTGGTCACACTAGTTATGTATATTCTGTGGCTATATCCAGTGATTCAGAGTTCATCGTATCGGGAAGTTATGATTATACGGTGAGACTATGGGACGTCAAGACAGGTACCTGTAAGACCATGAGTGGTCACACAAATTAGGAATATGCTGTGGCTATATCCAGTGATTCAGAGTTCATCGTATCGGGAAGTGCAGATTAGACGGTGAGACTATGGGACGTCAAGACAGGTACCTGTAAGACCATGAGTGGTCACACAGGTTATGTATGATCTGTGGCTATATCCAGTGATTCAGAGTTCATCGTATCGGGAAGTGCAGATTATACGGTGAGACTATGGGACGTCAAGACAGGTACCTGTAAGACCATGAGTGGTCACACTAGTTATGTATATTCTGTGGCTATATCCAGTGATTCAGAGTTCATCGTATCGGGAAGTTATGATTATACGGTGAGACTATGGGACGTCAAGACAGGTACCTGTAAGACCATGAGTGGTCACACAAATTAGGTATATGCTGTGGCTATATCCAGTGATTCAGAGTTCATCGTATCGGGAAGTTAGGATTATACGGTGAGACTATGGGACGTCAAGACAGGTACCTGTAAGACCATGAGTGGTCACACTAGTGTTGTATATGCTGTGGCTATATCCAGTGATTCAGAGTTCATCGTATCGGGAAGTGCAGATTATACGGTGAGACTATGGGACGTCAAGACAGGTACCTGTAAGACCATGAGTGGTCACACAAATTAGGTATATGCTGTGGCTATATCCAGTGATTCAGAGTTCATCGTATCGGGAAGTCATGATTATACGGTGAGACTATGGGACGTCAAGACAGGTACCTGTAAGACCATGAGTGGTCACACAAATTAGGTATATGCTGTGGCTATATCCAGTGATTCAGAGTTCATCGTATCGGGAAGTCATGATTATACGGTGAGACTATGGGACGTCAAGACAGGTACCTGTAAGACCATGAGTGGTCACACAAATTAGGTATATGCTGTGGCTATATCCAGTGATTCAGAGTTCATCGTATCGGGAAGTGCAGATTAGACGGTGAGACTATGGGACGTCAAGACAGGTACCTGTAAGACCATGAGTGGTCACACAAATTAGGTATATGCTGTGGCTATATCCAGTGATTCAGAGTTCATCGTATCGGGAAGTCATGATTATACGGTGAGACTATAGGACGTCAAGACAGGTACCTGTAAGACCATGAGTGGTCACACAGGTTATGTATGATCTGTGGCTATATCCAGTGATTCAGAGTTCATCGTATCGGGAAGTCATGATTATACGGTGAGACTATAGGACGTCAAGACAGGTACCTGTAAGACCATGAGTGGTCACACAGGTTATGTATGATCTGTGGCTATATCCAGTGATTCAGAGTTCATCGTATCGGGAAGTCATGATTATACGGTGAGACTATGGGACGTCAAGACAGGTACCTGTAAGACCATGAGTGGTCACACAGGTTATGTATGATCTGTGGCTATATCCAGTGATTCAGAGTTCATCGTATCGGGAAGTCATGATTATACGGTGAGACTATGGGACGTCAAGACAGGTACCTGTAAGACCATGAGTGGTCACACAAATTAGGTATATGCTGTGGCTATATCCAGTGATTCAGAGTTCATCGTATCGGGAAGTCATGATTATACGGTGAGACTATGGGACGTCAAGACAGGTACCTGTAAGACCATGAGTGGTCACACAAATTAGGTATATGCTGTGGCTATATCCAGTGATTCAGAGTTCATCGTATCGGGAAGTCATGATTATACGGTGAGACTATGGGACGTCAAGACAGGTACCTGTAAGACCATGAGTGGTCACACAAATTAGGTATATGCTGTGGCTATATCCAGTGATTCAGAGTTCATCGTATCGGGAAGTGCAGATTAGACGGTGAGACTATGGGACGTCAAGACAGGTACCTGTAAGACCATGAGTGGTCACACAAATTAGGTATATGCTGTGGCTATATCCAGTGATTCAGAGTTCATCGTATCGGGAAGTCATGATTATACGGTGAGACTATAGGACGTCAAGACAGGTACCTGTAAGACCATGAGTGGTCACACAGGTTATGTATGATCTGTGGCTATATCCAGTGATTCAGAGTTCATCGTATCGGGAAGTCATGATTATACGGTGAGACTATAGGACGTCAAGACAGGTACCTGTAAGACCATGAGTGGTCACACAGGTTATGTATGATCTGTGGCTATATCCAGTGATTCAGAGTTCATCGTATCGGGAAGTCATGATTATACGGTGAGACTATGGGACGTCAAGACAGGTACCTGTAAGACCATGAGTGGTCACACAGGTTATGTATGATCTGTGGCTATATCCAGTGATTCAGAGTTCATCGTATCGGGAAGTCATGATTATACGGTGAGACTATGGGACGTCAAGACAGGTACCTGTAAGACCATGAGTGGTCACACAAATTAGGTATATGCTGTGGCTATATCCAGTGATTCAGAGTTCATCGTATCGGGAAGTCATGATTATACGGTGAGACTATGGGACGTCAAGACAGGTACCTGTAAGACCATGAGTGGTCACACAAATTAGGTATATGCTGTGGCTATATCCAGTGATTCAGAGTTCATCGTATCGGGAAGTGCAGATTAGACGGTGAGACTATGGGACGTCAAGACAGGTACCTGTAAGACCATGAGTGGTCACACAAATTAGGTATATGCTGTGGCTATATCCAGTGATTCAGAGTTCATCGTATCGGGAAGTCATGATTATACGGTGAGACTATGGGACGTCAAGACAGGTACCTGTAAGACCATGAGTGGTCACACAAATTAGGTATGATCTGTGGCTATATCCAGTGATTCAGAGTTCATCGTATCGGGAAGTCATGATTATACGGTGAGACTATGGGACGTCAAGACAGGTACCTGTAAGACCATGAGTGGTCACACAAATTAGGTATATGCTGTGGCTATATCCAGTGATTCAGAGTTCATCGTATCGGGAAGTGCAGATTATACGGTGAGACTATGGGACGTCAAGACAGGTACCTGTAAGACCATGAGTGGTCACACTAGTTATGTATATTCTGTGGCTATATCCAGTGATTCAGAGTTCATCGTATCGGGAAGTTATGATTATACGGTGAGACTATGGGACGTCAAGACAGGTACCTGTAAGACCATGAGTGGTCACACAAATTAGGAATATGCTGTGGCTATATCCAGTGATTCAGAGTTCATCGTATCGGGAAGTGCAGATTAGACGGTGAGACTATGGGACGTCAAGACAGGTACCTGTAAGACCATGAGTGGTCACACAGGTTATGTATGATCTGTGGCTATATCCAGTGATTCAGAGTTCATCGTATCGGGAAGTGCAGATTATACGGTGAGACTATGGGACGTCAAGACAGGTACCTGTAAGACCATGAGTGGTCACACTAGTTATGTATATTCTGTGGCTATATCCAGTGATTCAGAGTTCATCGTATCGGGAAGTTATGATTATACGGTGAGACTATGGGACGTCAAGACAGGTACCTGTAAGACCATGAGTGGTCACACAAATTAGGTATATGCTGTGGCTATATCCAGTGATTCAGAGTTCATCGTATCGGGAAGTTAGGATTATACGGTGAGACTATGGGACGTCAAGACAGGTACCTGTAAGACCATGAGTGGTCACACAAATTAGGTATATGCTGTGGCTATATCCAGTGATTCAGAGTTCATCGTATCGGGAAGTGCAGATTATACGGTGAGACTATGGGACGTCAAGACAGGTACCTGTAAGACCATGAGTGGTCACACTAGTTATGTATATTCTGTGGCTATATCCAGTGATTCAGAGTTCATCGTATCGGGAAGTTATGATTATACGGTGAGACTATGGGACGTCAAGACAGGTACCTGTAAGACCATGAGTGGTCACACAAATTAGGTATATGCTGTGGCTATATCCAGTGATTCAGAGTTCATCGTATCGGGAAGTTAGGATTATACGGTGAGACTATGGGACGTCAAGACAGGTACCTGTAAGACCATGAGTGGTCACACAAATTAGGTATATGCTGTGGCTATATCCAGTGATTCAGAGTTCATCGTATCGGGTAGTGCAGATTAGACGGTGAGACTATGGGACGTCAAGACAGGTACCTGTAAGACCATGAGTGGTCACACTAGTTATGTATATTCTGTGGCTATATCCAGTGATTCAGAGTTCATCGTATCGGGAAGTGCAGATTATACGGTGAGACTATGGGACGTCAAGACAGGTACCTGTAAGACCATGAGTGGTCACACTAGTTATGTATATTCTGTGGCTATATCCAGTGATTCAGAGTTCATCGTATCGGGAAGTCATGATTATACGGTGAGACTATGGGACGTCAAGACAGGTACCTGTAAGACCATGAGTGGTCACACTAGTTATGTATATTCTGTGGCTATATCCAGTGATTCAGAGTTCATCGTATCGGGAAGTCATGATTATACGGTGAGACTATAGGACGTCAAGACAGGTACCTGTAAGACCATGAGTGGTCACACAGGTTATGTATGATCTGTGGCTATATCCAGTGATTCAGAGTTCATCGTATCGGGAAGTGCAGATTAGACGGTGAGACTATGGGACGTCAAGACAGGTACCTGTAAGACCATGAGTGGTCACACAGGTTATGTATGATCTGTGGCTATATCCAGTGATTCAGAGTTCATCGTATCGGGAAGTGGAGATTATACGGTGAGACTATGGGACGTCAAGACAGGTACCTGTAAGACCATGAGTGGTCACACAAATTAGGTATATGCTGTGGCTATATCCAGTGATTCAGAGTTCATCGTATCGGGAAGTCATGATTATACGGTGAGACTATGGGACGTCAAGACAGGTACCTGTAAGACCATGAGTGGTCACACAAATTAGGTATATGCTGTGGCTATATCCAGTGATTCAGAGTTCATCGTATCGGGAAGTGCAGATTAGACGGTGAGACTATGGGACGTCAAGACAGGTACCTGTAAGACCATGAGTGGTCACACAAATTAGGTATATGCTGTGGCTATATCCAGTGATTCAGAGTTCATCGTATCGGGAAGTCATGATTATACGGTGAGACTATAGGACGTCAAGACAGGTACCTGTAAGACCATGAGTGGTCACACAGGTTATGTATGATCTGTGGCTATATCCAGTGATTCAGAGTTCATCGTATCGGGAAGTCATGATTATACGGTGAGACTATAGGACGTCAAGACAGGTACCTGTAAGACCATGAGTGGTCACACAGGTTATGTATGATCTGTGGCTATATCCAGTGATTCAGAGTTCATCGTATCGGGAAGTCATGATTATACGGTGAGACTATGGGACGTCAAGACAGGTACCTGTAAGACCATGAGTGGTCACACAGGTTATGTATGATCTGTGGCTATATCCAGTGATTCAGAGTTCATCGTATCGGGAAGTCATGATTATACGGTGAGACTATGGGACGTCAAGACAGGTACCTGTAAGACCATGAGTGGTCACACAAATTAGGTATATGCTGTGGCTATATCCAGTGATTCAGAGTTCATCGTATCGGGAAGTCATGATTATACGGTGAGACTATGGGACGTCAAGACAGGTACCTGTAAGACCATGAGTGGTCACACAAATTAGGTATATGCTGTGGCTATATCCAGTGATTCAGAGTTCATCGTATCGGGAAGTGCAGATTAGACGGTGAGACTATGGGACGTCAAGACAGGTACCTGTAAGACCATGAGTGGTCACACAAATTAGGTATATGCTGTGGCTATATCCAGTGATTCAGAGTTCATCGTATCGGGAAGTCATGATTATACGGTGAGACTATGGGACGTCAAGACAGGTACCTGTAAGACCATGAGTGGTCACACAAATTAGGTATGATCTGTGGCTATATCCAGTGATTCAGAGTTCATCGTATCGGGAAGTGCAGATTAGACGGTGAGACTATGGGACGTCAAGACAGGTACCTGTAAGACCATGAGTGGTCACACAAATTAGGTATATGCTGTGGCTATATCCAGTGATTCAGAGTTCATCGTATCGGGAAGTGCAGATTATACGGTGAGACTATGGGACGTCAAGACAGGTACCTGTAAGACCATGAGTGGTCACACTAGTTATGTATATTCTGTGGCTATATCCAGTGATTCAGAGTTCATCGTATCGGGAAGTTAGGATTATACGGTGAGACTATGGGACGTCAAGACAGGTACCTGTAAGACCATGAGTGGTCACACAAATTAGGTATATGCTGTGGCTATATCCAGTGATTCAGAGTTCATCGTATCGGGAAGTCATGATTATACGGTGAGACTATGGGACGTCAAGACAGGTACCTGTAAGACCATGAGTGGTCACACAAATTAGGTATATGCTGTGGCTATATCCAGTGATTCAGAGTTCATCGTATCGGGAAGTGCAGATTATACGGTGAGACTATGGGACGTCAAGACAGGTACCTGTAAGACCATGAGTGGTCACACTAGTGTTGTATATGCTGTGGCTATATCCAGTGATTCAGAGTTCATCGTATCGGGAAGTGCAGATTAGACGGTGAGACTATGGGACGTCAAGACAGGTACCTGTAAGACCATGAGTGGTCACACAGGTTATGTATGATCTGTGGCTATATCCAGTGATTCAGAGTTCATCGTATCGGGAAGTGCAGATTATACGGTGAGACTATGGGACGTCAAGACAGGTACCTGTAAGACCATGAGTGGTCACACTAGTTATGTATATTCTGTGGCTATATCCAGTGATTCAGAGTTCATCGTATCGGGAAGTTATGATTATACGGTGAGACTATGGGACGTCAAGACAGGTACCTGTAAGACCATGAGTGGTCACACAAATTAGGTATATGCTGTGGCTATATCCAGTGATTCAGAGTTCATCGTATCGGGAAGTTAGGATTATACGGTGAGACTATGGGACGTCAAGACAGGTACCTGTAAGACCATGAGTGGTCACACTAGTGTTGTATATGCTGTGGCTATATCCAGTGATTCAGAGTTCATCGTATCGGGAAGTGCAGATTATACGGTGAGACTATGGGACGTCAAGACAGGTACCTGTAAGACCATGAGTGGTCACACAAATTAGGTATATGCTGTGGCTATATCCAGTGATTCAGAGTTCATCGTATCGGGAAGTGCAGATTAGACGGTGAGACTATGGGACGTCAAGACAGGTACCTGTAAGACCATGAGTGGTCACACAAATTAGGTATATGCTGTGGCTATATCCAGTGATTCAGAGTTCATCGTATCGGGAAGTGCAGATTAGACGGTGAGACTATGGGACGTCAAGACAGGTACCTGTAAGACCATGAGTGGTCACACTAGTGTTGTATATGCTGTGGCTATATCGAGTGATTCAGAGTTCATCGTATCGGGAAGTCATGATTATACGGTGAGACTATAGGACGTCAAGACAGGTACCTGTAAGACCATGAGTGGTCACACAGGTTATGTATGATCTGTGGCTATATCCAGTGATTCAGAGTTCATCGTATCGGGAAGTCATGATTATACGGTGAGACTATAGGACGTCAAGACAGGTACCTGTAAGACCATGAGTGGTCACACAGGTTATGTATGATCTGTGGCTATATCCAGTGATTCAGAGTTCATCGTATCGGGAAGTCATGATTATACGGTGAGACTATGGGACGTCAAGACAGGTACCTGTAAGACCATGAGTGGTCACACAGGTTATGTATGATCTGTGGCTATATCCAGTGATTCAGAGTTCATCGTATCGGGAAGTCATGATTATACGGTGAGACTATGGGACGTCAAGACAGGTACCTGTAAGACCATGAGTGGTCACACAAATTAGGTATATGCTGTGGCTATATCCAGTGATTCAGAGTTCATCGTATCGGGAAGTCATGATTATACGGTGAGACTATGGGACGTCAAGACAGGTACCTGTAAGACCATGAGTGGTCACACAAATTAGGTATATGCTGTGGCTATTATCCAGTGATTCAGAGTTCATCGTATCGGGAAGTGCAGATTAGACGGTGAGACTATGGGACGTCAAGACAGGTACCTGTAAGACCATGAGTGGTCACACAAATTAGGTATATGCTGTGGCTATATCCAGTGATTCAGAGTTCATCGTATCGGGAAGTCATGATTATACGGTGAGACTATGGGACGTCAAGACAGGTACCTGTAAGACCATGAGTGGTCACACAAATTAGGTATGATCTGTGGCTATATCCAGTGATTCAGAGTTCATCGTATCGGAAGTGCAGAATTAGACGGTGAGACTATGGGACGTCAAGACAGGTACCTGTAAGACCATGAGTGGTCACACAAATTAGGTATATGCTGTGGCTATATCCAGTGATTCAGAGTTCATCGTATCGGGAAGTGCAGATTATACGGTGAGACTATGGGACGTCAAGACAGGTACCTGTAAGACCATGAGTGGTCACACTAGTTATGTATATTCTGTGGCTATATCCAGTGATTCAGAGTTCATCGTATCGGGAAGTTATGATTATACGGTGAGACTATGGGACGTCAAGACAGGTACCTGTAAGACCATGAGTGGTCACACAGGTTATGTATGATCTGTGGCTATATCCAGTGATTCAGAGTTCATCGTATCGGGAAGTGTAGATTAGACGGTGAGACTATGGGACGTCAAGACAGGTACCTGTAAGACCATGAGTGGTCACACAAAATTAGGTATATGCTGTGGCTATATCCAGTGATTCAGAGTTCATCGTATCGGGAAGTTATGATTATACGGTGAGACTATGGGACGTCAAGACAGGTACCTGTAAGACCATGAGTGGTCACACTAGTGTTGTATGATCTGTGGCTATATCCAGTGATTCAGAGTTCATCGTATCGGGAAGTTATGATTATACTGTGAGACTATGGGACGTCAAGACAGGTACCTGTAAGACCATGAGTGGTCACACAGGTTATGTATGATCTGTGGCTATATCCAGTGATTCAGAGTTCATCGTATCGGGAAGTGCAGATTAGGCGGTGAGACTATGGGACGTCAAGACAGGTACCTGTAAGACCATGAGTGGTCACACAAATTAGGTTATATGCTGTGGCTATATCCAGTGATTCAGAGTTCATCGTATCGGGGAAGTGCAGATTATACGGTGAGACTATGGGACGTCAAGACAGGTACCTGTAAGACCATGAGTGGTCACACTAGTTATGTATATTCTGTGGCTATATCCAGTGATTCAGAGTTCATCGTATCGGGAAGTTATGATTATACGGTGAGACTATGGGACGTCAAGACAGGTACCTGTAAGACCTATGAGTGGTCACACAAATTAGGTATATGCTGTGGCTATATCCAGTGATTCAGAGTTCATCGTATCGGGAAGTTAGGATTATACGGTGAGACTATGGGACGTCAAGACAGGTACCTGTAAGACCATGAGTGGGTCACACAAATTAGGTATATGCTGTGGCTATATCCAGTGATTCAGAGTTCATCGTATCGGGTTAGTGCAGATTATACGGTGAGACTATGGGACGTCAAGACAGGTACCTGTAAGACCATGAGTGGTCACACTAGTTATGTATATTCTGTGGCTATATCCAGTGATTCAGAGTTCATCGTATCGGGAAGTTATGATTATACGGTGAGACTATGGGACGTCAAGACAGGTACCTGTAAGACCATGAGTGGTCACACTAGTAATGTATATTCTGTGGCTATATCCAGTGATTCAGAGTTCATCGTATCGGGAAGTCATGATTATACGGTGAGACTATGGGACGTCAAGACAGGTACCTGTAAGACCATGAGTGGTCACACAGGTTATGTATGATCTGTGGCTATATCCAGTGATTCAGAGTTCATCGTATCGGGAAGTCATGATTATACGGTGAGACTATGGGACGTCAAGACAGGTACCTGTAAGGACCATGAGTGGTCACACAGGTTATGTATGATCTGTGGCTATATCCAGTGATTCAGAGTTCATCGTATCGGGAAGTGGAGATTATACGGTGAGACTATGGGACGTCAAGACAGGTACCTGTATAGACCATGAGTGGTCACACAAATTAGGTATATGCTGTGGCTATATCCAGTGATTCAGAGTTCATCGTATCGGGAAGTCATGATTATACGGTGAGACTATGGGACGTCAAGACAGGTACCTGTAAGACCATGAGTGGTCACACAAATTAGGTATATGCTGTGGCTATATCCAGTGATTCAGAGTTCATCGTATCGGGAAGTGCAGATTAGACGGTGAGACTATGGGACGTCAAGACCAGGTACCTGTAAGACCATGAGTGGTCACACAAATTAGGTATATGCTGTGGCTTTATCCAGTGATTCAGAGTTCATCGTATCGGGAAGTCATGATTATACGGTGAGACTATAGGACGTCAAGACAGGTACCTGTAAGACCATGAGGCTGGTCACACAGGTTATGTATGATCTGTGGCTATATCCAGTGATTCAGAGTTCATCGTATCGGGAAGTCATGATTATACGGTGAGACTATAGGACGTCAAGACAGGTACCTGTAAGACCATGAGTGGTCACACAGGTTATGTATGATCTGTGGCTATATCCAGTGATTCAGAGTTCATCGTATCGGGAAGTCATGATTATACGGTGAGACTATGGGACGTCAAGACAGGTACCTGTAAGACCATGAGTGGTCACACAGGTTATGTATGATCTGTGGCTATTATCCAGTGATTCAGAGTTCATCGTATCGGGAAGTTATGATTATACGGTGAGACTATGGGACGTCAAGACAGGTACCCTGTAAGACCATGAGTGGTCACACTAGTTATGTATATTCTGTGGCTATATCCAGTGATTCAGAGTTCATCGTATCGGGAAGTTATGATTATACGGTGAGACTATAGGACGTCAAGACAGGTACCTGTAAGACCATGAGTGGTCACACAAATTAGGTATATGCTGTGGCTATATCCAGTGATTCAGAGTTCATCGTATCGGGAAGTTAGGATTATACGGTGAGACTATGGGACGTCAAGACAGGTACCTGTAAGACCATGAGTGGTCACACTAGTGTTGTATATGCTGTGGCTATATCCAGTGATTCAGAGTTCATCGTATCGGGAAGTTAGGATTATACGGTGAGGACTATGGGACGTCAAGACAGGTACCTGTAAGACCATGAGTGGTCACACAAATTAGGTATATGCTGTGGCTATATCCAGTGATTCAGAGTTCATCGTATCGGGAAGTGCAGATTAGACGGTGAGACTATGGGACGTCAAGACAGGTACCTGTAAGACCATGAGTGGTCACACAAATTAGGTATATGCTGTGGCTATATCCAGTGATTCAGAGTTCATCGTATCGGGAAGTCATGATTATACGGTGAGACTATGGGACGTCAAGACAGGTACCTGTAAGACCATGAGTGGTCACACAAAATTAGGTACTATGCTGTGGCTATATCCAGTGATTCAGAGTTCATCGTATCGGGAAGTGCAGATTATACGGTGAGACTATGGGACGTCAAGACAGGTACCTGTAAGACCATGAGTGGTCACACTAGTGTTGTATGATCTGTGGCTATATCCAGTGATTCAGAGTTCATCGTATCGGGAAGTTATGATTATACGGTGAGACTATGGGACGTCAAGACAGGTACCTGTAAGACCATGAGTGGTCACATCACAGGTTATGTATGATCTGTGGCTATATCCAGTGATTCAGAGTTCATCGTATCGGGAAGTGCAGATTATACGGTGAGACTATGGGACGTCAAGACAGGTACCTGTAAGACCATGAGTGGTCACACTAGTGTTGTATATGCTGTGGCTATATCCAGTGATTCAGAGTTCATCGTATCGGGAAGTTAGGATTATACGGTGAGACTATGGGACGTCAAGACAGGTACCTGTAAGACCATGAGTGGTCACACAAATTAGGTATGATCTGTGGCTATATCCAGTGATTCAGAGTTCATCGTATCGGGAAGTGCAGATTAGACGGTGAGACTATGGGGACGTCAAGACAGGTACCTGTAAGACCATGAGTGGTCACACACAAATTAGGTATATGCTGTGGCTATATCCAGTGATTCAGAGTTCATCGTATCGGGAAGTAGAGATAATACGGTGAGACTATGGGACGTCAAGACAGGTACCTGTAAGACCATGAGTGGTCACACAAATTAGGTATAAGCTGTGGCTATATCCAGTGATTCAGAGTTCATCGTATCGGGAAGTGCAGATTAGACGGTGAGACTATGGGACGTCAAGACAGGTACCTGTAAGACCATGAGTGGTCACACAAATTAGGTATATGCTGTGGCTATATCCAGTGATTCAGAGTTCATCGTATCGGGAAGTTATGATTATACGGTGAGACTATGGGACGTCAAGACAGGTTACCTGTAAGACCATGAGTGGTCACACAAATTAGGTATATGCTGTGGCTATATCCAGTGATTCAGAGTTCATCGTATCGGGAAGTGCAGATAATACGGTGAGACTATGGGACGTCAAGACAGGTACCTGTAAGACCATGAGTGGTCACACTAGTGTTGTATATGCTGTGGCTATATCCAGTGATTCAGAGTTCATCGTATCGGGAAGTTAGGATTATACGGTGAGACTATGGGACGTCAAGACAGGTACCTGTAAGACCATGAGTGGTCACACAAATTAGGTATGATCTGTGGCTATATCCAGTGATTCAGAGTTCATCGTATCGGGAAGTGCAGATTAGACGGTGAGACTATGGGACGTCAAGACAGGTACCTGAAAGACCATGAGTGGTCACACAAATTAGGTATATGCTGTGGCTATATCCAGTGATTCAGAGTTCATCGTATCGGGAAGTCATGATTATACGGTGAGACTATGGGACGTCAAGACAGGTACCTGTAAGACCATGAGTGGTCACACAAATTAGGTATATGCTGTGGCTATATCCAGTGATTCAGAGTTCATCGTATCGGGAAGTTGAGATTATACGGTGAGACTATGGGACGTCAAGACAGGTACCTGTAAGACCATGAGTGGTCACACAAATTAGGTATATGCTGTGGCTATATCCAGTGATTCAGAGTTCATCGTATCGGGAAGTCATGATTATACGGTGAGACTATGGGACGTCAAGACAGGTACCTGTAAGACAATGAGTGGTCACACTAGTTATGTATATTCTGTGGCTATATCCAGTGATTCAGAGTTCATCGTATCGGGAAGTGCAGATTAGACGGTGAGACTATGGGACGTCAAGACAGGTACCTGTAAGACCATGAGTGGTCACACTAGTTATGTATATTCTGTGGCTATATCCAGTGATTCAGAGTTCATCGTATCGGGAAGTTATGATTTATACGGTGAGACTATGGGACGTCAAGACAGGTACCTGTAAGACCATGAGTGGTCACACAAATTAGGTATATGCTGTGGCTATATCCAGTGATTCAGAGTTCATCGTATCGGGAAGTCATGATTATACGGTGAGACTAT
>CAMPDV010000644.1:0-205919 GCA_946699065.1 Loxodes magnus
CTTAATTTCCATTCTTAATAGCAGGCTTAAACTATTAGTAGTAGATAAAGATGAATAAAATATTTATTCTTTTGGAGGTGGAAATTAGAAAGTATAAACTTTAAAAGATATATGAAAGTATAACATATAGAATGATAGATGGAGTAAGTAAAATTTGAATCTTCCTGAAGCTGTTGCTTCTCCTATAGTTTCTTTAGAGCCTTTTGTCTTAATCGAGAGGTATAAAAAAATTTTCTACAGAAGAATATTCAAGAAGAATATATAAAAGAAACAATGAATAATGGCAATAAAGTTAAATTTTTAAAGATGTTCTTTGCTTTAACGGAGATGAAAATAAGAGGTGTCTATGGATATGTTTTTGCTTCTGAATAGGAAAGAGTTTCAATAATGAGGATTGATTTAGAAAAGTTGAGTTATAGAAGTGTTAAAGGGATAACTGAGATAATAATATATTGATATGATTAATATTATTGATAATAAATATAGTTTTATATGTAAGTAGTTTAAATATCTATAGTAAATAGGTTACTACTTATTAATATGGTTAATCTATACTTATGTAATGTTGTATTTTTATAAGTTTTTTTGTATGTTTAAGTAGTATATATGATGTTGATATAGGTAATGTAGTTATAGCTATATAGTTGACAATAAAGATTATTTTTCCTTACTAGCTCTTTTTAAAGCTGAAATAAATAAAGAATCAAATTTTATCTAACATCTTAAAAATCTATTATTCAAATTATTATCATTATTCAGATACTAACATACAGCTTATAACATACCAAAAACATATTCAACAATGTCAAAAAACTATCTTTAATATATCCTTATATTTAAATTATACAAGTACAGATTACTATTTATCTAATCAAAACTATAATCAAATTATCATTAACCTATATCTAAATACAAGTCATTAATTACTATCATACACTCTAAAATACATACTACCAACTACTAAACTTTCCTATACACATATATCAAATCAGGCCATTATAACCCCTATACTTTTGATAAAAGTTCAATCATAATAAATAAATAATAATAAATAACAACGTACATTTGTGTGATAAGCCTTACTTATTTGAGGGTTCTCTCAATCGGTACCAGAATCTAACTAGGGTGCTGAAGTCCAGGTCTCAGAGTAATCCCTGTCTCTATTGTCGTTTATCTGTTAGGAATTGAAAAAAACCTGAAGACATGACTGAGACAAAAGTGACCAAAGAGATCAGACGAAGCAAGAAATATTTCTAGACTATTTTAACAACAAAATTTGGTTTTTTATTAATCGTGGTGAACCTAATAAAGGTAGAATCATGTTAATTTATTTATCTTTAGAAACGTTCTCATCAGATTATTAAATCCTAGCCTCCTTATACTTAGTAGATAAATCTTCCCTTTTAAATTTAGTCTTCTAGATAGCATTCAAATTAATACTTATTTCTGTGATATTAGATTTTAACTTAGAAAAAGATGCAAGAGAGTAGAATTTACATAATTAAAATTTTAAGTTGTCTAAAAGTAGTGTAATATATTACTTAGTAGCACATGAAGGTTAATTGAACCAGCTAAATATTATGAATAATCCTTGAATTAAATTAAAGTTCTGAAGAACCCTACTAGAGGGTAAAGATCTCCTAATGGCAGTGTATCAGGAAAATATTGAGACCTTTGGCATTACGAAAAGGCTCTGATGTAGTAAAATGTATTCCTGATATTGATATTTTGTAAGAAGAGGAGTGGTCACTGGAGATAATCCTTTTGAATTCATAAAATTATGGAGTAAAAAGCGTTATAGATTTGTCCTTCTGTTTAAAATTAGATTTTTCAACAGTGCTCTATGATCTTAAAACAAGTCTGAAAGCTCATATTTATCTTTTGAATTAAAAGCATCTTGTTGAGAAGCGGATGGTATGGTTAGTTTCCTCCATCAATCTAGGGTGAAAATTAAAATCAAAATTTTTATGAAGAAAATAAAAGAATTTTTCAGGATAATTGATTTGGCAGGTTCTTAATTAAAGTATATTTATCCTATATAAAATGTATGTAGTATAATTTAAAGTTCCAATAATTAACAGTGATAAATGCTTTAAATGTGGAAGATGCTACCTTATTATCTAGATTCTGGGTATCAGTCAATAAAATTAAAAATTGCAAAGTTTTCCTGAAATATTCATTAAGACAACACAAAATGTTCTCATACTAAGCAGTATATTCAGTGGAGGAAAGAATTTAGACGGTTCGAAAAACATTACTGCATCAGGCGTGTAGGAGAGCAGAAATTAATCCTGATTATCCGAAAGAAAGTTTATAAATTTATCCTACTTGGAACAAAAATGAAGGTTTACAGTTAATTTTAGTATTTAGATTTGAAATAAATATTGTCTCTTGAATTTAAGATAGAGTAATAACAATTTTATAACATAAGCTTCCTAATTTGAACGTAAGTTATTAAGGATTTAAGAATATTAATTAAAAGTAGGTAAATTATTGTTTAAGGGTATAAAAATAAAGATTGACTTTTAAAATTTAATTTAATAAAATCTAAATAAATTAGGCGAAAAATAAAGTTTAACAAGTTTGGCCTCAAAAAATTAGATAGATATAATTTATATTAATTATTGAAATGATAGATAATTAATTAAATATATAGCTTTTATATATTATCGTATAAAGAAAATAATCAGTTTAGTTTTTATTGAATGTAATAATTATTAAGCCTTTTAAATTAAGCTTATATCTTATAAAAGTTAAGATATCTTAAAATCTTATTGATATAATTGTCTGGCTTATTCTATTTATTCCTTAGACTAATTACACTTCAATATTTAAACTTTTATTTTAGTATTATTTAACTTTCTAAATATTTATTCTGTTTCAGTATTAATGTCCACTGCCAAAGTAAATTTATCTAGCGTAGTTCTTTCCTTTAAATAAAAATCTGCTGACTTATTTTAATATCATGCTTTTAAAATCTCCTTTGCTTCTGTTTGACTGTAGTAGAATCTTACGAAAAAGCATTTTCTCCACTAAATTGCAAAAAAAGTCTATCATTGATATTGAAAGGTATAACTGTAAATCTAAATTTAAAGACTCCTTAGTCCTCAATTTTAAGCATTTGCTTACATTATTTGGTTACCTTTAAACAGCTTAAGCAAACTCATGGATTTAAGAAGCAAAAATAATTTTCCTAATTTTGTTTGCTGAAAGATATTAGGTTTCAGCTAAGAGTCAATAAGCCAAAATTTTATACGAGATGCCTAAATAAAAATTTGAGAAAGAGCTTTGAAAACTAGCTATCTAAAACGAATGCAAACGATGGTTTTCATATTTATAAGGGACAATAAGCTATTTTTGGCTAAGAGGAGATAAAGATGTTTGCCATAAAGATAATAAATAGGATGATAAGGTATTAGAGATACTAAAGGGATAAATATTATCTTTTACTGGTGCTTTCTGAAACTAATAAATAGTAGATATAATCTAGAATAAATATAAATGGTGTGATATAGATTGTAGTTTAATAGGAGTTAAATGTGGTAGATAATGTTAATCTGTTATATGAATAGAAAGTTGGTTAGTAAGACATATTAATGAATGATATGTTTTACATGTTTATAAATTAGGCTTAGATACTATTGCTCCCTATCTACATGAAAAGGAATAGATAAGGTTAGCTCTGTATTATATGGAATTGTATTTTGGAATAACTTTGATGAGGGATTGTAGGTGTGGACTGATTTGATATAGTATTAATAAGTTGATTCTTTGAACTTAAGATTAAATTAGAAGTTATCTTGCTTAATTAACCTCTCTTAAGTATTTAAGATTAATTAAAATTAATCTAAACTTCTTAATTAGTCTCAACCAATACACTATAAGGATAAAACCACTTTACAACACCATTCATTATCAATTCAAATCACTACACCAATATCATACCATACAGTTTAACTGCCCTCCAATTAATTACTCTAAAACTATCTTACATCATAACCAAATCTATAGCATACACCACACCAACTAACTCAAAACTAATTTTTAAGAACTAGCATACAACTAAGACTAACCATTAGAAAGCTTAGTCTCTTCTTAAACAACAGAAACTAATTAATTAGCCAACTAATATTAGGCTACAGCTCATTACTGATAGGTCTCTTAGTAGCTTAGTAGAAATAAAACTAAGAGATTAAGAGTTAAGATAGCTTTATTTTAATCAAGTAATGCTAATACATTTTCTGAGAACACTTCTTTAGATGTTAATAGACCTTAAAGAAAAGCTCTTAGCAAATCATAACAGATAGATGCTTCAAACAAGATTGAATAAGTAGAGTAAAGAGAATCGTAGTTTAATACTTTTGAATAGTACTGCAATCTGTTCTTATGATATTCAATCTGTAAAATAAAGTTAGAAGTTGATGAGGAGGAAAAAGCCTCTTTAGTGAAATAATAGGTAATAAAAAAGTTAGTTTAAACCAGATTTAAATTTAAGCAGAAAAAGGATAGATAAATTATTTATCTTATTAGGCTAAAAATGATAAGTTTGCTTAAAGACACTTAAAAGAAGCTAAATTTATAGCAGCTACAACATTAATTTAATAGCTTTTAATCTTATTTTTAAGAAGTTCTAATTAAAGCAATATAAAAGAGAATAAAACAATAAGCTTAATAAAAGAAATAAGTCTTTATCTATAACAGATAGGTAATACTAGTATAAAGCTTTATTAAACAAACTTAACTTTCAAAACATAAGAAACAGAAAACATTCAAGTACTTTACATTTTTAAGAAGTAGGAATAAAACCTAGTTATCAACTATAATTTACCAAAAATTTAAGACTTACAAAATAATAGTAGTTTCTCAGTACAAAATTGGATATAATCAGAAAAAAACCAAACAAGCGAAAGAAGTAAAATAAACTCTAACAAATTAGCAGAGATTGAAGGATTAACAAAAGCATATCAATGAAGAACGAATAAATAAAATCAAATTATATTTCATTTAAGTAAGGTAACAGATTCTATATTGAAAAATTTCTAATCAAGTTTTGGTTTAAGATAATAGATTTAATAAAAAAAATAAAAACAGGTAGAGCAGCAAATAGTTATTGAACAATTATGAATAGTTCAAATACTCTTGACCATAACCTTCCAAAAGCTAATCCCATCTTTTTATTATATTTACATACTTTTTCTCTTTATTAATCACTTTTTGTCACCTTTTGGATTTCTTTTTCTAGACCTTTTTATTTACATTTTTTAATTCTATATTTTATGTAAGATAATCGTGTACAATCTGACGTCATCCTTTGTCCTCTTTTTTATTTTATTTAAAAAAACAATATATGAGTTTAGGAGCACTTGAATGGAGTCCATTGCGCTGCCATTGCGCCATGAGCCCTTGAAAAATATTGACTTTTTAAATCGAGATTAACATAAATTAACATAAAAACATTGTTCATTTCTTCTTGCCAGATAAGGCTTTTGTCAACCAATCCAAACCTTCATATAAACCATCACCATTAGTAGCACATGTTGCTTGAATATACCAATTTCTTCCTTTCAATTGATGTAATTGTAACTTATCTGTCAACTCAGCTGCACTCATGGCATTCGGTAAATCTTATTTATTCGCAAATACTAAAATGCAGGCATTTCTTAATTCATCTTCTTATAACATCCTAAACAACTCATCTTTCGCATCTTCTACTCTTTCTCTATCATTTGAATCTACTACAAATATCAATCCATTCGTATTATTATAATAATGTCTCCATAATGGTCTTATTTTATCCTATCCACCTACATCCCATACTGTAAATGATATATTCTTATATTCTATCGTCTCTACATTAAATCCTATCGTTGGAATCGTAGTCACCACTTCACCTAATTTCAACTTATATAAAATTGTCGTCTTTCCAGCCGCATCTAAACCTACCATCAATATTCTCTACTCTGTCTTTCCAAATACTCTTGACCATAACCTTCCAAAAGCTAATCCCATCTTTTTATTATATTTACATACTTTTTCTCTTTATTAATCACTTTTTGTCACCTTTTGGATTTCTTTTTCTAGACCTTTTTATTTACATTTTTTAATTCTATATTTTATGTAAGATAATCGTGTACAATCTGACGTCATCCTTTGTCCTCTTTTTTATTTTATTTAAAAAAACAATATATGAGTTTAGGAGCACTTGAATGGAGTCCATTGCGCTGCCATTGCGCCATGAGCCCTTGAAAAATATTGACTTTTTAAATCGAGATTAACATAAATTAACATAAAAACATTGTTCATTTCTTCTTGCCAGATAAGGCTTTTGTCAACCAATCCAAACCTTCATATAAACCATCACCATTAGTAGCACATGTTGCTTGAATATACCAATTTCTTCCTTTCAATTGATGTAATTGTAACTTATCTGTCAACTCAGCTGCACTCATGGCATTCGGTAAATCTTATTTATTCGCAAATACTAAAATGCAGGCATTTCTTAATTCATCTTCTTATAACATCCTAAACAACTCATCTTTCGCATCTTCTACTCTTTCTCTATCATTTGAATCTACTACAAATATCAATCCATTCGTATTATTATAATAATGTCTCCATAATGGTCTTATTTTATCCTATCCACCTACATCCCATACTGTAAATGATATATTCTTATATTCTATCGTCTCTACATTAAATCCTATCGTTGGAATCGTAGTCACCACTTCACCTAATTTCAACTTATATAAAATTGTCGTCTTTCCAGCCGCATCTAAACCTACCATCAATATTCTCTACTCTGTCTTTCCAAATACTCTTGACCATAACCTTCCAAAAGCTAATCCCATCTTTTTATTATATTTACATACTTTTTCTCTTTATTAATCACTTTTTGTCACCTTTTGGATTTCTTTTTCTAGACCTTTTTATTTACATTTTTTAATTCTATATTTTATGTAAGATAATCGTGTACAATCTGACGTCATCCTTTGTCCTCTTTTTTATTTTATTTAAAAAAACAATATATGAGTTTAGGAGCACTTGAATGGAGTCCATTGCGCTGCCATTGCGCCATGAGCCCTTGAAAAATATTGACTTTTTAAATCGAGATTAACATAAATTAACATAAAAACATTGTTCATTTCTTCTTGCCAGATAAGGCTTTTGTCAACCAATCCAAACCTTCATATAAACCATCACCATTAGTAGCACATGTTGCTTGAATATACCAATTTCTTCCTTTCAATTGATGTAATTGTAACTTATCTGTCAACTCAGCTGCACTCATGGCATTCGGTAAATCTTATTTATTCGCAAATACTAAAATGCAGGCATTTCTTAATTCATCTTCTTATAACATCCTAAACAACTCATCTTTCGCATCTTCTACTCTTTCTCTATCATTTGAATCTACTACAAATATCAATCCATTCGTATTATTATAATAATGTCTCCATAATGGTCTTATTTTATCCTATCCACCTACATCCCATACTGTAAATGATATATTCTTATATTCTATCGTCTCTACATTAAATCCTATCGTTGGAATCGTAGTCACCACTTCACCTAATTTCAACTTATATAAAATTGTCGTCTTTCCAGCCGCATCTAAACCTACCATCAATATTCTCTACTCTGTCTTTCCAAATACTCTTGACCATAACCTTCCAAAAGCTAATCCCATCTTTTTATTATATTTACATACTTTTTCTCTTTATTAATCACTTTTTGTCACCTTTTGGATTTCTTTTTCTAGACCTTTTTATTTACATTTTTTAATTCTATATTTTATGTAAGATAATCGTGTACAATCTGACGTCATCCTTTGTCCTCTTTTTTATTTTATTTAAAAAAACAATATATGAGTTTAGGAGCACTTGAATGGAGTCCATTGCGCTGCCATTGCGCCATGAGCCCTTGAAAAATATTGACTTTTTAAATCGAGATTAACATAAATTAACATAAAAACATTGTTCATTTCTTCTTGCCAGATAAGGCTTTTGTCAACCAATCCAAACCTTCATATAAACCATCACCATTAGTAGCACATGTTGCTTGAATATACCAATTTCTTCCTTTCAATTGATGTAATTGTAACTTATCTGTCAACTCAGCTGCACTCATGGCATTCGGTAAATCTTATTTATTCGCAAATACTAAAATGCAGGCATTTCTTAATTCATCTTCTTATAACATCCTAAACAACTCATCTTTCGCATCTTCTACTCTTTCTCTATCATTTGAATCTACTACAAATATCAATCCATTCGTATTATTATAATAATGTCTCCATAATGGTCTTATTTTATCCTATCCACCTACATCCCATACTGTAAATGATATATTCTTATATTCTATCGTCTCTACATTAAATCCTATCGTTGGAATCGTAGTCACCACTTCACCTAATTTCAACTTATATAAAATTGTCGTCTTTCCAGCCGCATCTAAACCTACCATCAATATTCTCTACTCTGTCTTTCCAAATACTCTTGACCATAACCTTCCAAAAGCTAATCCCATCTTTTTATTATATTTACATACTTTTTCTCTTTATTAATCACTTTTTGTCACCTTTTGGATTTCTTTTTCTAGACCTTTTTATTTACATTTTTTAATTCTATATTTTATGTAAGATAATCGTGTACAATCTGACGTCATCCTTTGTCCTCTTTTTTATTTTATTTAAAAAAACAATATATGAGTTTAGGAGCACTTGAATGGAGTCCATTGCGCTGCCATTGCGCCATGAGCCCTTGAAAAATATTGACTTTTTAAATCGAGATTAACATAAATTAACATAAAAACATTGTTCATTTCTTCTTGCCAGATAAGGCTTTTGTCAACCAATCCAAACCTTCATATAAACCATCACCATTAGTAGCACATGTTGCTTGAATATACCAATTTCTTCCTTTCAATTGATGTAATTGTAACTTATCTGTCAACTCAGCTGCACTCATGGCATTCGGTAAATCTTATTTATTCGCAAATACTAAAATGCAGGCATTTCTTAATTCATCTTCTTATAACATCCTAAACAACTCATCTTTCGCATCTTCTACTCTTTCTCTATCATTTGAATCTACTACAAATATCAATCCATTCGTATTATTATAATAATGTCTCCATAATGGTCTTATTTTATCCTATCCACCTACATCCCATACTGTAAATGATATATTCTTATATTCTATCGTCTCTACATTAAATCCTATCGTTGGAATCGTAGTCACCACTTCACCTAATTTCAACTTATATAAAATTGTCGTCTTTCCAGCCGCATCTAAACCTACCATCAATATTCTCTACTCTGTCTTTCCAAATACTCTTGACCATAACCTTCCAAAAGCTAATCCCATCTTTTTATTATATTTACATACTTTTTCTCTTTATTAATCACTTTTTGTCACCTTTTGGATTTCTTTTTCTAGACCTTTTTATTTACATTTTTTAATTCTATATTTTATGTAAGATAATCGTGTACAATCTGACGTCATCCTTTGTCCTCTTTTTTATTTTATTTAAAAAAACAATATATGAGTTTAGGAGCACTTGAATGGAGTCCATTGCGCTGCCATTGCGCCATGAGCCCTTGAAAAATATTGACTTTTTAAATCGAGATTAACATAAATTAACATAAAAACATTGTTCATTTCTTCTTGCCAGATAAGGCTTTTGTCAACCAATCCAAACCTTCATATAAACCATCACCATTAGTAGCACATGTTGCTTGAATATACCAATTTCTTCCTTTCAATTGATGTAATTGTAACTTATCTGTCAACTCAGCTGCACTCATGGCATTCGGTAAATCTTATTTATTCGCAAATACTAAAATGCAGGCATTTCTTAATTCATCTTCTTATAACATCCTAAACAACTCATCTTTCGCATCTTCTACTCTTTCTCTATCATTTGAATCTACTACAAATATCAATCCATTCGTATTATTATAATAATGTCTCCATAATGGTCTTATTTTATCCTATCCACCTACATCCCATACTGTAAATGATATATTCTTATATTCTATCGTCTCTACATTAAATCCTATCGTTGGAATCGTAGTCACCACTTCACCTAATTTCAACTTATATAAAATTGTCGTCTTTCCAGCCGCATCTAAACCTACCATCAATATTCTCTACTCTGTCTTTCCAAATACTCTTGACCATAACCTTCCAAAAGCTAATCCCATCTTTTTATTATATTTACATACTTTTTCTCTTTATTAATCACTTTTTGTCACCTTTTGGATTTCTTTTTCTAGACCTTTTTATTTACATTTTTTAATTCTATATTTTATGTAAGATAATCGTGTACAATCTGACGTCATCCTTTGTCCTCTTTTTTATTTTATTTAAAAAAACAATATATGAGTTTAGGAGCACTTGAATGGAGTCCATTGCGCTGCCATTGCGCCATGAGCCCTTGAAAAATATTGACTTTTTAAATCGAGATTAACATAAATTAACATAAAAACATTGTTCATTTCTTCTTGCCAGATAAGGCTTTTGTCAACCAATCCAAACCTTCATATAAACCATCACCATTAGTAGCACATGTTGCTTGAATATACCAATTTCTTCCTTTCAATTGATGTAATTGTAACTTATCTGTCAACTCAGCTGCACTCATGGCATTCGGTAAATCTTATTTATTCGCAAATACTAAAATGCAGGCATTTCTTAATTCATCTTCTTATAACATCCTAAACAACTCATCTTTCGCATCTTCTACTCTTTCTCTATCATTTGAATCTACTACAAATATCAATCCATTCGTATTATTATAATAATGTCTCCATAATGGTCTTATTTTATCCTATCCACCTACATCCCATACTGTAAATGATATATTCTTATATTCTATCGTCTCTACATTTTTTAATTTTCTCATATTTTTTTTAATTTTTTTTCTTAAAGCCTTCATTTATAGATTGTTTAATATACTGTTTTTTTTTTATGTTAAGTTGTTTTTTTATTAATATTTTATTTTTTAAATTCATTTTTTAATAATTTCTATTTATTTTCTCAATCTGATATCTTATAATTTCATTCAGATTTTCATTTTCTTGATGAATGATATGATACTGTTTTATTATTTTTAGTACTAAATTTTTATCGAATTTTTTTACTCGTTTAAATCATTTTATGAAAATCACAATCTGTTTTTTATTTTTATTTTTTTAAATTGAAAAATGTTTTATTGATTTTTTCATTAGGATTTCTTAATTATATTATTTTGTTTCTAAAATTTATTTATTAATTTTTTAATTTTATCAAATTTATTTTAGATATTGCGATTAAAAATATTTAACCCTCTTTTGATTCTAAATTTTTATCTTTTTTTGTTAATTTTTCTATTTAATAAGACTAAAAGTTTATTTAAATATATCTAATTTAATATTTAGTTTTATTAATTAAAAGTATATTAAAACAGAAATTTGCTTGAAATCTAAGAATGCAGTTATTTATGAATAAATGAAAATATCCCTTAAATTTATGTTTAAATTAAAGAAAGATTTCAAACTTATCATAAAGGTGAAAGATGTTGTAAGCAGCAATAATTAAAATTTAATATATTTTGCTTAATAGCTTTGAAGTTTTATGTCTAAACTCAATACACTTCTTCTTTTAAGTACTCTTGAAAATGTTATAGTATTTCTTTTTATCTCATTTAATTTTGATTTACTTGTTTATTTTTCATTAATTTTTAGAAAGAATATATTTAATTTCATGTTTATTTTATTCTGCTTCATGAAGATTTTATTGATCTATCTATTTGAGTCATATAGTCTTTTTTGCAAAATATTTAATTTATAATAATTTTATTTTAAAACCGCCATAGTTGTTCGAAGGTGAACAACAAGGCCATCTTCATCAGAGGTTGGGGAAGTTAAGTACCCATAATTGACACATGTCTTCCTCGGCTTTGGTGATGCAATGAGACACAATCCTGCCATGTCCTTGGACCTCCAACAACTAGATAAGATTACGAGTTTTCTTAAATTATATCCGTATTGAACATTTTTATCAGTACTGAATAATTATACCAGTATTGAACAAAGTCTACCAGTATCTGATAATTTTATCAGTAACAAACATTCTTATCACTATGAAACATTTTTTTTAAAGAGCTGCGCACCAATGAGAGTGCTACGCGCTCTATAATAAAATTTATTTATTTTTTAATTATATATATAAAATTTATATATTTTAAGAAATACAAATCTTTCAAAAATATAGATTCGTAAAATAAAAGTGAGTCAAATTGTTTGAAACGTTATATATTTTAAGATTGGTAGTCTTTTTATCAAATTATAGTCAGAAAAATATTAAATTTATCAAAATTGAAAAATGTAAGAAAAAGATTAAAATTTTTTAAATCAATAAATATTTAACTTGGATCGATCTTTATTGAATTCAAACGATTTAATAAAAAACAAAATTTTATTCTTAATAAAAGGATAGTAATATTCTAGCTTTACCCTTTTTCTTTTTTCATATTTTCTTCTTTTCTCTGTTTTTCAAATCAAAATTTATTACCTTCTTTCTCTGTTTGATAGTCCGAAGGCAGGAGTTAGAGGATAATCGATATTTGTGTCAAATGTCACAGTTTAGTTAAATTCATCTAAGTAAAAATTATTTCTGGTCTCAATCAAATCTGTATGTATTTTCCAATTCTAGACCAGATAAACGAAATGTAAAGGCAGGATGGCTCTGAGAACTGAATTTCAGTGTTTTCTAGTTAGGGTCTCGTACCAATATAGAGAACTCTCAAGTAAATAATGCTTATCACACAAAAGGTACTTCCTTACTGACCTGTGATGACATCTATTACAAGAGTACTTGTAAAGAAGTCTACATTGCAACGAATTACTTACTCAGCTGACGAGAGCCCAAAATCTTTTAAAAAAGGAATTAATAAAAACTATCAAAATATTAAATTAAAATTTTAATTAAATTAATAAAAGATTAGAGATATTTATCTAAAAATATAAGTAGTTAAGTTTTAAAAAATATGGATATAAAAAGCTTTTTATGTGAATTTTTATAGTAATAATTTATTAAAGTGACTTCACCTTTTTTTGGTTTATCACTAAATCAAAAGTTTGTTAGAGTTTACTTAAAATCAATAATTTTCCAGATCATATTCGTTCGGATTTTCCGGTCGTAAATTCTTATCAAATTCTTTTTTTCATTATTATGAATCGCATGCAGGTCAAATTCAAGATATCATGTCTAAAATCGTCTCATCGCGTCAGTAATTGTTGGAGCTTCTGGATATGGTTAGAATCTTTTTTTCTAATATAAAACTCCGTTTGGTGAGCAATAGGTCTTGAATAATTTTAAAATTCCTCTCTTTGTTTCTTAATATTATTTACTCTTAAATCTATAGCATTGATTTACCTTGTGCCCATATTTTTTACAATATCAGCATCTTTTTACTATTTTCTGATAGGAAAAGAACGGATTATTTTCTTCTCTTGATTACGATTTCAGTTATTGATTAGGCTTGCTATGTTCCAGTTATCTAATCCTTTAATCAAAATTTTATTTTAAATTCCATTCAATTTGATTAATTTATCCTTGCATATACTGCAAGGATGTCTGCTGATTTAGTTGCTTGCTTGCTAAGATTTTATTCATTTATTAATTTGTTTATTATTAAAATAAGAGTCTAGGTTATTTGTTTAAGGTCTTAGACTTCTTTTGTTAGCTTCTCATTATCTAACTTCAGCAAATAGAAGTCGTTAGAAAATTAAGGCTCCTTGTTAAGTTTTGTTAGAGAGGTCTATATTTTCTTAGGTGCCATTTTTATCCTAATTTTCTTTATATAATAAGAGGTGATCTTAGATAATTAGCATTTAATAAATTATCAAATAAAATGGATTATTATTTTTTAGTTTCAATAGATATATAAATATTAATATAATATTATATATTAATGATTGAATTTACTTCAAACTTATAGTTAAGCATTTATTTACATTTTATGAATATTTAACTACTTTTTTTTTAATTCGAATAGTTAATAATTTTCTATTCAATAATACTTAGTATTCTGATTTTTGAATATTTTATGAATTTATCTTTAAATCTAAAAATGAAAGGAGAGGAAATTGTTTTCTTTTTAATTCCGAAAAAAATCATTTCATTCCATTCTTTTTAAGGTTTTTAGATATTTGAATAGAGATTTTTATAATGTAGTTTTGTTAATACTTTGTAAGAGTTTTCATTTATAATCAAAAGACTGGCAGGAACAAGATTTTTAAATATCTTACTATAATTCTCTATTTTTTATTAGCTCCTAGATAGAACCTAGATCTTGAAGGGAACAAGTCTGATAGATTTTCTGAATTTGTTTTAGATTTAAAGTCTATGAATATGGCGTATATATTTATTAATATTAGTGGACAATTTTGCATAAACTGGTTAGCAGAATATCCTCGTTGTATCATAAAAATGCTTTCATAGAATGCAAAAGAATAGAGTTTTGGAGTCATCAAAAATTCAAAGTTAATCATTATCATTTTGTTTAATTCTTTTATTTGATAATCGAACTTTCAACAGAGTTAAATGTAGAAATTTTTTGATTGATTTAAAAATTTAAATATTTAAAAAGCTTTTCAATACTAACTATGATTCGAATTATTAATAAGCTATTTTAAATATTTAATTTAGCATTTATTTTATTTTTAATTTATCTCTTAAATGAATCAAAAATTATCATAAATATCAATACTCATTTAACATTAAAAAATATTTAACTCTGATCATTAAATCCTTATGATAGTTTTAAGATTGCCTTTATGAGGTTTCATTTATTTAATCTTTTACATTTTTTTTAAAGCTTTTTTGAGTAAATGATAAGCTAGTAAATTCATAAATTTCAGTTCTAAATTTGTTATTTACACGCATTTAAATAATTTTTTATTTTATAGATTTTTATATGTTTTCATGTTTTATCGTATTTCTGTATACTTAAAAAAATAAAAAGCATTCTATAGCAATAATATCTAATAGTAAAATATTGCTTATAACAAGTTTCAATTTAATTTGTTTTATAGTTTCATACATAATTATTTTAATTTTGTTGCACCTATTTTTTATAATTAATAAACTCGATTATAGAGCGCGTAGCACTCTTGATGGTTCGTAGCTCTTTAAATTAATTTTATTTCAAGTTAATAAAATTTCTCCTTGGAAGTTTCCTCCAGTGCTTCACTCCTTTGGAAATTCGGTCTTCAAACAGTACATGGTTGTTATGATGCCCCAAGAGATCTAAACGTCTGGCATCTTTCATCAACCATTACTCAATGACTCCAGTTCTTTCCTACTTGGCTCCTGTCAAATTTCTTTCTCAGTTTGTCGCTCCTGAAGTACTTCCTTGTACTTGAGTTTGAGTTAATCTCAGTTGGAGGATTGCTCCTCCCTATTTAAAATATATTATATAATATAGTGAAGAATTTTCAGTTTTATTTATTTTATTTTTTACTATATTTATATTTTGCTCTAACCCTATTTATACGAGAGTCTTAAATTAAATTAGAATACTCTTATAGATTTTTCATTTAAAAGTTATGAAAAAACTATCACTTTTCTAAAAACCTATTTTTTCATATATTAATGCAGTTTTAACATTTTATTAGATAAATCCTATGATTCTTTCGTGATTCTCGATTTACTTTATAACATTACACAACATAATAAATTTATGCTATATCACCTTTTTTGGTTTATCACAGATTAAAAGTTAATAATTCTCTCTTCTCCTTTGTTTTAAAATCAAAAATTTGATTCCTTTTCTAATTCGTGTCTTGTAAGTCTGTCTAAGGCTGGAGTGAGTTGAAATGATATTAGAGGAGTCTCAAATCTTGTGATAAATAGCATAGTAGATTTAAATACATCCAAAGTTTAAAAGTTAATAAGTTAAAATTACTTAAATGTTTACAATTTCGGCCATCGAAGGTCTTTCCATTCTAGGTTTCAAGAACAGTCAAACAGGGGGAGACATAGTCAATTACGGGTACTAAACTTCTCCAACCCCTGATGAAGATGTTCTTCTCTTTTCCTCTCGATTTTTGGTCTTAGTTCCAGCGGAGGTTCCTCTTGCTAAAAAACATGTTTAGCAAGCCAAGCAGCTTAATATGCTAAAGTTTAGGAATCTCCATTTTTTTAATTAATAATACTATTAATTTTTATAATTATAGTTTTTAAATTTTAATGAAATTTTTAAAAATATAAAAAGTGATTTTCTTCTAACTGTAAAAAATATTAACAATTATAAAATACTACAGCAAATTTATTTGATATTCAAATATTATATATTATTATATAATAAAATGGATGTCGGTCGCTATAGAAAAACTAGTAAGTAATCTGGTGCAGTGTATACTGCATTGCGAGTAATCTCGCACTAGATGCCACCACGAGGAAGGGTGAATAAGCTCCGTTGAGATATACCTAACTTATCCCGAGGTTTCTCTCTAGCAGTATGAAAGTTTGACTGACGGGCCTTAATGACCTAATAACTAATTCTTATTTGAACCTTATTTGAGAAAACTGAAGCATTTGACTCAAGATTTAAGAATAATTTTTAATAGGAAGATTCCCCATTAGGAGAAGCTGACATGACTCATTGGACTTCTAGAATTTTAACAAGAAACATGAGAACATTTTTCTTAATATTAAATATTAATATTGAAAGAGCTGCGCGCCAATGAGGTGATACGCGATCTATAATAATTTTTATTTATATTATATTATTTATTTTCAAACTAAATTTTAAATCTTTTTAAAATATTTTAATTTTGACATTTTTAATTTTCTTATTTTTAGTTGTTTTTAATGATTGGTTTATTTTTATAAAGCTTTTTTATTTATTGATTTTTTTATTTAATTATATTATTTTACAATATGTAATTTTTTAGCAATTTTAGTTTTCATAACTTTGAATAAATTAGATGCTTTTTTCTTATTTTACTTTCAAATTTGATTTTCTTAAGTATATTTTGCTTTTTTTATTTTTAATTTGAATTTTTTTATAAAATCTTTAAATTTAAGAAGATTTATTTTATTTTCTCTTTTTTTTTAAATATTCAAAAGTTATTAATTAATTAATTTCAACTAAAAAAGTTTTTGGACCGAAAATTCCTTTCCGATTGCACGACCCGACGCTCTCTTTTTATGGAATAATGGGGATATCCTGTTATGCTCCAGGCACAGCTGCTAGGGAACTCCATCGCTATGAACAGCCAGGCTTCAAGCCCCTACCAAGAGCGGATAATCTCAAAGACAGCGTTACCTTCAGAAAATGACTCTGACCAGGGACTTTCTCAGCGACAGGAAAGGAACTTGTTCCTAGTCATAAAACCAGAAAGTGTTGTTAAGAAGGTCATTCTCAGCTCCCACCATCTTTTCAATTATCTACAAAGTTATTAAGTTTCAGATTTTGTTATTAGTAAAATATTTATTGTCGTCGTAGATTTTATATTCTATCAAATTTCCTTAATTTTTTAATTCTTTTTTATTTTATGTGTATATATATTTTTTAATTTGTTTTAATGATGGTAAGTTTAAAGATGTTTTAATTAAAATTATTTTAATTTTTATTGTGTTATTTTACTGTTTTTCTAGTTTTTTATTGTTATCTCTTTTAATATGATAAAATAATGGAAAATGTCTTACATAAAATCTCTTCTAAACAGGATCCATCCCAATAAAATTTCGATTAGCAAAACATACTCTAAGAACTCAAAGCTATGTAATAGGAAAATTTTTAATTTTTAAGAAACGTAACAGAGCTTGAAGGAAAAATTGCATAACTAATGTCTAGCACATAAATACTAAAAAATGAAATTTTAGACCTGCCAATCTGAGAATTGAACAAAATAGAATCCAAATTCAATCAATTAGCGGAATTGACTGAAAGCCTATTTCTAAAAAATAAAACAACAAATGACCCCATTGATGTGGGTCAGAATCCTCAACCAGCAAAATTTCCGATAGTAAAGAATAAAAGTAATGCTGTATTGCAGGAAACATGGTCACATTTTAAGATATTGCTGAAAATTCTAATAAAAATAATAACTTGAAAGCTTTAAGTTATTAAAATCCATAAATAATATATACTGAACTCCAGAAGGTTTATTATACAGAAAAAAGATGTACATAGGAAATGAACTCTTAAAGGACATCTCATTTGCTCAAAAAAGAAGGAACAAGAATATGTTTGAATCGAATTCGATTGAAGCAAGTCACCTTGTATTAAAAAGGGTAACGGAATACTTTGAGATAAGTATACTAAGAAGAAGACTGGAAATGGAAAAAACTGAAGACAATTTTAAACTTAAAAATTTGATTAGCGACAAACCAAATAAAGGTGAAGTCACGTTAATAAATTATATTATGCTATTATCTTTTTAATTTTTTAAACATTAAATAAAGATTGACTTATCTATTTATTTGTGAATTTTTTTTATTTTTATATTTAAGTTTTTTATAATAATAATATTAATTTTAAGTTTTCCGTTTTAGGGATTTTCAACCCCGTCAGGAAGACAGCAGTTCATGCTCCCTGCTGTTAAATATAAAAGTTCGGGTCGCCTAATTTTAGCGAGATTGGGAAATCGGATTTTTCCAGATTTTCCCTTTTTTAACTTGCCTTGGCTCCATCTTAATCTTGTATATTGAACCATCCGGGTTGCAATACATTCTTTTCATTCTTGCTTCTTCTTTTTTTCTTCTTTTTTTCTTCTTTTTTTCTTCTTTTTTTCTTCTTTTTTTCTTCTTTTTTTCTTCTTTTTTTCTTCTTTTTTTCTTCTTTTTTTCTTCTTTTTTTCTTCTTTTTTTCTTCTTTTTTTCTTCCTTTTTTCTTCTTTTTTTCTTCTTTTTTTCTTCTTTTTTTCTTCTTTTTTTCTTCTTTTTTTCTTCTTTTTTTCTTCTTTTTTTCTTCTTTTTTTCTTCTTTTTTTCTTCTTTTTTTCTTCTTTTTTTCTTCTTTTTTTCTTCTTTTATCCAATAGATTCTTTATTTCTATTAGAATTTCTAACACTTCCGATAAAAATGTCTTACGCTTCCACAGCAGAAACATTTCTTTTTTATTTTGAATTATTTTCCTTGATTTGTTTGCTCTTTCTAGGCTTCGATTTCCATTTGTATAGCTCCAGTTTCGCTTTACTCTTTCTTAAAAGTTTACAATTTCTCTTCTACTTTTCCGAGTCTGTTATCCAGTTCAGTCTGTTTCTAAAGCTAATTTTAGGATTCGTTAGTCAAACTTTGTGAGATATTCCAAAAAACGTTAAGATCTCTTTCCTAGGACATAAGTCTTGACTCAATTCCTTCTGCTAGGTCTAGCTTTGCCTTCAGCATACCATTGTCCTTCTTCAATCTCTTGTCCTCTTCCTGGAGGTTCAGTACCACTTTGATGAGTTACTCCATTCTCATCTGGCCAGAAGGGTTGAACTCTGATACCTCCTGGTGGAGAACAGACTTCATCTGTTTCCTCGGTTTCTCGCTTGAGGTTGGAGTTTCCCTGTGTATATTCTTCAAGTTTGGCTTTCGTTCGTTTTGTTAGATTCCAAGTTGTTAGTTTAGTGTTGGTTAAGGTTGTGATAGAGAAGATTGTTAAGATTATTAAGATTTGGTTTCTTGCTTCCTTCCTTCCTTTTTGGCTTAGGAAGAGGTGGTATAGAAGCCTGGCTTGAAACCTTCAACCATTTTTTTATATTTAAGTTTTTTATTACAAGCATTTTTTCTGTTCTAATTTAGTTATAAAATATTTTTTACTTAAGATTTTGTCAATTTTTTAATTTTGAATTTAAAAGAGTTTTTTTTAATTTTTTTAATTAATATATATATTACTAATTTAAAAAGTTTAAATTGGAGTTTAGTGAACTTGGAGGGTTTTCAACCTCGTGTTCACAGGACCAGTTTGATAACCTGGCTGGAACCAGCTCTCTTCAGAACTCTTTCTTCAGTCGCCTTGGATTGTGTACCACTTCGGTTTGTAGATTTGACCTCCTGACGGATAAAATTAGTTACAGAATTCTCGTCTAATCTTATCCTAATATTAGTACTATTATTTTTCTTATTATTTTCTATTCCAGTACTATTATTTAATTAATTTCAATTTCTAACATTGTCTATATTAATGTCCAATTTGTTTGCATACAAAGCATCTTGGTTTATTCCTAATTCATTTCTTGTCTGGACTCCTCGGTTAATTAGTAGCTCCTTCTATGTCTTTTGTATCTTGAATTGTCCTAACTTTGAATTCTACTACTGTTGCTACTTGCTGTTTTCTTCAAGCACAGTTGTTCTCTGCTGCAGCAATCCCATTTCCCTGAAGAAAGTGTTTTGCTCTCGATCGTAGACTTCCCAGAAGTATTCTTTCCATTCCTTGAGCTCAGTAACTTGATTTTTTAGAGCTCTATTCTCTAATCGTAGCCTCTTTACTTTCTCCTTCAGGTCAGCGAATGCGACTAAAATTTGTGTCTGTTCTTCCTGGAACTGTGGCATCGCAAACTCTTGCGCGGCTGCTGCTTCTTGCGTCTCCAGCACCTTTCTAGGCCCTTCCTCTTCAGTTGGTGTCATCGGGGTAGCCTTTTAGCTCTTTTGTCCCATCTTTTAGGTTGGTCTGGAAGTTCCTAGTTGAGTCTATTATTCTTGAAGGTTTTGAGAAGAAGATTATATCTAGGAAGAAGACGTGTGAGTTAACGATGAGGGTTCTTACTTTCTCTCCTCTTTTTAGCAGATGGTATAAAAGCCTTTCTTGAACCCTTCTACCATTTTTAATTTTAATTTAATTTTAATAATTTAGTTCAATTTCCTTAGAATATTTATTCATTTATTTAAAAATTTAATTCAAAATGATTTTTTATTATTTTAAATTTTAAATTTAATTTTTATGTTTAAACTACTAGAAATTCAATTTTTTGTTTTAATATCATAAATGGATTTGAATATTTGCTAACGTTGTAAAAAACCCTTTGATCTTTTTGAAAAAATGCCTAAAATTTTTAATTGCGATTGTATTGTCTGTACTGAATGTATTAATAATGGATTAGATTATGATAAGCAGTTCGTTTGTAATATTCATAAGCATATTTTTAAAGGCTAAATATCCGATTTGAAAAACCTAATTGATACTAAAGAATTCGAGTAGTCACTCAAAAATTTTGAATAAGACGCAGAATTAAATCTAAATCTATAAAATATCCAAAAATTTTACAATACTTAGTAACTGCAGTATATCAATTGCTAAAAAGCTATAATAGCAACTTTAAAATTTTTCAGTAGTATTATCAAGTAAACATGTCATTAAGCGTCTATTAAAATTTGTGAGAAGTTCTAAAGTAGAATTAAATATACTTCAGAGATAATTTAACACTTAAGAAATTCTATTGAAATATTAGAAGAAGTTTAGCTTATTAAATCTGAAACTTACTAGCAGCATTTGCAGAGAGTAAATTTATTTAGCCAAGTTTAGTAGTAGCATGAACAGATCAAATAAAAAATTACCAATTTTAACTATTCTGAGTATGAAGTATTGGATAAAGGTGATATCACTAAGTAGCTAACTAAGAGATGCTTCAAAGTGTTAAGCTTCATATAATCCGAAACACAAAATAAATCTTTAGATCAATAAAATGTCGTAGATAGTGTAAACGAATATTTAAACTTAAAGAAGTAGTATGATTTTATGATAATAACAAGAGAGAATGTAAAGAAATTTATACAAAAGTTCTAAAGATAATTAATTGATGGATCTGAAATGAAAGATAATCCTTTGAATAAATCAAATATATGTTATAACTAGGACATTTTAATTCAGTTTAATTAATACAAAAGTTAAAGTTTAATATAAAATTTGAATGAAGTCATAATATTATCTAAGACATATAACGAAGCTGAATAAGCTTCAGCCAATGCGATAACAATCTTGAATCACATGAAATACAATTTCATATAAAAAAATTATGATGGAATAAAAATAAGAGGTGCAGATCTATGTGAAGCTTCATTTTAAGATTGCTATTTTAAAAATGCAAACATGTAAGATGTTAATCTTAGGAATTCAAGCTTCATAAATTGTAAATTCAATCGAGCTGATTTAACTAATGTTTAAATGAATTCACCAAAAGCACATGATATTTTGTATGGACATACGAGTCATGTATACTCCGTAGCTATATCAAGTGATAAGAAATTAATTGTTTCAGGAAGTGATGACACAACAATAAAGATATGGAGTTTGAGTAGCGGTTGATTAAAAAATATTTTATAGGGACATACGAAATCTGTAAGAGTTGTAGCGGTATCGTATGACAACTAATATATAGTTTCGGGAAGCGATGATAGCCTGATAAAAATATGGAGTTTAACTGGTGGTTAGTTAAAGAGTTTGGAGGGACACACTAATTCTGTTATATCTTTATTGATATCAAGTAACCAAGAATTAATCGTTTCGGGAAGTGCAGATGAAACGATTAAATTATGGGATTTTACTAGTGGTTAGTTAAAAAGAACTTTGGAAGGACATATGGATTCTGTATGATCTTTAGCGATATCAAGTGACAACTAATATATAGTTTCGGGAAGTTAAGATAAAACGCTCAAAATATGGAATTTTAAAACTGATTAATGTATTCGAACTCTCGAAGAGCATAAAGACTGGGTAGGATCAGTAATATTAACATATGATAATAAATACATAGTATCAGGAAGCAATGATAGAACTATAAAAGTATGAAATTTACAAACAGGAGAATGTATAAGAACATTAACTGGACATATTGGTAATGTGAGAAGTTTAGTAATAACAAACGATAATAAATTTATAATCTCTTGTACCTACGACAGTACAATAAAAATATGGAACTTCTTATCAGGTGACAATCAAATTACATTGGCAGGAAACTAGGAAGAAATATACGCCTTAGCAATAAGCAAGGATAATAATTGGATAGTAACGGGAGGCAAAGATAAATTGATGAGAAAATGGTATATTTCAAGGTTATTGTAAAGTTTATAAGGAAATTAAATTCAAAATCAAGTAAGTTAAATAATAAAATAAATAGAAATTGAATTAAAGTGAGTTGAAAGAGAAATATGGCTTATAATTTTTGAACTGTAGTTTTAAAAATATAGTATCAAGTGAAAGTATCAAAAATTTATTGATTCAGAAATGAGAAATATATTAAAATATATAATCTTCAAAAATTATAATTTAAGTAGATAAAATTAAAAAAAACTTTAATGTAATGCAATAAAATTTAATCATAAGAGGTTAATTTTATAAAAGCTAAATTTATAAATAAAAGTTATAAAAGAAATATAAAATAATATTTTAACTCAATACTATGAATTAAAAAATTTAGAAGCTGACAAAGTTTTTAATTGGGAACAAAAAGTAAATTTGAAATAAATACTTAAAGAAATAAAGAATGAGAGTTTTAAAACATTTTAGTAAAAAAGTTAAAAGATAAAATTTTTAAATTAAAGATAAATTAAAAATAAAATTCTTTTAATAGAAAAATTTTTAAAAGAAATATAGAGAAAAGAAAAAAAATAAAAGAAAATGTATAAAATAATCTGTTTTTAAATAAAGATTCACTTTTTTACTATTTTTTACAACTAAAAAATTTTGAAATTTTGAAATTTTCATTATAAAAGAAGAAGACAAAAACACAATTGTAATAGTTAAGCAAATTTTAAGGAAAGTGATTAATACTAGATGAGAAAAAAGTTAAATATGCAGTCTATTTAATAAAAATTTGTAAAGATGAAAAAAGTTTAAATAAATATATCTTCTTTATACATAGAATCTAATATATGTATAAAAGAGAATTATATACTACGAAGTTTTTGGTTACTTAGCAAAGGAAATATGGTTTATTATTAAATAGCTTAAATACAAAAACGAAAAATTTGATTAAAGTTGTACTTCTAATTTTCATAAAAAGCTCGATTAAAATTAAGAGTACTTCACAGACAGAATATGGAAAAAATAACATATCTAAAATAAAAATATTGCATAATAAATCCAAAAAATTAACAATAATGTTTCTTATCTTATCACCAATATGTCAAAACTACCAAAAAATAAGCGAGTAATCTTAACCTTAAATTGCTCTAAGTAATCCTACGGACATTTATCTTACATACCAATTTGCAGTAAAAAACGAAAAAAGTTTGAGAGATGCTGGGCTGCAATGAAATTAGGACATTAAAAAGACGCTGCAGATTTTAAGAGAACTTAAAGTTAAAAGAAATAAAAAAATCTTTTATGTAAAATTTTATGTGCTACTGATTGTATATTATATAGGAGATAAGAAACTTAAAATATAGAATTATTTTAAATATGGATAACCTATAATGAAAATCATGAATAATTCGTACTTGAAGATTAATTGTACTAGATAGCAGTAAAATTTTATTAAAATGATCAAAATAATCAAGAAGTTTTCAAGAGCACATTACAATAATATATAATCAAGAAAAAGAAATAATAAGTTAAATAAACATAAATTTAAAGTGATTTATCTATTGATGTGTCAAATACTATAATTAATTATTATTGATATATTAAAAAATGGTTAGCTTCAAGAAGGGTTTTTATACCACCTCCTCAGAGTAGGAGAGAAAACCTGAAGCACTTTCTTTTACCACGTCTTTGCTTTAATTATTCCAACCTTCTTTATTATGCTGGAAACCAGACTAATAATGCAAGACCTCAGACTACGCAGGACCAAACTAACTGACCGAACGAACACGAAATAATAGAACGAATAATAGAAAAAAAATAGCAATATACCCATGATTGGTCGGACTTTACTAAAAGGAGGAGCACAAAATAAGAAAGGAATGTGGCAAAAAAAGTAAACAACCTAAGTAATAATTTAACAAAATAATGAACAACTCATTTCAGCCAACGTCCCTGAAGAATAAATGTAAAGGGTCTACTAAAATGCCTATGATGATTTATCAGAAATGGTGGCCGCAATTTACTTTAACCATTACTTGGAAAACACTGATTTAGTAGAGAAAAAGGCCAAAGACTAAGAAGTTATACAAGTGTTTAGAAATCAAATATGGAAGGATTACGGACAAGCAGTGGCGAAGTTCATAGTGAAATAAAACGGAATTGTTTTCTTGGTATTTAACAATGAAGAAAGATACTAACATTTCACTTAATTCAGGGAATGAACGTTCAAAGGAGTTAGAATTCCTATCTAAGCTAGAAACTAATTGGAATATTTTGACATTCATAACTACCCAATTTACTTCATAATTAACGAATACTCAAATATGAAGTTAGTAATGGAAATAATAAGATAATATGGAAAATCAAGAGGAGAGATATAGCATACATATCCAAACATAACAATGCTAACAGGGAGCAGTGTAGTCTACCTAGATTTAAAGGATGTAGACGAAGCAAAAAGGATACCAGAAGTAATAAATTTGAATGGAAACAAAATGAGAATATAACACCCAGTAAATTTTATCTGCTGCCTATGTAAAGTGAAAGGGCACACAGACCAGCAATGCAGAAGGGTAGAAGCAGCAAAAAGGAAAAAGCTACATACAAGAGAATTAGAGATGCTTGAAGGAGAAGTTATTTTAACAATAAACAAACTAGATTTTGAAGCAAATCAAGCAAATAAGAGGATAATTGGAGAAGAAGAATAAATGATTATAGAGGAATCAAGGGAAGAAGAGAAGGAAATAAAATGAAGAGAATAGAAAAATAATTAAAACAACTAAACAATTAAATAATTAAAAGTTTTTTATGCTAAAAGAATAAATAAAAATTATTTTTCATCAAAATGGAATTGGACATATGTAAGACAGAGGGATAGAGAAATGTTCAAATAATTAAATAAAATAAAAAACAATCAACTAAATAATAAGATATACCATAAAGCAAATTAGAGAAAAGGATAGGATAAGTGATGGTAAAAACGCTAAACCCTAACAAAAGAAATAAGAAATAAACAAAATAGTATAATGGAGTATGTCAGGAAAAACGTAAATAAAGGAAAAAAAGCAAAGCGAAATAGAACAAACTCAAGAAGAAAAAGAATAAGATGCAAGATAAAAGTGAGAAGAAAGAAGTAAATTGAAGCAAACTTCAATGAGAATGTACTATGCTAAGAAACCGATAAACAAAAATGAGCAATTATCCGACTTCAACTAATAGGAAAAGGAAAAAGAAGAAGATTAGAATAGATAAGAAGAAGGAAAATGTAGATAATAAGATGAAAAAGACAAAAAAGGGGAAAGAACTAATAAAGAAAATAATATGGAAGCATAGAATGATAGATAAGAAGAAGAAAAGGTGGAGAAGGAAGATGAATAAAAAGAAGAATAAGGTGAAGAGGAAGTAGAGGGAATGAGTGTAAAATAAGATTAAGAATAAGTCATAAAAATAGGGACAGCAAATGTTAGGGGAGTAAGAAGTGCAAAAGAGGCACTAGCCAAATTAATGACTCAAAAAAGTATCCACATAATGGCAATATAAGAAATTTAGATTGAAGACTAAAAAGATATGTGTAATATAGCAGGATATAAAAACTTAATAAATGTGGGATAAAAAAAAGGAAAAGGAGTAGCATTCTATATTAGAAACGACATATGTAAGGAGATCAGAGAGATATAGAATGAAGTAAACCAAATGACGCTCTTTGGAGGAGCGAGAGTAATGGCAATAGAAATAATGAAATAATTAGCAGTAATAAATGTCTACGTTCCTGTTGCAAATAACAACGAACAGTATGAACCTTTCTATTAATTTAGTGAATTAATTTAAACTATAAGCAATAGAAAAAGGACTTAATATAATGATAATAGGAGACTGAAATGCGCACATAGAAAAATGACTGCCAAAGAAAACAAACTCAGCAGGAAAGAGAATGACACAGTTTATGGAACAGAATAATTTAATATGCCTAGACCCAACTGAAATAGGTACCTTTATTCACTAAAACAATGAGTATAAAATAGATTACTTTTTAATCGAAGAGAGAATGAGAGAAAAGGTGATAAAGAGTGATTTTTATTACTCATACGTAATAGGTGACCATAGGCCTGGTATTATATAGGTAAAGATGGGTAAATAAGTAAGAAAGCCATAAAAGATAGCAAAAATAAACTACCTACTATTAAAGAAAAAAGAAATATAAGAAAAATTTGAAAGATTTATACAAGAAAATCTCTAAGATGAAGAAATTGATAACCTAAACGGCACATAAACTTATAAATGATGAAAGAAAAAGATATAAGAAGGAGTTTAAATAGTATGTGGAAAATTCAAAGCATAAAACTCTAAGATATATAAATATTCAGAAACAACAAAATAGTGTAATAAAATCTTTAGAAAATGCAGCAAACAATTAAAATAAAGGGTAAAGAACAGAGAACAAATAAATGAAAACCAATAAATTGAGAATCAAAGAGAATACCAAAGAGTAAGATAAGAATGCATTTAATCAAGAAAAAAAGATAAAAGAAACTAACTAAACCTATTTATGGACAATGTAAATAAAGGAAGTCTAACAGATATGTGGAAGAAACTAAAAAGCTTACTTAATAGGAAAAATAATTAATGAGTATCCTTATTAAAAGAAGATGTTAATATTTTCAGGGATTAATGGTATGAAGATGGCGATAATACGCTACCAACTAAATTCTTAAACAAGAGACAAATAGTGGTAAACGAATATGAAATTCGAGAAATCATTAACTAATTGGCGAAATGAAAAGCAGTAGGACCTGATGAAATACAAGTAGGCACAATATTAGCAGGCGTGAAAAAACTAACAGAAGCAACATGTAAAATGATATCTAAGATGATTTAAGAGGGAGTAATACCTTAAGAGATGAAATAATAATACATAATATTAATATACAAAAAAGGAGGACAGATGAACCCGATGAATTATAGACCAATCTCTTTACTGAATCATGCTTTAAAAATTGTAGAAGCATGAATTTTCTAGCAATTTTAAGGATATCTTCATAATGATGAAAACGAATACTAACATGGTTTCAAAAAAGGAAATCATGCGCACTATAAATCTTCAATCTAAGAACTTTATAGGAATGATCAATGTGGAACAAAAAAGATGTATTTGTAATATTAGTTGATATTAAGAAAACTTATGACTCAATACAAAGAAAGGATATATGATAAATCCTAAAGGATCTAAAAATACCGGAATAGATAATTCAACTTCTAAAAAACTTCTACTGTGAAGAAGAAATTAAACTTAAAATCAATGATTAAATAGCAAAATCATTCGCGACAGATAAAGGACTAAAACAGGGAAGCATAACGTCGCCAAGACTATTTAACTTAATAATAGCAATACTTCTCCATAAATCGGTAGATTAAAAGCTAGGAATTACGATAGAGTATAAAAACGAAGAGGGATGAATATAAGAAATATATGCAGGATGTTTTGCATACGCAGATTTCCTAGCCTTAATAAGTGAATCAGAATAATTAGAGGAAGTAATCAAAAATTTAACCTCATGGGCAGAAAAATACAAACTGGAAATTGCAGATAAAACAAAATGAATAATATGAAAAGCAGCGGAAAATAGAAAGTGGGAAAATATAGGCAATACTATTGAGGTGGGAAATTTAAGAATCGAAAGAGTAACGTCCTTTTAGTACCTAGGTCATATAATAGAAGAGAACATCAGTGTTGAAAAACACATGGAGAATAGACTAGAAGCAGCATAAAAAATGCAAACATGGATATTGGGAAAAATAATAATGAATAAGGGATTAACACCATTTAATGCAGGAATAATGATAAAAACCTTCGTAAGCTCATTTTCAGTTATGGGACAGAAGTGATCCAATATTGCGAATAATTTGTAGAAAAATAAGTGATGGAACAACTAGAAATAATATAGAGAAGATCTTTACGAACAATCATAGATGCCCCTTTTTAAGTGCAAAATGAGATGTTAGAACAAGAATTGCAATTTATGAAATTTAAACAATACCTATGGCAGAAAACGTTGAGATTAAGAGGCAGACTAATAGGTAACAAAGGAAAAACAGTAGATGGATTATTGTTCGACCTAAGTAAAGAAGAGAACTTTATTTTTGAACAATACTGCACGACAATAAAAGTAGAATTAAAAATTGAAGACAAAAATATATTTATAGATGATGGTAATAATAATCAAAAAGGGAAGAAAAACATTAATCGTGCAATTTGAGAACATAGAGTATACGTAGAAGATAGAGAAAGAATGGAGTAAATGATAACAACTCTAAGTATAGAAAAACATGATTTGATGAATATGTAGTAGGACCACCCAACTACCTGAGATACAATAAAAATAGAAAAGAAGAAATATGCTACATATTTAGAATAAGAACGAGCCGTAAATGGAGCTAGGATTGTTTAAAAGAAAGACACCTAGTTGCAACAAGCAAATGCCCTTTCTGTAACAATGCAAGAGAAAACGAAAGGCATATCATAGAAAAATGCTCAGAATACAAGAAAGTAGATAAATATGTATTAGAAAGTTAAGAACAATAGGAGTAGAAAGACAAGGAATGGAACTATTTGATATAATATGAGGTACGGCAAAATTCGAAAAATTCATTAGAACCTAAGAAGAGTAAAAAAGAGCTAAAACTGACTTGATAATAAAAGATTATATCAAAAACATATTAGAAAAAAGTAAAAAGGATACTTAGAAAAGAAAATTTAATGAAAAAAAGAAATAGGAAAATATTACAGAGCAGGAAAAGGATAATTTTTATGAGTTTATAAAAGCTTGATTAAGAAGAAAAGAATTAGAAACGAAAATTAGCAAAGTATGTAAAAAAAAATAATGGACGCTTGTAACAAAGAATCAATAAAACGTAGATAGATAGAAGACAGAAGAACAAGAGATATTGAAGAATAAAATGATGAAGATATGGAACTAATAAGAGAAGAATTTTTATTACCTGAAGGCTTACTTGAAGAAATAGACATGTATTGAAACATTTATTAAAGAGCTGCGCACCAACGAGGTGCTACGCGCTCTATAATCAAATTTATTTATTTATTTATTTATGATATTGCCAGCAAAAACCTTATCTCCTTATTTTTTGGTAATTAAAGAAGATTCATGACATTTGAAAAATGATCTGAAAGAGACAATTTTAAATTTAATATCTAGATAATTAATATTTGCTACTTGAATAATTGCTAGAGTAAGAAGATAATTAAATGATAAAAGACATCCAGGTAATGCAATGATGGAACCTTAGCAATAACTCATATGTTAGCCTGAACCATAATTCAGGAAATGCGATATATATTGAAAGGTAAAAATTAAAGTTCGATTAGAAGTTACTTAAATGTTAAAACGGAATAATTATATAAAGATAAAGAGAATCAAATCAGAAACGCATTAAACAAGTAGAATTGAAATACAAATAATTTAGCTATCATATTATATATAAACAAATAGTAACGATCCTAAAAGCTTGAGTCATTATAATCTCTTATTATTGGTTGAAAGTATAAATATTGTTTGCTTTACATGAATTTTCACTAGTTCCCACTATCTTACTCTATTGTGTTTAGACTTATCATTAAATGTTTATTTATAGATGATAATCATCATTACTACTTCATCTTACTTTATTTTTTATTTATATATTTTGTAGAATCTATTATTACTTGAATATAATCATGTTAATCATCTTATAATATTAGATCCTCATACATATTAAGATTTTAAAGCTAGAGCTACGTTTTCATATATGCAGAATTTCAAATTCAACTTATTTTAATCTTCTTTTTTTTATGAAAATTTCGGTTTCAAATTTTTTGATTATTTGAACATTTTAAATTTTTTTAAATCATTTGATTAATTGATTATGCTATCAACTTAGTAAATTCAGTTATTATTTAAATTCCTAATTTGAAGCTTTTAGATTTATGAAGCTGTTCTTCTGCTACTACTGAATTCGAAAAAAATATTTACGTAAACATAAGATTTCTAATTTCAAACTTTAAAAATATGTTATGATCTCTCATATTCTCTTTGAAAAATTGCAGACTTGCTCACTTTATTTTTAAGCATTCTTCATATTCTCAATTTACTTTTTTTACATGTTCATTGTTGAAGTATCTTGTGCATATTAGAGCCACTTTTACTTATGCAATTAGTATTTATTAATGTGGAAAACTCGTTTTATTGTCAAGCAAGCTTATCTATCAATCTTGTAGCAAATACTTTATATTAGATTTAATAAACACTATTTTATGTTTGGAACATTTGTCTATCACGCTAGTGACAAATTATATATATTAATTTCTGGAGTACATGCTACTTATTCTGTGATTCACCCTTATTTATCCTTTCTTATTATTATTTTTAAGTTTATTTATTATAATTATTTTACTTTTTTATAGTTATTTTCATTTTTCTATTAAACACACTTTGTTAAAAGTATTTTGTATCTATTTTCCTTTCTTTATACATACTTATTTTTATAACCTTTCTTTTCATATATATAAGCACGTTTGCTTATGCATTTTTATATATTAGACGTGAAGGATCGCTATTACATCTGTTTTATTGCTAACTTATTATTTATATTAAACGTGTAGGATATCATAAATAATCTGGAGCACTTATCTATAGCATTTATGACAAATTCTATTTATTGAACACGAATGACACATTTATCTTTGTATTTAATTAAAAAGACTCTTCTAGTAATTTATATTAATTAGGCAGTATAAAGGTATAAAACCAAATAGTTAAGTATTCAGCTAGAGTGTATAAAATCTTATGAGAAAGAAACCAATTTGTTCATCTAGTTAATTTATTATAGAAACTAAAAAAATGCTTCTTAAAGTATAAATGAAATGCTTAACCACAAGGTATTCTTATAATCCTAAAAATTAATTAATTCTGAGACTATTTTACTATATTTCAGCAAGAAAGAGTTTTACTCTGCTTTAGATAAATTGTTTAAAATAAATATAACTAGTCAAACTATAAATTCTGGTTTTAGTTCTGTATTAGAAGTAATTAAACTATCAGCTGATAATTAATTTTACTACAGAAAGATTTATCTATATTAAAAAGCAATTGGACAGATTTATAAGCTTCATGATAATAAATTAATAATTGATAGTTATACATCTTATAAGATAACTATATGCAGCATTCATTTTTCATATTGGCTCTATTAAAGCAGTTTAAAACTAAACTAATAGTTACAATTGCGAACAAATTGCTTATTATAATTTTAATTTATAAACCACTTTGACTTTAATCTTTTTTATCTAAATTAGCATTTCTAGAGATATAAAAGAGAAGAGATAAAAGCATTTTTAATATAAATTACATCTAATTTAAAATTTTGGGATTACCAACTAGAGTATTTTTTAAATTAATCAACGATGATAATCTAGACTGACTTAACTTATCATTATTGTTAATAGTGATATTGCTTATATTTAAGTTTCTAAGTTTATTATTTAAAATCTCTAATTAACTTTAATATTTCTTCGTCTTAAAGATAATAGAGGCATTAATATGCTACTATCAAGAGTATTCTAAACCTTATTTTACTAAGTCTTTCATAGCATTGATAAATAGCCTTAGATCAACTTTTTTGCACTTATCTTATAAAAAATATCTATAATAATAATAATAATAATTAATTATAGTGATCCCACCTATCAATAAGGTTCGTCACTTTTTAAAGTTTAATAGTTTTGTTACAATTTCCATTTCCAGTCTTCTTCTGGGTCTTCTTCTTGAAGCACATATCTATCTGTGCTGTGTTCTCCCTTTTTTATTTTCGTAATCTTGCTTCAATCAATCTTCATTCCAAGCATTTGTTCATTTCTTCTTTGTCCTGCTATAATCACGTCTTCTAGAATTTCATGCCCTGCGTACATCTTTCTTCTATAAATTCTTCCTTCCGCAGTGCAATATAGTTTACTTATGGTTCTTCATAGCTTTAAATTTTCTGCTTTCTGTTTTTATTGGAATTAGAAGCAGTTTCTAACTTTGTGTCCTGGTCTCTTACAGTATCAGCTCCGCAGTATTTTCCTATAGGGAATATCTTTTATTACAGGTTGTTTCTCCACATCCATAGGATCATTCCCCTGTATATTTTGCAAAAATATGCTTTCAGTTAGTTCTGCGAATTAGTCGAATTTTTTCTCTAGCTCTTCTATTTTGTTGTTTCCTGTCTATTTATTTTCATTTTTCATTTATTCTTATTAATTGTACATCAGGTACTCTATTTTTATTTCTAGTTCTTGAACTGTTCTTAGGAGGTTGAAATTTTCTTATTACAGCAATTGGAGTGCTTAAAATATATTTTATTGCTCGTAAGATGAATCCTTTTGAGAAGAGGTTTTTTACAAGAAGTTTTCCATTTTTTCTTATATAATAACTGAGAAAAAACTTAAATTAATTAACATTTCGATATGCAAAATTAAAAAAAGAATAAATCTAATAGCCAAGTGATCTTATAGTTATCTAGCAATAAAGATATTTAATTAAGGAAGCTTAAAATATAGTAGAACTATAGCAATATTTAGATAAAATTAGGATATTTTTAAGATTCAAGAACTTTTAGTTAATGTTTGAAAACTAAAATTTGTCAGAAAAGCATAGTAAAATAGCTTTCTATGAATAATACTGAAACTTAGATTATAATGATTACATTATAAAATAATTAAAGCATGTAAATTCAAGGTTATTTATTGTCTTTACTTTTTCTAGAAGCTTTTTTTCATAAAAGTTAACTAGTTCAATCAAATAAATATAAAAAAAGATTAATAATGAAACTATATGGACAAACTACCGACCCGAATCTACATGCTGCTAAATTTGGATTAAGACTGATTTTGAAAATTTACAAAGACATACAAGAGTTTCGGCCTATTAGCAAGTCTCTTAAAGCTAACACAAAAATGTTTTCACAAGTGCTTCTAACTCCAAGGAGAAATGCAAAGAAATAATTAACAGCGAAAGTTTATAAGCAATATTTACTAGAAAAAACAGACATAATAAGTAATAGTTCCAGTTAATAATTAGGAAATTATTTTATCGATAGATGGAATCCCAAATGAGCTAATTGCTTAATCGGTACATGATAACGCACAGACGTACTTTGCATTTATAAATAAATAAATTTGATTATAGAGCACGTAGCGCCTCATTGGTGTGCAGCTCATTCCATATCTCAATATATGTCCGTTTCTTCAAGTAAGCCTTCAGTAATAGAAATTCTTCTTTTATTAGTTACATATCTTCCTCATTTTCCTTTACATTATCTCTTGTTGTTCTTCTTCTATCTATATACGCTTCATTATATCTTTATTGCAAGCTTAATTTATTTTTTCTTGCATATCTTACTAATTTTCATTTCTAATTATTTTCTTCTTGATCAAGCTTTTATACACTCATAAAAATTATCCTTTTCCTGCTCTATAGTCTATTCCTATTTCTTTTTTCATTCAAATTTCATTTCTATATATTATTTTTTCCTTTTTCCTAATATATCTATTATATAATCTTTTATTATATTAAATCGCCATAGTTTTCGAAGGTGAACAACAAGGAACGGCTTATCAGTGGTTGGGGAAGCTAAGTACCCGTAATCGACTTTATGTCTTTCTCTGCTTTGGCTTGGCCTCGAGACATCTGCTAGTTTGACCTTCGGCACTGGTTTAATTTAATTTTTAATTCTGGAAATAAAAGGAAATTATCTTTGCGAGCTTCATCTGAGGTGGAGAATTTAAGTGCCCATAATTGACACATGTCGTCCTCTGCTTTGTTGATGCAATGAGACGCAACCCTGCCATGTCCTTGAATCTCCAACAAGAATTAAAGTCTATGAGTATTCTTAAATTATATCAGTATTGAACATTTTTATCAGTACTGAATAATTATACCAGTATTGAACAAGGTTTATCAGTATCTGATAATTTTATCAGTAACAAATATTCTTGTCAGTATGAAACATTTTTTAAAGAGCTGCGCACCAACGAGAGTGGTACGCGCTCTATAATCAAATTTATTTATTTATTTATTTATTTATTTATTTATCAAGTCAGTTTTAGCTCTTTTCTGCTCTTCTTAGGTTCTAATGAATTTTTCGAATTTTGCCGTACCTCATATTATATCAAATAGTTCCATTCCTTATCTCTCTACTCCTATTGCTCTAAGATTTCAAATACATTATTATCTTCCTTTTTTGTAATCCGAACAGTTTTCTATGATATGCCTTTCGTTTTCTCTTGCATTGTTACAGAAAGGGCATTGACTTGTCATGACTAGGTGTCTTTCTTTTAAGCAATCCTAGCTCCATTTGCATCTAGTTCTTATTCTGAATAGGTAACATATTTCTTCTATTCTATTTTTATTATATCTCAGGTAGTTGGGTGGTCCTACTACATATTATCAAATCATGTTTTTCTATATTGTAATGTTGTTATCATTTACTCCATTCTTTCTCTATCTTCTACGTATACTCTATATTCTCATATTGAACGATTAATGTTTTTCTTTCCTTTTTGATTGTTATTACCATCATCTATAAATATTTCTTTGTCTTCAATTTTAATTCTACTTTTATTGCTGTGCAGTATTATTCAAATATAAAATTATCTTCTTTACTTAGGTCGAACAATAATCCGTCTACTGTTTTTCCTTTGTTTCCTATTAGTCTGCCTCTTAATCTCAACGTTTTCTGCCATAGGTAATGTTTAAATTTCATAAATTGTGATTCGTGTTCTAACATCTCATTTTGCACTTAAAAAGGCGCATCTATGATTGTTCGTAAAGATCTTCTCTATAATATTTCTAGTTGCTCCATCACTTATTTTCCTACAAATTATTCGCAATATGGGATAACTTCTGTCCCATAACTGAAAACTGAGCTTACGAAGGTTTTATCATTATTCCTGCGTTATATGATGCTAATCCCTTATTCATTGTTATTTTACCCAGTATTCATGTTTACATCTTTTATGCTGCTTCTAGTCTATTCTCCATGTGTTTTTCAAAACTGATGTTCTCTTCTATTATATGACCTAGGTACTAAAAGGTCGTTACTCTTTCGATTCTTAAATTTCCCACCTCAATAGTATTGCCTATATTTTCTCAGTTTCTATTTTCTACTGCTTTTCATATAATTCATTTTGTTTTGTCTACAATTTCCAATTTGTACTTTTCTGCCATGAGGTTAAATTTTTGATTACTTCCTCTAATTATTCCCATTTACTTATTTAGGCTAGGAAATCTGCGTATGCAAAATATCCTGTATATATTTATTATGTTCATCCCTCTTCGTTTTTATAGTCTATCGTAATTCCTAGCTTTTAATCTTCCAAGCTATGGAGAAGTCTTGCTGTTATCAAGTTAAATAATCTTGGCGACGTTATGCTTCCCTGTTTTAGTCCTTTATTTGTCGCGAATGATTTTGCTATTTATTCATTGATTTTAAGTTTAATTTCTTCTTCACAATAGAAGTTTGCTAGGAGTTTAATTATCTATTCCGGTACTTTTAGTTTGTTTAGGATTTATCATATATCTTTTCTTTACACCGAGTCGTACGCTTTTTTAATATCAACTAATATTACAAATACATCTTTTTTGTTCCGTATTGATCATTCCTATACTGTTCTTATGTTGAAAATTTATAGTGAGCATGATTTTCCTTTTTTAAAGCCATATTAATATTCGCTTTCATCATTATGAAGATATCCTTAAAATTGCTAGAAAATTCATGCATCTACTATTTTTAAAGCATCATTCATTAAAGAGATTGGTCGATAGTTCATCGGGTTCATTTATCCTCCTTTTTGTATATTAGTATTATGTATTGTTGTTTCATCTCCTAAAGTATTATTCCCTCTTAAATCATCTTAGATATCATTTTGCAAGTTACTTCTATTAATTTTTTCCCTTCAGATAAAATTGTTTCTACTTAAATTTCATCAAGTCCTGCTGATTTTCATTTCGCCAATTAATTAATGCTTTCTCAAATTTCATATTAGTTTACCACTATTTGTCTCTTGTTTAAGAATTTAGTTGAACAGTAAAGTGAAGAAGAAAAGTAAGAAAAGAAGTGAGAAAGTTAGTTTAAAGGAAGTCTTAACTGGTTTGAGTATATTATTATCAGCTAGATGGGTTATCTTAACTAGGGAACTCAAAAATAGAATCTTTGCTTTCTGTAAGCAATTACACAGAAAAGAGTATTTATAATTTATCGTCTTCATTCTAGTTCAGTTATTTGACTTTATTGCATTAGCTGCACTATATTTATTTTGTATCCTAAGAAGACTCTTCAAGGTCTTACAAATTCTCATCATTTCCCTCAGATTATTTTTGCAGAATTTGTGTTCGCAGTTTAAATCGAACAAATAAACTTACTCTAAGCAAGTGGAATCTGAGCATTGAGGCATTTTTTATTTATGAGCTAGTTTTAAATTAATTTTCCATTGTAAATTTTTATTTATATGGTAGCTATTTCAAATAACTAAGATTGAACTAACTGCAAGCTTTCTTTCTAATAATTTACTTTATTTCCCTTATATACGCAAAGAAATGTAATTCAATACTTCTATTTATCTGATATGCATACAGGTTCAATTAATATTAGTATAAGCTTTGATTTTATAACTAATGCTGCTAATTCTTGAAGTTAGAACTCTTTCAATTACCTTTAGAATATTATAATTCCAAATTTGACTAAGTTTAGGTTTTTGTTTCCTTTAAACTCAATTTTGATAAAAGTATCCTAACTTGTAATTAACTTTAGATACGACAAAGGAATCTTTCTCAAAGCCATTTAATGGTAAAAGAGTTCTAACTACTATCTTTTAGCTGAAGGGTTTCTATTTTACTCTAGATAGGTTTGCTGAGTTATCCTTTTATCATATAATTTATTTCTATTTCTATTTTAATTTTATAGACACTAATCTTCTTTTAATATACCTCTAAGCTAATAATTTTGATTTATTGGATTCAAGATGAAAAAAATAAATTAAGCATATCTAAAATTTAATTTAATGAGATTGTATCTTTATTAAGTAATGCCAATAAGATAAAGCATTCATTAATTGTTAAGCATTCCAGGTTTTTATGAGCCTTAGTTCTCTTTAGATTTAATATATCAGATTACTTCTTAAGATCTCTAAAACAGTGTTATGTGCATGCCATCACTCTTTAATATTGAAGAGCTATGTATTAATAAAGCTTTAATTAGCAAACGATCTAGGTATTTGCATTCAATTTAGAAGCTTAACTAGAACTATTATTTAGCTTCGAAACTCTTCTAAATCTAAAGCAGAAGCCTTAGCAGTATGTTAAGTGATTATCCATCTAGGTTTAGTTAATTTTATTCGTTGCTTCTGTTTTTACTGTTTGAACTAAATAGAAATATCACTATATCCTAGATTTATATAAAGGAAATAAGCTTTTAATTTCTAATTAACTACATTCTAAATATTACTAACTAAAGCGTTTTAAGTGACTCTTCTTCTATTTAGCTAAATGAGTTTACTAATAATTAAATTTAAGATTATAATATAACTTTAAGCTATAAGATTAAAGGCTATATAAACCAATCATTAGATATACCAATCAATTATATAAGGCAATTTGAGCAAATAAGCCTTTTATAAGGCTTATCTCTATAACTGCTTCTTACTTGTTTGTTTAACTATTAAGTGTATTGTCTAACTTGAAAGTTCTTAGTATTGGTTATTCTGATGATTAATAAACGTAAATATTTAGTAAATAAAATTTAAATTTTGGAGTTATTTGTCTGTCTTTTTTATTAAGCCTAGAGAATCTTAAGTGCTTTATGTTTGTAGACAGTTGTTGTTTTCAGAACTTTAGCTTATATAATGAGAACTGATACTTACCTTCATTCTGAACTAATTAAAGTATCTAACATTTGATTTAATGCCTAACTATATAATTTAATTGAGATACTTAAAGTCTAACTAGATAGTCACCACTTAGTTGCTATATAGATATTTTATTTATTTTAAATTGATAGCATGTCTTATTAATGCCCTCTATACTTTTATAAGTAAATTTAACTAATAACCATCAAATAAAGCAAGCTAAATATAAATTAGATAGTCATCAAATTATTATTATGATACTTTAACTCTAATAATTGCTCCTTACTTTTAGCACTAAGGATTTATTGTATTGTAAACATTAATTGTCATTCTAAGCTTATCAAAGGGGTAGTAATTTTGAATAAAGTCTTTTTACAAATATATTTAGTAGTTTAACTTATTAAAATAGTAACTAGAGACTTTAAATTTAAACAACAAAGCTTTCATTTTTAGAAAGATTTAATTAAGCTTTAAAGTTAGCTAGGATATTTTATACCATTCATTGCTTTCTTCACTAAATATTTTAAATATCCTAGAAGACAAGCTTTGGAAGTGTGCTTATAAACTAGGCAATTATATCTAATCATACCTTTACATCTATTTAGATTCTAAATACAGTCAAATAATTTATTAAAGTTGATAATTTAAACCTTTATAATTTTAAAATGATAGCTATATTTAGAGTAATCTATAAAGAAATTTATTAATAGTGATCCAGTTTCTTATTATCTTACTATATCTATTTTAAGATCAACATTTAACTTTAAGTCTTTATTTATTTAGTATGAGCTAACCTTAGATTTACTTTTAAACTCTCTAAAGAGCCAGGATTTATCTAATTGCTTTAGAAGGGACAATTAGGATTATTAGACTTAAATAGGAATTTAAATATATCAAGAGGATTATTTATTAAACTTAGTGTTTAAGCTTATTAAGTATATTCTTGGTTATCTGGATGATTTATATTTTCATTCAACTAGGTCGTGGTCATATCAAACCTTCCATCTCTAACTATAAAAACTTACATGGCTTTGTTTTCTAATGGATTTAAATGATTAGCAGTTTGTAATCTTTAGCTGTCGATATCGAAGGTAGTATTCCTAATTTCTGAGATTTTATCTTTTTACCTTATGAATTACTTAGGCTAGAGTTTACTAATCTGGTAGTTTTGTTCTTTTCTTTTCTCATTTAATTGGCTCTCAATATTAGTGGTATTCTAACTCTGAATATTTGGACTAAAATATGCTAATCTATTGCTTTGTAGAGGAGATAAGGAAACTAAATGCTTCTTATAAAGAGAAATATGCTTATTAAGTAATAAAGCACTAGCAAATGGCTTAAAAGCAAATCGAAATAGCATAGTGTTATCTTGCTCTTTTCTATAAAGAAGCTAAGGAGATTTTTTTACTCAGAAGGATCCTGCGAAGAAAATAATAAACCATCCCAATAATAAAAGAATCAGTCACACTCCATCCTCCTAAGTATTAGCATACATGCTAATAATAGAAAGAGTTGAAATTCAAATAATAGCTAGATAGCTTAATATCTAAAAGCGGAGAATTCGAAGATAGTTATAAGAATGGATTCTATAAGTAAGATAGGTAAAAATAATGAAGATGTTCAAAAATTGTAATTCCTTAGCATTATTAACTCTTCCTATAAAGTGTTTTCTGCATTAAAATACAAAGGAATTGAATGAAAATTTTGAGAATTATGAATTAAACTAATTGCTTAATATGTGTCTCTGCTTGCAATTATTGAATCAAGGGACGTAAAAATGTAATAGAAGGTATGTAAAAAGTCAAAAGTAGGGATGAAATAGTAACATACGTTAAGTGCCTATCTCTTCAGCAAAAAGTGTAGCAATCTTAGCAAAAATAACTCTCTTCTCAACTTAAATTCCCATCTCTATTCAAATCAGTAGCTTCTTTACATTGAAAAGCATCTGTCGTAATAAATAAAACTGGAACGAAGCTAATTTACCCAATGATTGGTAAAAGATAAAAGGAAGAATAATTGAGAAAAGTTGCTAACCAATTTTAAGGATATTTTTCTTCTAGTCTTAAACAGAGGAAGAAAATCATTAATATTCAGAATAATATTATAATGATAGAAATAACGAATAAAAGATTAAAGGCAAAATTTCCGTCAACTACAAATCCATAAAAATCTAGCTTGAATAAATTAAATATCTAGGACACTTTCGAATGAATATTAGATAAATTTGGTCCTAATGAAATATACTAGCATTACTCTAATATTAAAGGATGAACTCAAATCCCATCTTCCGTAGTCATCTCTTCCTCTCATTCAAGATCTTTAATCTCTAATTTTTTCAGCATCTATATGCTCATAGTCCCATTAGAATTATTATTAATAGCATAAATAATAATATTGCTGCAAATAATTTCTCTCCATTACTGAAATTCTAGATATCTCTACTACGAAAAGGACAATCAATGTCTTAAATGAAATCCTTAGGAATGTTATAAGTTCCATCTCCTCACATAATATCCTTCTCAAATTATAAAACTATAGAGCAACTGGCACAAAATAAGCTACTTTATCAGCTTATCAATTATCTTTTTCAATAATTCTTATATTTATAATATCATATCTTTTATTAGTGGGATCATTAGACTTAATGTCAATTTCCAATGGTCCACTTATTCCTATAATTCTTACTTTTCTAAGAGCTTTATTTACAATTTCTCAGTTACCATAATCTTACCCTTAAGATATGGTATAATTAAGAGCAGCACCTACTAAAAGAACTGCGTCAAAACTGTATGAAGCGAGTCAGTCTGGATCAACTCCATAAACTTTTTAATGCTCTTCATATATTTACTTTTCATATTCAGTGCTATAAGCTGAAGGATTGTATTATAAAGCACCCTTTATGATTTCCAAAGTTTTTAGGCGAATTTCATTTTCAGTCATTAATTATAAGATATTGTTTGAGACTCATTCATTAGCAAGTCAAATTCAATCTCCACTTCTTGCTCCAAGATCATACAAATAAGGAAATATAAAATTTAAAGCTTCAAATTGATAGCAAATACATATTCCAATTCTAGCTCCACTATTTTAAAAAGCTTCGACTTAAGGTTTCCACTAAGAGTCATTTTTTGCTTCTATTTCTATATCTCTACATAATGAAAAGGCTCATATGTCTTCATCACAAAGAAGAGCTATTTAACTTCACTTATAAAGACGAATAATTCTTATCTGCAAAATTGCCATATAAGCATCTGAATTAATTACTCTTACAAAGTTAGGATATAAACTTTTGTCTGAAAATACTTAATTGGTGCATGTAGCTCCCACTGCAAGCCTGTATTAATTTTATTCATATAGAAGTTCCATCCAATCCTTAGTCAACCCCGATAAATAAGTGGTAAGCATAGCTACATTCATTTAATTTTGCATTTCTTATATTACTTCCATCCCTTACTTCTTATTGAAATCATAGCTTTAGTTACATGATATATAGTAGCCATTTGGATGAATACGATAGTATCGCAAAATATCATTCCTTTCGTTTATTTAGTTAATAGCTAAATGTATTCCTTGAATAATAGAGTAGAGTTAGGGATCAATACTTCCATCAGGATTCCTATCACATGCTGAATAAGAAATTTATATAAAAGCATTGTCATCATTAGGAATTTAGTTAGTGTTACCTAAAAATAAAGGCTATTAAAGTCATTTAATGCTCTTATTCTAAACTACCCCTACTTCTAGTAATCTTTAGCTTTGCAAGTTGAAAATTCTATATTCGAACTTAATTTTTTATACATGTTTAAGGAAAGTTTGGTATACACTTTGGAATTAAAAATGAATCTAAATTACATTTTCTAATTCTTATAAATATTGCGTTAAGAAAAATCATTCCATCTAAACTTGGGAGCTAAAAAGCTAAGGAGCTATTAAAAGCATTCCATCTAGCTAACTTTAAACTTTTGAGTTTCTAAATATCTCAAAAGAAGATTTAGTCCCGAATATCCATTAATATCCCTTCATATTAAGTTACAACTGTATTGCTTTTTATTGAATTTATGTAGTTAAATTGGAGATAGACTGGAACATAAAAATATTTATGCCTAAGCTTTTAAACATTCCAGATGAAAATCCAAACTAATCTTTTATTTAGTCTTTTTCTAAAAGTAAAACCCTTATTCTTACATTTAATTTTGGCTATTCAAGTAATCAAAGGCAGACTATAGCATTCTATCTTGTAGTAATCCAATATTTGTTCAATTATAATAGCCAAGTAGAGTCATGAGAGCCTCTGCTTCTTCCTATACACTGGTACTGGTAAATATTGGTTAGCCTAAATGATCTTGATAATATATTCTTTAAGTATCTGATATTAAATGGATGATTTGCTATTTTTAGCAGGCTAATTAGATTTATTAAGTAAAAGCTCTTTATTTAGCTATATCAATAGCAACTCATACTTCTTCTTCAATCTTGCTACTAAACTCAAAATGTACCTAATACTGACTGCTTAGTTTTAACTCCTTAAAGCTAGTAATAAAGGAAAATTAGCTTTATATATCCGTTCTTATAAGTTGAGCCAACTCTTAGTTGGTTCAATCATGATTATAATTTGCAAGCTGTTTGTTAGCTTTAGATATAAGGGGAATAAAAAGACTAAAAGTAATCCCATAATTATTGTATCTATTTAAATTAGATAATTAAGCAAGCAAACTAAGGAATATACTTAATTACCTAATTCTTTAATGGATTCCTTTTTATCTATAACTAAGCAATTTTAATTGTGACGCTCTAAAGTTAAATAATTAAATTGGTAAACTCCAATAAAGCATAAGCTTCAATCATGCTGATTAATATATAAAAGGTATGTTTTAACTGATATTAGAATACAAAATGAACATCTATATAACTTTACATTAGACTCCCTTACTCTATAACCTTCTATTTTATAAAAGATTTATGCTGATAACTATAGAAGTATTAACAGGCCTGAAATTAAACTGCTATAGTTAATTAAGTATTGCTTACAATCGTAGTACTTTAAATAGAAAGCCTATATATCTATAAGCTAGCAGTGTTGTATTAAAATATGATTATTGGTATATTGAGTGATATAGATAGAGAGCATAGTGATTCATTAATAATATAAAAGTGATTAAATAAGAAAGAAGCATTTTTTAAGTTTTTAGTCTATATAGAAATCTAATCCTACTATTGTTAAGATATGAATAACTGTAAATAAACTCTTAACTAAAGTAAATAGTCTATGCTTAGCAAGTATTTCTTTTATAATACTAAAGTATTAGTAGGAATAAATCATAATATACTAGTAGTTAAGGTATACTAATTAAATGTATACTGCTAATTGCTTATATAACTCTTAATTTTAGATATTACTTATACTTTAAAATTCTATTTTCTACCTTTATAGATCGACTAATCCTGTAATTTTAATTATTAATATCCCAAGTGAATTAGAATATTACATAGTGCTAGGATAAGAATAAATCAGTTAAGAATATTAATACTTTAGATAGAGTATGTATATAATATGCTATTTGTTTATAAGCAAAACTAATACAAACCATAATAATTATAAATAAGCAAGGCTTATTTATCAAATTGCTAAGCTAAATCATACCTACAAAGTTTTGTCATCCATTATGAGGTCTAAAGATAATCACTCTATTAACTTAAATCAAAAGAGAAATTAAAAAATAGGAGATATTAAAATCTATCAGACATGCATATAGTTAGGGAAAAATATACTTAATAGGAAGGTTAGGAGATCTTGTAATCCTTTAAGATGTAAATTTCTAATTTAATTAAATATAGATATATAATACTCTACACTTTATATTTGAAGCTTAAGCTTTTCTTATTTTATCTTTTTAAGAGAAATTCATTTCAGAGTAATTAATACTTTAAAGCTTTTAAATTTTGCTAAATTAATAATGAAAACCAAAATGGTATATAAGATAGTAAACGGTATATAGTAAAGAGAGGCAAATATAAAATTTTAATACTAAGAAATTTATAATAATTCAGTCAAATAGCCATAAAACTTTAGTTCACAGCTATTTAAATAAACAAAAAATCAGATCATTAGTTTGTAAATAAGACTGAATATATCTATCAATCTCTTTTTGAGTGTTAATGATATACTAAATAAATAAGGTATATAATTAAGTTACTCTTTGACATAGTAAATAGAAAAGGAGATTAAGCGAATAAAATGACACTTATCTTATTTACAAAATGAAAATTAGTTATTTAGTGATGGATTTAATTATAAGTGATGAAGGTTTATAAACAAATATTAAAGGTAAAATAGCTAAATTTAAATACTATTATAAATTAGTATATGCTTTAAAGAATATCATGTGCTTTATTTATTTCACTTTTTTATTTTATACTTCTATCATCTAATAAAGAAGAAGCTATTTCAATCTATTTGATAGATTTAAAATCTTAAAATAGAAAACATTTCAAAATAAAATAATATAATTAGTCTATAGTTGAAAAGGAGTCAATCAGCAACTATATTAAGGGAATTCTAAAGAGTTAAGCATTTTTATCTTATTTTTAATGTTTTTTCTATAAATTATTTAGTAAATATTTAAGGCTTATTAAATTAAAGCTATACTCACATTATAAGTTAAATTTTAAGTCCATATGGTACATACATTTCAAATATTTTGCTCTAATTTAGAATCTTCATTTATTATTGTTCTTAAAGTTTAATAAGCAAGCTTAAAATTAAGGTTCTAAGATTGTTGATGAGTATATTAGTTTAAATCTTTATCGTTGATTATTGTATAGATACTAGAAACAACTAAAGAGTATATAATAAGATTCTATTTTATATGATCTTAAAGGATTAATTTATTCCTTTTATCTTCATGTAGAAAACTTCTATTTTCTAACTCCTAAAAGAACATATGATAGTTGATTTAAGTTATATTGCTATAATATTAATTTTTATTATGTGGAAAATATAGATTAGATAATCAAAATTTTGATGTATATAAGTATATGATAGGAGTTGTTGAAACAATGACTTATTTAAGAATCTTAATAATATAAATTTATCTTCAGTTTAGTTTAGTAGATCTAAGTCAAACTTACCTTATTTGATAGATAAAAGAATTTCCGTAGTTAGACATTTAATTGAATCATAATAACTTCTTAGATCTGTAAGAGAAACTTAAGTTATGAATCCGTTAATCATATATAGCTCTAATCAAGCTTTTCAAAAAGAGACAGGTAAGATGTAAAGCTTAAGAACATTAAACTATAAGAAGAACTTTAAGATTGCAAGCCGTTATCATTGCGTGCTCGGATCTATTTCGAGAATTATATCTGAATATCGAAAGCGCGGAAATCACAAAATGACATTAAGATAAACTTAAAGTTTGGAATCCGTTAATTCTTATGAACTCTGATACTGTTCTCAAAAAAGTCTGGGTAGAGATTAAGCTATAGAACTGTAAGACTTTAAGAAGAACTTTAAGATTGCAATCCGTTATCCTTGCGAGCTCGCATCTTTTCCTTAAATTTAATCTCAATATGCAAAGTGCTGAAATACTAAAAATCTATAAGAGAAATTTTAAGTTTGGAGGTCGTTAATCCTTGAAAGCTCTGATCAAATTCTCCAAATTTGAACTGAAAATCGAAAATGCTAAGTACTAAAAGACTGTAAGAAGAAATTTAAATTAGGAATCCGTTTTCCTTGAGAGTACTGATCAACCTCTCCAAAAAAGTCTGTATAGATTTAATGCTTATGAACTTTAAGACTTTAAAAAGAACTTTATGTAGCGAATTCGTTATCCTTTAGAGCTCGATTGTTATCTAAAGCATAATCTCAATATCGAAAGTGCTGAAATCTAAAAAACTGTAAGATGAACTTTAAGTTTGGAATCAATTTTCTAGATTGCTCTGTTCTTTTTCTCAAAATACGTCTGAGTTACGAAATAGCGTAATTACTTAAAGAATGAAAGTACAACTTATTTTATAGACTCCGTTTCACTTGAGAGCTTGTGTTTAGTCTAAATTTTGTCGGGATAAAGTTGAAAAAACTAAAATTTCAAAGAAGAGCTTTTACTAAAACTCCATTCTATTTCATATTTATATCCAGTTCTAAAAATTATTATTAATAAATTTTAAAAGCTGAAGATTTTATGTTTGAACATTAAGTTTAAAACTGTTGCTGCTTGATAGCTTTGGTCTAGTTCTCGAAAGGAGTCTAATTAGGGATATAGCTGAAGAACATAGAAGATTGTGAGTAGGATTTTGAATAAAAACTCCATTCTGCCCTTTCTAAGGATTTTCACACTCTCATTCCTTTTACCATATTCTTACTTAAGATTTCTGATAAATGCTAAATAATTTAATTTTTTTGCATTTCTTCTTGAAAGAGTCTTTGGTTGTAGTTCTTTTCTTCTATTAATTTTTAAATCGTTAAATTTTTCTCTTTTAGCAGTTCCGAGCCTCTCATTCTCTTCTATTTTTTTCTCATTCTTTTCTTCCTACATTCTAAAGATTTTCAAAGAGCTTTAGTCTTAGTAAATGTTCTAACTTAGCTACTTTTTTTGATATTAAGATTAGTTAAAGATTGTGTCCCTTTTTTAGTGCATTGCTCCTAGTAGTTTTTAAAGATTTTAGGATAGAGATGTTTTTGTTATTTATAGAATAAAAAATGTGATTAAGTTGTAAAGCTGGTTGGTTTTTTAAATTTAGCAAAATGTATTGGTGCGGATTGTAGATAGGTACTTGATATAAGAGGTTAATATTGTAGTATGTATGTAATGATAGATATTTGAATTTATAATGGTTAATTATAATTTTTGATGGTAACTGTTATAAATTACCTTTATAAGCTTTTTTAATCTAAATAATAATAAAAATGTAAGCGTTACCAAAATGCTTAATCTGCTAAGAAGATTACAACTTAACTAATGCTCTTCCAACTGTCTTACCTTGTGGACATATTTACTGTGGTTTGTGTTTGAATACTCAGTTCTGATTATAAGGCATAATGTAATGTCCTATTTGTTAAAAAGGATTCCATTTTAGATTTGAAGACTTACCTTAAGAAAGTGATTTAATAAGAATGATATTTTAAAACTAATAATACATATAAAAGATTTAAGATGCTAGATAGAAATTAAAAGAGATAAGGAAGTAAATTATGCAAAAATCTAAAACCATTACAACCAAATTATCTAACATTACTAATACTCTCATTATACCATATACTAATATCATCCAATACACTACCATTAACTACAACTAATAACACTAAAATATTATACAATCATCCTAATTCCCTATTTACTCATTTCTAAAACCAACTCAAATCCAAACTATAACAGTCTAACTATATTCCACTATATAACCACCTTTAGTACTAAACCCTAAATTAACTTCAAATTATATCACACAAATAAGAAACTAACTATAATACAATACTAAGTAACAACAGTTAAACACTAAACAGACTAATTAACTTAAACTAACCTAGTAGCAACATTTTATTCAATCTAACTATATTCACTTTTTTAGTTGCTTAATTTAAAAATTAAGTTTATTTAACATTTAAACTGAGTAATTACGATAAGTCTAAGTTTAAATTATAATTCCAGTATTTAGTAAAAGTATAGAATATTAAAATAAGTTATATTTAATTGGAGGATAAAATTAAAACTAAAAGAAAGGAATAAAAGAAACTTGATAGTTCGATTTTGAAGGTAATAATACAAAACTTAGTGATCTAAATGAGGGAAGATATTAATTTGGAATAGCAGTAGCTTAAAATTATCTTTATGTGGTTGGAGGAGTTACTAGTATAAATAAAATGTTATAATCAGTAGAAAAGTTAAAGATAGGAAACTAAAGTAAATGATAAAAATGCTCTTAATTTCCATTCTTAATAGCAGGTTAAACTTTAGTAGTAGATAAAGATGAATAAAACATTTATTCAATTGGAGGTTTAAATTAGAAAGGATAAACTTTAAAAGATATATGAAAGTATAACATATAGAATAATAGATGGAGTAAGTAAAATTTGAATCTTCCTGAAGCTGTTGCTTTTTCTATAGTTTCTTTAGAACCTTTTGTCATATTTGGAGGTTTAAAAAATCGTTCTACAGTAGAATGTTCAAGAAGAATATATAAAAGAAACAAAGAATAATGGCAATAAAGTTAAATTTTTAAAGATGTTGTAGCTTTAACGGAGATGAAAATAAGAGGTGTCTATGGATATGTTTTTGCTTCTGAATAGGAAAGAGTTTCAATAATGAGGATTGATTTAGAAAAGTTGAGTTATAGAAGTGTTAAAGGGGATAACTGAGATAATAATAATATTGATATGATTAATATTATTGATAATAAATATAGTTTTATATGTAAGTAGTTTAAATATCTATAGTAAATATGTTACTACTTATTAATATGGTTAATCTATACTTATTAATGTTGTATTTTTATAAGTTTTTTTGTATGTTTAAGTGTATATATGATGTTGATATGGTAATGTAGTTATAGCTATATAGTTGACAATAAAGATTATTTTCCTTACTAGCTCTTTTTAAAGCTGAAATAAATAAAGAATCAAATTTTATCTAAACATCTTTAAAAATCTATTATTCAAATATTATCATTATTCAGATACTAACATACAGCTTATAACATACCAAAACATATTCAACAATGTCAAAAAACTATCTTTAATATATCCTTATATTTAAATTATACAAGTACAGATTACTATTTATCTAATCAAAACTATAATCAAATTATCATTAACCTATATCTAAATACAAGTCATTATTACTATCATACACTCTAAAATACATACTACCAACTACTAAACTTTCCTATACACATATATCAAATCAGGCCATTATAGCCCCTATACTTTTGATAAAAGTTCAATCATAATAAATAAATAATAATAAATAACAACGTACACTTGTGTGATAAGCCTTACTTATTTGAGGGTTCTCTCAATCGATACCAGAATATAACTAGGGTGCTGAAGTTAAGGTCTCAGAATAATCCTGCCTCTATGTCGTTAATCTGGTTAGGAATTGGAAAAACCTGAAGACATGACTGAGACAAATTATATCTTTAAGTATAAAATTAAATTCGATTGTGAAATTTGGCACAAGAATTGGATTTTATTCTATTCCCTTTTAACTTTAGCCTTCGGAAAGAAATACAATAATTTTGAGAGTAAAGGTAATATATTTTTATTTAAAAAACTGAGAAAAAGCGATCAAAGAGATCAGACGAAGCCAGAAATATTTCTAGACTATTTTAACAACAAAATTTGGTTTTTTATTAATCGTGGTGAACCTAATAAAGGTAGAATCACGTTAATTTATTTATCTTTAGAAACGTTCTCATCAGATTATTAAATCCTAGCCTCCTTATACTTAGCAGATAAAACTTCCCTTTTAAATTTAGTCTTCTAGGTAACATTCAAATTAATACTTACTTCTGTGATGTTCGATTTTAACTTAGAAAAAGATGCAAGAGAGTAGAATTTACATAATTAAAATTTTAAGTTGTCTAAAAGTAGTGTAATATATTACTTAGTAACACATGAAGGTTAATTGAACCAGCTAAATATTATGAATAATCCTTGAATTAAATTAAAAGTTCTTAAGAGTCTAACTAGAGAGTAAAGATCTCCTAATGTCAGTGTATCAGGAAAAATATTGAGACCTTTGACATTACGAAAAGGCACTGATGTAGTAAAATGTATTCCTGATATTGATATTTTTGTAAGAAGAGGAGTGGTCACTGTAGATAATCCTTTTGAATTCATAAATTATGGAGTAAAAGCGTTATAGATTTGTCCTTTTGTTTAAAATTAGACTTTTCAACAGTGCTCTATGATCTTAAAATAAGTCTGAAAGCTCTTTTGAATTAAAAGCATCTTGTTGAGAAGTGATGATATGGTTAGTTTCCTCCATCAATCTAGGGTGAAAATTAAAATCCAAATGTTTATGAAGAAAATAAAGAATTTCTCAGGATAATTGATTTGGCAGGTTCTTAATTAAAGTATATTTATCCTATATAAAATGTATATAGGATAATTTAAAGTTCCAATAATTAACAGTGATAAATGCTTTAAATGTGGAAGATGCTATCTTATTATCTAGATTCTGGTTATCAGTCAATAAAATTAAAAATTTCTTAGTTTTCCTGAAATATTTATTAAGACAACACAAAATGTTCTCATACTAAGCTGTATGTTCAGTGGAAGAAACAATTAGACGGTTCCAAAAACATTACTATATCAGGCGTATAAGGGAGCAGAAATTAATCCTGATTATCCGAAAGAAAGTTTATAGATTTATCCTACTTGGAACAAAATGAAGGTTTACAGTTAATTTTTAGTATTTAGATTTGAAATAAGAATGGTTACTTGGTATTTAAGATAGATTAATAACAATTTTATAACATAAGCTTCCTAATTTGAACATAAGTTATTAAGGAATTAAATATATTAATTAAAAGTAGGTAAATTATTGTTTAAGGGGTATAAAAATAAAGATTGGCTTTTAAAATTTAATTTAATAAAATCTAAATAAATTAGGCGAAAAATAAAGTTTAACAAGTTTGGATTCAAAAATTAGATAGATATAACTTATATTAATTATTGAAATGATAGATAATTAATTAAATATATAGCTTTCATATATTATCGTATAAAGAAAATAATCAGTTTAGTATTATTGAATGTAATAATTCTTAAGCTTTCTAAATTAAGCTTATATCTTATAAAAGTTAAAGATATCTTAAAATCTTATTGATATAATTACCTGGCTTATTCTATTATTCCTTAGACTAATTACACTTCAATATTTAAACTTTTATTTTAGTATTATTTAACTTCTAAACTTCATTTCTGTTTCAGTATTAAGTTCCACTTACAAAGCAATTTTATCTAGCATAGTTTTTACCTTTAAATAAAAATCTGCTGACTTATTTTAATGGCATGCTTTTAAACTCTCCTTTGCTTCTGTTTGACTGTAGTAGAATCTTACGAAAAAGCATTTTCTCCACTAAATTGAAAAAAAGTTTATCATTGATATTGAAAGGCATAACTATAAATCTAAATTTAAAGACTCCTTAGTCTAAATTTTAAGTATTTGCTTACATTATTTGGTTACCTTAAACAGCTTAAGCAAACTCATGGATTTAAGAAGCAAAAATAATTTTCCTAATTTTGTTTGCTGAAAGATATTAAGTTTCAGCTAAGAGTCAATAAAGCCAAAATTTTATACGAGACGCTAAATAAAAATTTGAGAAAGAGCTTAGAAACTAGCTATCTAAAATGAATGGAAACGATGCTTTTCATATTTATAATGGCAATAGCTATTTTGGCTAAGAGGAGATAAAGATGTTTTGCCATAAAGATAATAAATAGGATGATAAGGTATTAGAGATACTAAAGGGATAAATATTATCTTTTACTGGTGCTTTGTGAAACTAATAAATAGTAGATATAATCTAGAATAAATATAAATGGTGTGATATAGATTGTAGTTTAATAGGAGTTAAATGTGGTAGATAATGTTAATCTGTTATATGAATAGAAAGTTGGTTAGTAAGACATATTAATGAATGATATGTTTTACATGTTTATAAATTAGGCTTAGATACTATTGCTCCCTATCTACATGAAAAGGAATAGATAAGGTTAGCTCTGTATTATATGGAATTGTATTTTGGAATAACTTTGATGAGGATTGTAGGTGTGGACTGATTTGATATAGTATTAATAAGTTGATTCTTTGAACTTAAGATTAAATTAGAAGTTATCTTGCTTAATTAACCTCTCTTAAGTATTTAAGATTAATTAAAATTAATCTAAACTTCTTAATTAGTCTCAACCAATACACTATAAGGATAAAACCACTTTACAACACCATTCATTATCAATTCAAATCACTACACCAATATCATACCATACAGTTTAACTGCCTCCAATTAATTACTCTAAAACTATCTTACATCATAACCAAATCTATAGCATACACACACCAACTAACTCAAAACTAATTTTTAAGAACTAGCATACAACTAAGACTAACCATTAGAAAGCTTAGTCTCTTCTTAAACAACAGAAACTAATTAATTAGCCAACTAATATTAGGCTACAGCTCATTACTGATAGGTCTCTTAGTAGCTTAGTAGAAATAAAACTAAGAGATTAAGAGTTAAGATAGCTTTATTTAATCAAGTAATGCTAATACATTTTCTGAGAACACTTCTTTAGATGTTAATAGACCTTAAAGAAAAGCTCTTAGCAAATCATAACAGATAGATGCTTCAAACAAGATTGAATAAGTAGAGTAAAGAGAATCGTAGTTTAATACTTTGAATAGTACTGCAATCTGTTCTTATGATATTCAATCTGTAAAATAAAGTTAGAAGTTGATGAGGAGGAAAAAGCCTCTTTAGTGAAATAATAAGGTAATAAAAAAGTTAGTTAAACCAGATTTAAATTTAAGCAGAAAAAGGATAGATAAATTATTTATCTTATTAGGCTAAAAATGATAAGTTTGCTTAAAGACACTTAAAAGAAGCTAAATTTATAGCAGCTACAACATTAATTTAATAGCTTTTAATCTTTATTTTTAAGAAGTTCTAATTAAAGCAATATAAAAGAGAATAAAACAATAAGCTTAATAAAAGAAATAAGTCTTTATCTATAACAGATAGGTAATACTAGTATAAAGCTTTATTAAACAAACTTAACTTTCAAAACATAAGAAACAGAAAACATTCAAGTACTTTACATTTTTAAGAAGTAGGAATAAAACCTAGTTATCAACTATAATTTACCAAAAATTTAAGACTTACAAAATAATAGTAGTTTCTGAGTACAAAATTAGATATAATCACAAAAAACCAACTAATTGAAAGATGTAAAATCAACTCTAACAAATTAGCAGAGATCGAAGGTTTAACAAAGGCATATCAATGAAGACCCGAATAAATAAAGGCAAATTAAATTTCATTTAAGTAAGGTAACGGATTCTATATTAAACAATGTCTAAATAAGTTTTGCTATAAGATAATAGATTTAATAAGAAAATTAAAAACAGTTAGAGCAGTTGAGAAAGACAATATCTTTATCGTACAATCAGAACTTCCTGAGACAATTCATTTCATATCACTTGTTAAAGCTATAGGTCAAACGAAATCAGAATGACCCGTCAAAGTTCTTGTACAACTTCCAGTCTGGAAATCCCACATTTCTATCGTGGCATCTCCACTTCCAGAGACAATTTATTTCATGTCGTTTGTTAAAGCTACAGAGATAACTGATTCCGAATGACCCGTCAAAGTTCTCGTACAACTTCCAGTCTGAAAATCCCAAATCTTTATCGTTTAGTAACTACCGGAGACAATTGATTTCATGTCACTTGTTAAAGCTACAGAATTAACGTAACTCGAATGAGCCGTCAAAGTTAAGTCTAAAATATTAAAGAATTACCTTGAGATTAGTCGTAGGAAATTTTGTTTAGCAATTTTTAGAAGCAGAGGTTGAATTTGGTATTTAAATAGAATAAGGGGTATTGTTGGGACTGATTTGTTGTTGTTAATATTTTTGGTAAAAAAAGAGTTTTAGTAAATGATATTAGTTTTGATTGAATTTTGATAACTAAGTTGAATAATTTGGAAATGAAAGTAACTGATCTTAATAATTTTGGTTATTTAAGTTGAATTAAATAATAAAAATATTGATTTATTAAGATACTTATAAGATTTTATTAATTAAATTATTGAAAATTCTAATTTTTAAGCTTAAATGCAGAAAAATATAAAGCTGTCTTTGTCCATTAAAGGTTTTAGAATTTGAATGATTTGATATGTTTTGACTTTTAAATAAAAGGATAAATGATTATATAAAAAGTTTATAACTAAGAATTTAAATCCTTATTATAATAACTTTACTATGCATTTATTAATCATACCTTATTTGAGTTTTAAATAAAAAGACTCTTACCTTATTTCAATATAAACCCTTTTAAATGATAAACAAAATAATAAAAATGCTTTAAAAACTACTGTTATTAATTATTCTTTACACTTACATTTAATCAAACAAATTAGTTATTTAAAATTTTAATTATTTAAAATAAATAAAAATTAGTTTCTTAGTTATTAGTTTAAATATAAAAACCATATTTAAACCAAACTATTTATCTTTCTAATTTATAACATCAAACCAATTATACACCAAGTAATTAACTAATATCATACAAAATTTATCATCTTTTAGTCATCAATAATCAATACAAAATATCCATATCCAACTTAACTTCAGAGTAACACTGTATGAATAAGATCTTAAGCTGTATTTACAAAGAGCTTACGAGGGTAGTGGACAAAGCTAGAAGAACATTTATGGCTACACAGTAAAAATGCTAGAGTATACAAAAATATTCGAATATAAAGGATCCATGTGTTGATATTTTTAACAAGTTATGTTAATTTATTATTTACACATCTTGAATGAAAATAAGATACAGCATTTTTAAAATTGGTGAAAGCATATATATAAAATGGCTGGCTTCAAGAAGGGTTTTTTTACCACCTTCTCAGAACAGGAGAGAAAACCAGAAGCAAATATTCTCACCACGTCTTCTTCAACTTAGCGCTCTACTTAATAAAAATAACCAGAACAACAAAATAAATTAGAAGAACTAATAAAAAATACTAAATCCTACAAATTAAAATAAAGCGGACTTCTTCCATCAAAGGACAAGCAGGAACTGAGACCAAAATTCAGAACAGAAAAGTTGACACAGCTCTCAACGCCTCCATTGAAAACTGAAAAAAGAGACCACTCAACTGAATCGATAAAAATAATAACGAAGAAATAAAAAATAAACGAAGAAGGAAAAGTACGATAATTTAATATAGATTCTATTACCTTTTATTTAGACAACATTGAAATAGAACAAATGAACTCTGAATAGATGGAACAGCTGATCCATCTACTTATTAGAAACATAAAAAAATTCGAAGAGGAATTAAACTCCCAGAAGGAAGAGATGTTTACAACAAGTCAGGATCTGATAAACCATGAAGATGATGACGAAGTTCATATGGTAGACCGAAGAACTAAAGTCGGAGTCTATAAGTCAATTTAAAATTTAGAGAATGATATTTGAGTAATGCAAGAGCAAGACGAGAAAAACTGAGTAAAATTAGATTCCAGACTTAAATTAATAGAAGAAAACCTGTAGAAGCCTTCTTAAGGAATTCCAATGGAAATAGACAAACAAGAAAAGATATTTCCTAGAGCAAGGAAAAGATGTTACATTTGCAGCAGCACTTGACATCTATGGCGAAAATGCCCCCAATAGAAAAGAATAAGAATGAATGTTTGGAGTAATATTAACTATTAGCAACTGAAATGGCGAGCGACAGAATTCTTCCAATCGGGAAATGGGAAAATCTGGAAAAAAAAAATTCTTAACTCAGACCATTAAAACGAGAGAAGTCCAGGAAAAAGAGCACAAGGAACGAACATGCAGGAAAGGAGATTTTATACATTTAAAACTTCAATTAAGCCGGAAGGCGAACAGTTATTTTAATGATTTAATGGTGATAGCATATTAAAGTCTACTAATTAGTCTCTTTAATTCTAAGTATAACTAAGTAGTCAAATATAGCTTAAATTAATAAATTGAAGTTTCAAGTCTATTTTAAATAAGAAGATAGTAGTACTACAAATTAATTATTAAGATACACAGTTTAAGTAATTAAGTACTTACTCTGATAATCTATATTTAATTTAAGTTCTCTATAATATTTAATATTAAGATGCTAAGGATAGGTTTAAATAGACCATATCACTTAACTATAAAATTAATTAAAATTAATATAAATCTAAATGCTTTAATAATCCAAGTCTCTTCTAGTGTTGCTGCTTAAGAGAGTAGCTTTTAGGATTACTTTCTCACTCATATGCCTTAGTAGGGCTAAAGGACGGCTTTTAGATGTTTTCCCTTCTGATTAGTGATTTCTAATTTTTTCCTACCAAGAACATTTTCATAATAGCTTTGTATTTTTTTTTATTCTACTACACTAATATAAACGAGAGAATGTCTTCATTTTCTACTTGGAGTACTATCAAGATTTAAGATCAGTCAAAAGCGCTTTTCCGTGCTTACGCTTCACAGAAAAATTACAGCTATTCTTAGCTTTATATTTTTGCTACTACTGAAAATTAACTCGTTTTCCATCTTCTTTAGTGCTAGACTGAATAATAATTATCACTTCTAACATTGGATTTTAATACTAGCAATCTTCAATCCCTATATTATAATTGCATTCCTCAACTTAATTAACAGCTGACTGATCTCTCAAATCTTTCCTTCATTTAGATTGACTTTTCAATCCCAATACTCTTTTCTTTACCTATAAATGCTTTAACTTTTTAGCCAAAAATTGACTCTAACTCTTTAATGTATTTTAAAACTAAATTTTATTTCTAAGTTCCAACCCTTCGATTTAAGGGATATTTGAAAGCAAAAGAGAGCCAGAAAAACTGGTTTTAACTTACTTAATAAATTGTTAATCTTCTGTGCTCTTAATAACAACCTAAAATATATTTTTAAATCCTTATACTTATATATTAGCTTTTTTATTTCAGTTTGTATATCTAAATTTACTAATAAAGCATTTATTTACTGTTATAATTAAGAAAGAGTTAAGATGCTAGATTAAGACTTATTATTTTTATTATGTATAAAAAAATGGATGGACAAAAGTTCTGGTGGATTTTCAGAATGGGGTTGAATTCTGAATTTCACCTGCGTGAGGCTTATATTTTCCCAGCAGCCACTAGAATTGATCAGTTTAGACGAATCCAATTGATTCCGGACTCGGACGTATTTTTTAATACTCAGTTTCTGGAAAAATAAATTCCAGAAACTTGCAAAGGTTTCCGTAAAGGACTCTACTACGCTGGGCAGACCATTCCAGCAAATTCCGGATCTTTTATGTGAATTCTAGACTCGATCGTCCAATGTTTAAGTAATCATTTTATGGAAAATTGGCGCCTTTCTGTAGTCGAAAATAAATTCTTACTTAGTCACTTTTTTGCAGTCTGGAACTTTTGTTCTGTTAAACTTTTAGTTGGACTATTGCAAAGAAGGTGCTGGGAAGAATTTTTTGGAGACATACAAGTTTTTTGCGGCTTATAACATGATAGTTGTAAGATTGTCATGCAATATCTTAAGATATTGGCAGTAAAGTTACGCAAGGGATTTTAGTGTTTATATTTCGTGAAGACTTGTAGAAATGATTATTAACTGTAAATTAGGAGCATGCTTTGCAGCAATGGAGCCTTATTGGTAAGTGAAGTTGTTGTAGACATGTGCTTGCATTAACTAAGGTAATGTAATGAATCGCAATTGGGAATTGGTGGATTCGGGCCTTATCAAGTTTATGGATTTACTTGGTTTGGCTACAAGATAAATCTTTAGTAAAGCAGATATTGATGCTTTAGACTATCAATTTAATAATATTTATTTTTATTATGTATCAAGTAGAGCTTTTATATCAATATTTCTTGTTGTCTATTATCAGATCTCTTTTCTAACCTAAGTGTGTTCGACAAGAGAGGGAGTTAATTAGCTTGCACTGGTTGGAATTCCTAGCCAAAAGGCTTGAATACTCCAGCCAGGCTTTTCCAGGTGGATTTTTCACGAGTATTTCAGCTTAATCTAAGGAACTATTCCTCAACGTATTTAACCTGATGCTAAACAAGAAAATTGCTACTAAAAAAGAAATAAGACAGCAAAACTAGCTTCTAAGACTATATTCATGAATCAAAAAAAAGGAATGATAGATAAAGCTCTCTAGAAATACTTTAGAAAAGAGCAGAAACTAGAACTTTAGAGAAAAACTCCGTTCAGCGTGAGATCTATGAACTAGCTCTCAAAATAAGTCTAAGCATTAATAAAGCTGAAAATCCGAAAAGTCTGAAAGTAGAAGACGAGTTATGACTACGAAATACTTGAGAGCTCTGATCTAGTTCTCAAACGAAGTCTAAGTATCAAAAAGCTGAAGAAGTAAAAAGACTGAAATAAGAACTTATAGTTAAGACTTAGTTATAATCGAGTGCTCTGATCTAGTTTTCAAAATAAGTCTGAGTTAAGTTAAAATCGAAGAATTTAAAAAACTGAAAGATTAACTTATAGTTAAGACTCTGTTCGTCTTAAGAGCTCTAATCTAGTTCTTAAAATTAGACTAAAATCTAAAAAAGTTTGAAAATCTGAAAAGTTTGAAAGTAGAAGTTGATATAAGATTAAGTTCTACTTAATAGCATGCTCAAATAATAAAAAAATCTGAGAAACGAAAAAATGAAGAAGTTAAAAGACTGAAATAATATTTAAAGCTAAGACTCAGGTATCTTGAGAGCTCTGCTCAAGCTCTCAATAATAATTAAAATTATAAAAAAAGCTGAAGATCTTAAAAGAATGAATCTATAATATTGAGCGAAGAATCCGATTTACTTGAGAGCTCAGCCCTAGTTCTCAAAAAATTAATTATCGAAAAAACTGGTGAAGTTAAAATACTGATATAACAACTTTGAGCGAAGACTCCAATTCTCTTTAAAACCTTTCACAGTATGAAAATAAGTCTGATTAACATATTGCTGCCCAACTATTAAAAATGCAGACTTTAAGTTAAGACTCCAATATACATTAGACCTCTTAACAAGTTCTCAAAATTAGTCTGAATATTGAAAAGATGATGAAGTTAAACTACAGAAATAGAAAATCTGAGAGAAGACTCCGATATTTTTTGAGTTCTGAAATAGTTCATAAAACAATTCAGGGTTGCATTAAAGCTGAAAATCATAAAAAACTGAAATAAGATTTTTTGAGAATAGAAGCAGAAATACTTAATAGCTCTGATCTAATTATAAAAAAATATGATAGAGGTAAAACTTAAGAAATTAAAAAGTAAAAAACGGACTTTAAGAGAAGAATCAGATATATTTTAGAGATCTGAACTAGTTCAAAAAAATTAAAAGTATCGAAAAAGATAATGAAGTAAAAGTACTGAAATAAATCTTTGAGTTAAGACTCAGATATTCGTGTGTTCGGCATTAAATCTAAATAAATCTGGCAAACATATTGCTGAATACTAAAAGAATAAAAGAAGAATTTTAAGCTTGGAATCCGTTATCCTTGAGAGCTCTGATCAAGTTCTCAAAAAAAGTTTAGGTAGAGGTAAAGCTTAAGAACTGTAAGACTTTAAGAAGAATTTTAAGTTTGCAATCCGTTTTCTAGATTGCTCTGTTCTTTTTCAAAATACATCTGAGATACGAATAAACGTAAGTACTTAAAGAATGAAAATACAACTTATTTTATAGACTCCGTTTCACTTGAGAGCTTTGGTTTAGTTCTAAAAATTTTATCAGGATAGAGTTGAAGAATCTAGAAGATTGGAAGTAGAACTTTTAATAAAAACTCCATTCTGCCTTGTCAAAGGATTTCCTCACTCTCATTCTTTTTACCATATTCTTACTTAAGATTTCTGAGAAATGCAAAATAATTTCATTTGTTTGCGTTTCTGCTGGAATAAGTCTTTGGTTGGCGTTCTTTTCTTCTACAAATTTTTTAAATAGATAAATTTTTCTATTTTATCAGTTCCAAGCTTCTCATTCTCTTCTATTTTTTTCTTTTCTCGTTCTTTTCTTCCTATATTTTAAAGATTTTCACAGAGCTTTTGTCTTAATAAATGTTCTAACTTACCTACTTTTGATAGTAAAATTAGTTTAAAGATTCTGTCCCTTTTTTTAGAGCATTCCTCCTAGTAGTTTTTCAAGATTTTACGATAGAGATGTTTTTCTTAAAAATATTATAAAAAATCTGATTAAGTTGTAAAGTTCTTTCATGTCTTTTTTAAATTTACCAAATTTAAATATTTGCGGCATGCGGATTGTAGATAGGTACTTGATATAAGAGTTTAATATTGTAGTATGTAATAATGTAACAAGAACAACAATTTTTTTGTTTAATTAAAATGCTGCTAAAATTTTAATTAATTATAAATAATAAAAGTTTAGGCTTAAATCTTGAGTTATTTTCATCTTCAATTATCATTGGATCATTACTTTATTCTTTCAATTACATTTAAAGCTGCAATTTGTACTGATTTTCTTCTATTTTTTCTAATTTGCTAATCAATTCTTTCTGCTTCTATTATTAGTTTTGAGATTAACTGCTCTAGTCTTATGATATATTTCAAAATTCGTTAAGGTCTCTTTCTTAGGTCACGAGTTTCGATTCTATTTCCTCTGCAAGTTCAAGTTTTTCCATTAACTTCTTATTGTTTTTCTTCAACTTTTTGACCTCTTCCTGGAGGTCTAGCATAATTTTAATCAGCTAATCTTAGCTTATTTACTATTATGTGGCGAGATTCAAAAACTTCCGAGCGCATAATATTCTTAGCCCATTTCCTAGACTTTTCTTCAGAGGTGGGAGAATATTGATGGGTGATCTTTTTATTACCCTTTTCATGGTCCTAGCCTTCCTAGGATGTCGTTAACTGCTACTTTTTAGGAGCTGCGAAGAATCCTGGTTTGAATCCTGACATTTAAAAAAAAAAGATTCAAAGATAATAATTTATAAAGATAAAATGTAAGATAAACTTTAGAATTTATAATAAATAAAATTAAAAAAGAAATATTTCATTCAATTAACAGACAATCCTTATTTTTTAAATTTAGATCTTTTTAAAATAAAATAGATAAAAAGATATTTTAATTAATGTTATAATCTAAAAATATTAGAAGTAAGAAATTATTAAAATCTTAAAGGATTCTTTATAATAATATTTCTAGATCATCGTTAGTAAAGAGAAAGAAAGTCACTAATTTTAAGATTTTTTATTAAATTTATGAAGAAAAAATTAATATTAAAATTTAGTCCTAAAATGAATTACAATTTAAACATATTTAACTATAAATTTCTATACATTTTATATCTTTTTAAAAAGCTAAATTTTTATATAATAAAGAACTATTTCTAAAGTTAAATAAATATTTTTATTATATATTTAAGAATTAAAAAAATTATAAAATGTGTAAGACAATTACAAATAAACCTTTCTTTAAAATAAGTTTAACGTTTATAAAATTATAAATAAATATACAATTACTAAAACATTTAAACTAAAAATTACATAAATATTCTTATTTTTAGCAAATTTTGACTTTAAATTCTAAAATTAAAAAGTTATCTTAATTTAATAAATAGAGCGATAAAGATATCTAAAATTTAATAAATTCTAATAGAAAAAGGTTGAAATTAAAAGAGATGATATTGATTAGATATTAATGAATCTATTAAGTAAAAAAGAATTTCTAAAGTTTTATTATTATTAAATAATTAATTCTTATGTTACAAAGTTGAATTATTTGATTTAGTTTAAACTAGCTAAAATGTAATAAACTGTAGCAAATAAAAATATAATATAAAATTAGTTCTTTAAGTTTAATAAATAAAATAGATTTAAAAATACTTTGATTAATATATAGTTAAATATTCTAAAAGTTTTAGGATTCCTTGATTATGAAAGTTTTAAATAAATTAGGCTTTTTAATAAATTGAATATGATTTAGTGATAATTTTTGATGATTTAAAGTAATTAGGATTATTTAATAAATGATAATTGAATTTGATTAAAAAGGATAAAATGATTAGTTAGTATTTTGACTTAAAGTAGTTAATGAATAATAGATTAATGATTTAATGATTATATTGATTTTGAATAATAATGTTTATAGTTTTAAAATATTAGTAGTATAATCCCTTATAATCCTTTTATATTTTTGATGACTAATTTAAATTAATCTTTTTTGATAAAATAATAATTTAATTAATTAATTTTATTATTTTTAAATTAAGTATACAAATTATTTATTTATCAATTCATAGTCATTTAACATTATTTAAATAACATTTAACTATATCAACAATAACTATCAAAACTACTATTACTACTATCAAATATACTATTTACATATTTTTACTAACAAACCTAAATAACTAATTTCAAATTACTTCTTATTCCTTAATTCTTTAATAACTTATATAATATCTATTTATTACTTAACATACAAATATTACATTCTACTATTATAACAAAAACTATAACCTATTTTACTTCTACTAAATCCAAAATCATACTTAGTTATTAGATTATTAAAAACTAAATACCATTTACTTTATTCCTATTAATATCAAACCTGTACTAAAATTATTTCTATTTCTTAAATAAGAAAAAGAAAGCCAGCAATAGTTATAAGGGTACTTCTAAAACTAAAATTTAGAAATTTAAAATGTTTGCTTCAAAGTTTCCTCCTTAATAAACCGTTACTTTAATTATTTGCTTTACTATAATGAAACATACTATTATTTCCTAAAATAGTATTTTAAAATAAGAACAACATGTGTAAGAGAAAGATTTAAATTAGCTATCTATAAGTTATTAAATATTGAATAAGTGCTGGAATACTAGTTTATTTTTAATTTTCATTATAATATCACAATGATAGCTCCAATTTGATAAAAATAATTCTACTTAGTATAAAGATAAAAATTACACCATTTAATCTTTATTCTCAAAATCAGAGCAAAGAAATAAAGCTGAAGTAAGATAACTATTTATTAAAAATTAAGAGTTGTCAAGATAATCGAAACCTTGCTTACTTTTGAATATATGCAAATAGTTATTATAATTGATTATTTCAAACAGATTAATAAGCATAGCAGTATTAAAATAAAAATATTTATTCTAAGAATGCCTTTAAAGAAATGCAGTCATATCAACAGGAAAATGATTTGCTGATTTAATAAGAAATATATAAAACGTTTTCTCTTTAATAATATACGCTAAATACAATAAACATCTAATTTAAAAAACTATTTCAATCTAAAACTAATTACTTATTCTTATAACTTTTAATATAAACGGAATCGTCTATATATCAAAACTCAATTCAATAAACTTTGCTTAAGTAGATAGGAATTTGATACATTTGAGCACATTTTCAAACGTAATCTTTTTACAGATATTTAAAAAAAAATTTAATAAACTTAAAATAATTAATTGAAAATAGTGTAAAAGACTTGTTTTATATGACTAAATTATATTAATAAATAATTTACAAAAGATAAGATAATTAAATTAGATAAGTACATAAAAATATTTCATCAATAATATTTAGAAGACCATTATAGATTTTAAGAACTAGAGTGAAGAGAAAATATATTATATTAAAAACCCATAAACAGATTTAATGAGCTAAAAAATTCTTTATCAAGATGAGAGTGAAAGAGAACCATGAATGAAATATACAAACTTTTAAACTTAGCGTAATTCGCCTGGTTAAATGCCAATATATATACAATTATGTCTCAATACTTAAAATATTTAAACTCTTATAGTTTATTATTATAACTTATTATTTAAACTTTTAAATAGTGAATAAGATTTTTTATTTATTAATTTTAAAAAAATTAAAATAAATTATTTTAATAATTATCATTTATTTTATTAATTTTAAGCTAAAATATGGCCTTTCTAATATAATTGTTGATATATATATAAATAATAAAAATGATAGGATAAATAAAATTTAATCTTTTAGCATTTATAATATTAAAGGATACTTTTAGTTAAAATATGTTTTTAAATAAAAGAAATAAAGTAATTTAATTATAGTTAAATATTTTATGTAAGAATAATTTTCTTATTATTAGCAAATTAATAATAATGGCTTATATTTAAATTTCTTTAACTGACAATTATAAAATAATTAATTTTACATAATTATAATAAGTTTAATTAAATATATATAAATTAATAATTTATACTTAACTTTAAAATATAATAAAAGTTAGTTAAGATTATTATTATAATTACTTATATTATTTAGAACTAAAAATTATGCATTCATTAAGTTTATAATTATTGATAATTCTTTATTAATTTTATTTAATACGGTTATCTCTAAAGGTATGTTTAACTATATTTACTTTTTAATTCACTAAATGATTGTTTTAATTATTGTAGACATTAATAATCAAATGAGAACTTTTATATTTTTATAATCTAGTAATCAAATGCTTATTGTTAACCAATTATTTTAAACTCTTATCAAAATTATGAAAAGCATCCTCTTTATTAGCTTTAAATTGATACAAAGATAATTAATTCTCGCTAAGCATATAATAATTGAATTATTTTATATAGTATTTTTAATATTAATATCTTACTATTATAAAGGATTATTTTTAACTATATTTTGCCATCATTTAGAATTTTATATTATTAAAGTAATAAAGCTAAAGTTTCCTTTAGTTTACTTAAAACTTTAATTCCTTTTAGATATTTCTTCCTTTATATTATCTATGCTTTATTAATTATAGTTAAATAAAGATTTCTTTAAATGGCTTCATTAGCAATTTAATTAGTTTTTAGAACTTAAATTTTAATATTTATTTATAAAAATAAATGGTATAAATTAAAGCTATTTTTAGTAATAATATTTCACTTTAATGAAAGAGTTATTGTATGAAACTGTTTGTTTAAATTAAAATATTTTTTTTGACATCTATAACTGCATGAATTGCTTCCTTCAATTATAGACATAATTAAATGTTTTTAATGTTTTTTAATATAATCTCGAACTCATCAATTTTAAATTACTCTTGTTATAGTCTCATCTTTTATTTCTCCCTTTTTGCTTTCTCCATTTCTAGTATCTCAATTCTCCTTGTCATTAGCTTCTTGTGAAATATTTTGATCTATAAATCTAAATACTCCAATTTAGACCTTGAAAATGAGTTTAGATATTCTTGATCGTATAGTTTAAGGCACCTTAAGTCATAATTTCCGATCTTTTCCGATAATCAATTCATTATATTAGAATAGTACACACATTTAAAGATATGCTCGAAAGCTTCATACTCTCCACACATACAATAGGGATTATCAATGGGGTAATGACGATCTTAAAGATCCTTAAGAAAATTATAACTTTAGGTTCTAAGTCTATATATATCGATAATTTCTCGTCTATACTATTTGTTTAATTTCGTATAAGTAATTTGTTGAAATTGTTAAAGATTACCAAATTATTTAGTATATACTTTAGCTGTTTTCATTCTCATAAATTTTTTAGTAGCTACTTTGTAGAAATATTGCTGTATTTTTTCTCTTATATGTTTAGTAAAAGTTTTAAGATTGGTATTTTTCTATTAATTCTGCAGATCGATATTATAAAGGTCTGATAATTGCTACACTTAATCGTAGTATTGAAATCCTTTTTTCCATATATTAATGAAAAGAGAGCCTGTTGATCTTGGAAAATCAATACTTTCTTATTTGATTTTATAGTAGAACCTGAAGAATTTTATAGCCATAATGTGCTTAAAAGATAATCAATTCAGGTCTATATAACATGATTCATTAAACGTTGAAGTTGCTACTTAAAAACCTTTTCTTGAAATTAATCTCATGCTTGATTCTATTCTGTTCAGAACTCCAGTTACTCCTTTTTGAATACTTCATGGTACTAAGTCTCCTCCATATTCTGCTTTATGTAATGTAAAAAGACTGCATAGAGTTTTAAAATGTCAAGAAGCCACATTCTTATATCTCATTAGTTAAAAAACAGCTTTTTTCATTGCAACTAAATACTTGATCGCGACTTCTCTGCAATGAGGATTCAAGTTCTTCTTCTAATCTAGCATTACTTCTAAATATGTTATTTGTTCTTTTTAAATAATTTGTTAATTATCTAATCATAAATTTAAATTTTATTATTTATAATGTTTCTTTAAAATTTAGATGTGTTCAGATTTGATAAATTTGATCTTTAAGTGAGTTTATGTAAAAATCTTACTTGTTTCATTTATTAACTCCTTCATCTTCTTTGCAGTTTTGGAAAGAAGAATCAAATCATCTGCTCATCGTCTGCATGCGAAGCTAATACTCCAACCCTGGCATTTGAATCCCAACCAGGTACTTTCACTTTCCAAATATCTAATTACTGTGTCATAATACAACAATACTAAAACTGGTCCATGCTCACTTCCTTACATAACTCCATTGTTGTATTATAATGTTCTGGTGTTCTTTCCATCGATTTTAAATGAAGAATTTAGGTTTTTGTAAAGCAACTCTAAGGCTTTTATTAGTCCAAGTGGTAATTTAACTCTCTTTAATTGATCTAATAAAAGTATTCTTTCTATTGAGTCAAACATTTTTTCAACATCTATTAGTGTTTCTATCAATTTAGTCTTACTTTTAGCACTTTTCCGATAGTTATCAATTATTTGTTATATTATTCAAATTTATTAAGTTGTTTATCTGATTTTTATAAATCCCATTTATGAAGGGTGAATCAAATTTCTCTAATAAATCAGATTTTATAGTCTTTTTGTTAAAGCTTTATCATATAGTTTTATAATAATATTAATAAGAGAAATAGGTAGTCAGTTTTTCCAGTCATCTTTATATCCTTTTTTAAATATTGGAATTTTTGTCAATGTATATAATTCCTAAGGGATTTTTCCAAATCTTAACATATTATTCAGAAAAGAGTGAAGAATTATTAACAAATATTATCCACAATATTTCAGAAGTTCACTTTTTATTCTGTCTGGACCAGCTGCTTTTCCATTCGTAATTTCAATTATAATTTCTTGTATGGTAAAAAGATAAAATCCTTATAAATATAAGAGTTGATAATCTTTAACTTCTTAAATACTATATTATATTTTATCTATTTTTTAATTACTAAGATTTATTTATTATTGAGTTAGATTAGGATGTTTGCTAAAAATACAATTCTCCCATTAATTAATGGATTTATTTTTGATTTCTTAATTAAAGTTCATTTAATTCATTTTTAGGGTTTTTAATTTTTTTAGTATGTGAAAATATTTCTTTAGCATCTTAATTTAGAAGTAAAAATTTCTTTTTGTTTATTTTTTTAAACTTTCACCAAATATACTTGAAGTCTTTCCAAATTTGTTTCGCTGTTTCATGAAGATTAGTTACTTATTAATTTATTCTTCCAGATATAATATATGCTTCTTTATATACTGAGTTAGCCCTTTTAAACCTACATATTCTCAGTAAGATCTCGAGAAAATTTGTTATAACTTGAGTCTGTAATAAAGGATCCTAATGTTTAATAAGCATTGTATTAGATGTTATTTTTGATAAATTCATATTAAACTTAAAGATTATCTTAATCTACCTAAAAGAATTCTAGATAAGTTTGCAGGGATATCTGAATATTTTTGACGATATATTGCATCTTATAACCTATTTATTTTATATTTCCTCAAATTCTTGCTCATCTTCAATTAATCTCACATAAAATTAAGTTTTGTTTTATAAATCAATTTGCAGAAAAAATGTTATTTTTAAACTATAATATCATCTTATCACTGTTTATCTTATAAAAGAATTGTTTTAAGAATTAAGTTTTTATCTTTAAATAATCTAGTAATTTTCAGTTATATCTTACTTTATGAATAAATATAATTGCAATCTTTAAAACATCAATCAAATAGATCAATGAACAATAAATAACGACTATTTAATTAGAAAATGAATATGAAAACATTTTAATTTAATTTCTTGATAAGATCTTTAAATAAGAGCTTAATCTTTTAAAAATCATATTTATTAAACCACTTTAGAAGTTTTTATGTTTATGAATATTTAGTTTCTTAAATTAAAAAATACTATATTGTATATTAAATCAAACATTTATTAAAGGAATGCTTAAATTATAAATTATAAATTAATTGTCTAATAATTTAGAATATAACAAAAATAGCTCATTATTAAGGTTATTTATGAAATTGTGTACTATTAGCATTATCGGCTTAGTAAAAACTTTGCTTTTTATTATGCTATATATGTTTCAATTTATATTGTACAAAATATTTCCCATTTTTTATAGATATAATTATAATAGTTATTAAATTACGCTTTTTATATGATTTTAATTAATACAAAAGATTAAAACTTTTCTTTTAACCTTTTTTGATATAATGAAGGTATATTGATTTCTTAATTACTTACACTTTCATTTTGGTAATTCGTATTATTTAATATTAGAATATAATTTTATTCTTATTTTAGATGGAAATATAAGATACTTTACAAGAAAGTTAAGATTTTTATAGTTTTGCATATATTCAAATTATTTATATAGTTTACTAGCAAATGTTTTTTATATGATAAACAATCAATCAATTTTTTTAAGTTTTCAACTTTAATAAAATAGCTTCATTAGGAATTCAATTTTAAGATTAAATAAATAAAATCGATTTTCTACATGCACAGTAGATATATTTAAGTTGCTTATAATCAGAAAGTTTGTCTTTAAAGCTTTTCTTTTTAATATTACAAAATGATAAAAATTTTAAAGATAAAAAAATATTTAATATAGAAATTTTCTTAAAAACTTGTTTTTCTCTTCTAAATTAACATCTTTTCGCAAAATAAAAAATATATAAATTAGTCGTAGTAAGCTCTTTTCAAAGCACTTTTGCTTATCTTTTTAAATTTTTAATGTTTTTCTTATTATTATAATAAAGCACACATTTTTAAACTTGATTAATAATTTTTTATTTTTATATTTAATATAAATAGGTTAGATATATTATTTAGATCCTTGCTTAATTAATTTTTTGTATTCTTCGTAGATTGGCCTAAAATTTATTATTACAGATTCATTATACCTCATTTTTTCTATTTGACTGTTCATGTTTTTATAAATGGATTTTTAAACTCCTTTTAGATTAGTTTTTTAATTTCGCAATACCTATTATAAAAGATAACTTTAAGCACTCTTATAGAGGTTTTTTTTACTAATTTGTTTCTTCCTAAAATTGTCATTTATTTTTTTATATTTAAATCTTAAAAGTTATTTTAAAAAACTTTTCAAATCTTTTAAAATTATATCGCTTTAAGAAAAGGATTTATCCATCCGAAAATCTTTTGTAGCGTATAACTCAGAGCGAAAAAAGGATAATTTTTTCACGATTTCATGGTTTATGTTATTATATCTCCTTTTTTATTGAGATCTTTTTCATTTAAGTAAATTCTTATAACATTAAAAATTTTTAAAGCTTTCATTTAATCGAAAAGAATTTCAAAATTAAAAATTCCATTTTTTTCCAAAACATAAACAATAATTTTTTTTATAATTTCAAAAATAATTTACCTTATCAAAAATATATTTTTAAATCAAAAACAAAAAATTGTTTTCAAAATTTTTCAAATCAAAAAATTTTCCTAACAAAAAAAATGTTTTTTATTTTTACAAAATAACATTTCAACAAAAAAGATTTCCAAATTATACTTTAATATAAAAAATTTTTTAATTCCTATTTTTTCTCAAAAATCTTTTATATTTGGAATTTTTTCTTGAAATTTTATTCCTATTTAGGATTTTTTATCCCGAAATCAAAAAATTTATTCCGTCCCAGAAATCTTTGGTAGTATAAAACGCTGAGTTAAAAAAAAATTGTTTTTCATGAAATTTAAGCTCTAAAATTGAAAGATAATGATAAATAAAAAACTTAATATAAAAAAATTTTATTTTCCAATCGGAAACGAAACATATAAAACAAAAAAATTAAAATTTATTATTGAACTTAAACACAAGAATAAACATATTTAAATATTTTTACTAACATATAACTTAAAAAATTAAATTAGCATCCCAAAATTCAAAATTTTTTTAGTTTTAAGTCTATTTTAAAAAAATCCCCTTTTTTACATGTTAAAAAAAATGTATCCCGTCCCAGAAATATTTATCAAAAAAAGTTTTCAAAAAAATTCCTTTAAAAAAATACAAAGGTTTTTAAAATAAATTTCCAAATTTTATTTTAAAAACCATTTTAGATAACTATTTTCAAAATTATTTTAGAAACGTTTTTAAAAGAAATTTTAAAACTTTTTTAAAAACTATTTAAAAATTTTTATTCCAATTTAAAAATTTTTAATTCCGAAATAAAAAAATTTATACCGTCCAAATATTTCCTCTAGTGCTAAACGCTGAGAAAAAACAAATTGTTATTTTTGAAATTCAAACTCTTAAATTGAAAAATAAAAATAAAATTTACCAACATTAAATTTTTTTCTAATCGGAAACATAACATATTAAACATAAAATTTTAAATTTTATAATAATAAATAATAATAATTAGTAATAAATAATAATATTAAATAAAAATAATAATCAATAATAATCAATATTAAATATCAATCATAAAAAATAAATAATAACAAATTTAATTTAAAATAAATAAAATGAAACACTTAAATATTTTTTAAATAATAATCAATATTATAAACTAACTTTGCCCTTATAAATAATATTTTAACTACTTTACAAAAAAAATTTAAAATTTTTACTTAACTTGAAATTTTAAAAAAATCTAAAAATAAATCTATAAAATTTTATAGAATAAAATAAAACTTAAATTTATTATACGTCTTCATTTACCAAAATTATATTTAAAATATTTTTAAACATAATCACTTATAATTCACATACTTTCACTAATTTCAATAATCTATATTATTTACTCAACCTTTTTATAAGCCAAGAACATTTAAGAATATACAAATTTTAAATGAATATAAAGCAAACATTTCATATAAAAACACATTATTACCATTAACATTAATTTAAATGCATAACTAACAATTTATATCTTTAATCGTAAAATTTAATTAAGTCAAATTATAAATTACTCAACTCAAAACCCTCCACTTTCTTATCGTCTTGTCACTAGCTCCCGATACCAACCATCTATTATCAACACTCAATGCTATAGAAGATATATACGATGTATGCCCTTGTAAAGTCTATATACACTCACCCTTATCAAAATTTCATATTTTGATTGTACTGTCCCATGAACCAGAAAATATAACACTTGAATCAACACTTAACTGAATACTACGTACAGTATCTGTATGACCTTAAAGAGTACGAATACACTAACCAGAAGAGAAGTCTCATATCTTAATAGTCCTGTCATCCGAGCCCGATATTATATACCTATTATCCTTAGACACCATTACCGATCTAACTAATTCTGAATGTCCAGTAAGAGTTCGCACAAGCTGATCAGTCTGGAAATCCCAGATCTTTATAGCGTTATCACCAGATCCTGATATAATATATCTAGAGTCATAGGAGATTACTACCGAGTAAACATATGAAGTATAACCCGTTATAGTTCTTTGGAGAGCACCAGTCTATAAGTTTCAGATCTTTATGGAGTAGTCATAAGATGCTGATACGATATAGCTAGAGTCAGGGGAGATTACTACCGAGAAAACATGAGAAGTATGTCCCGTTAAAGTTCTTTGGAGATCACCATTGTGGAAACTTCAGATCTTTATGGTTTTGTCATAAGATACTGATACGATATAGTTAGAGTCAAGGGAGATTACTACAGAGTTAATAGGAGAAGTATGCCCCGTTATAGTTCTTAGGAGAGCATCTGTCTGGAAATTCCAGATTTTTATCGAATATTCAGGATATCCTGAACCTGATACAATTCAATTCAGATCACTTGATATGGAAACCGAGCAAATAGGCGAAGTTTCATAAATGACATAGTCTAAAAAATATTAAAGAAATACCTTTACTTTGGTCATAACTGATTTTGTTTATTAGTTTTGAAAAACATAAGTTGGGCAGAATTTCATACTTAAAATGAAGTAGAGATATTTTCCCTAAAATGTGGTTTCTCGCTTTTAAGTTTTTTCTTAAAAAAATACATTTAGTAAATTGCTTTTCTTTTTTTTCCATTCCTTTTTTCACCATTTTAATTTTTATAACTTACTTAAATAAATATTTAATTAAAATAACTCAATGAATTTTACTTACTTAATTTCAATACAATTAAATAATTAAATTATTTATTAAGTAATACTTATAAGTATCTTATTTCTTAAACATTGATTTAAAAATTCAAAATTTTTTCTTAAAACAAGACAGATATTAAACTAATAGTGTACAAACTTTTACATCTTTAATTATTTTATTTCTTTTTACTTTTAAATAAAAGGATAAATTATTATATCAAAAGTTTTATAACGAAGAATTATATCCTTATTATAATAACTTTAATATGCATTTAATTACAACTTGTTTGTGCTTTAAATCAAAAAATCTTAATAAGAAAATCTTATTTCGTTGTAGTCATTTTAAATAATAAATAAAAAATTACAATTTTTTAAATCTACAGTTATTAATTATTATTTTTCTCTTACATTTAATCAAAAAAAATTATTTCTTCAAGCTTTTCGTTATTAAAAAAAATCAAAATATTTAAAATAAACTTTAATATGTTTAATTATGTCTATTAAATACTTCAAGTTATATCCATTTAACTTTATTAGTTATTAATTAAATTTAATATTTCTTTAATTTATATATTAGATTAGTTATAATTAATACATTTAGATAACTTTCTCTTTAATAGAAAACTAATATTATATTTATTATTTATGTTATTTTTGGAATTATCATTTCAAATTATTAATACCTAAATTTTTTACTTTATATTACACTTACTTCTTTTCTATTATTCTATACTAATCTATATTATATTATTACCACTATTAATACTCTCTTTCTTAAAAAATGTTATTTGCTATTAAGAAATTATAAGCTTTTAAAAAAGAAAATATATTTTTACTATCTTCTATTATTATTTTCTGAATTAATAGAAAGAGTTTACTTAGCATAAAATGTTCTTAGTAATAAGTATGAGATAATATAAGTATTAGATTAGCTAACATAATTTATTTAAAACTTATCTAATAGATTATTATTTACTCTTAATACATTTTATTTTATTAGTCTACTATTATTCTATATCTTTCTCTTCCTAATCAACAATTCTTCATGTTTTGCTTTATAGCACATCATAATTTATTAACCTTATACATTACAAAAGATTAAAACATAAAAAGATGATATAGATAATTATAGAATTATTTGAAGCTGAGACATTAAAATGAACTAAACTTTTAGCTTATTTATAATTTTCCTAAATTTAAATTATATTTATATATTCCTTTTTATTAACTATTTTTTGTTATTAACTTTTGTTTGGAAAACTGATAAACAGGTACATTTTATAAAATGTTTAGTGTTAATTTATCTAAGTTTAAAATTTTAGTGAATATAAGAATATATTAAATTTAAAGTATTAATGATACTAGTTCTAAAAATAAAGCATTTAGGTAATTATATGTACTAAAATAAATAGTAAAGAGAAAACATTATTCTTTTATATAACTAAATAAAAAAAGCTAGCTTAAGTCTTCAATAGAATCAGTTATTCATATATCTAAAATCCTCTATTTATCTTAAAATCAAGTGTTTAATATATTATAACCTCCTTTACTAACTTATTTAGTAATATTAATTCATAAAAATTTAAAAGAAAAATTCCTTTTTACTTTAACTGTACTTGCGAATAATCTAAGTACTTTAACTAGTTAAAGATAGTTTAATTAGAGACTAATAAGAAATTTTCTTATCCTCTAGATAAAATATTTAATAAAACTGTGATTGCATTTCTTATTAATGAAGAATAATATTTTAAATTAAAATAAAAATAAGGAAAATTTAATATTTTTCTTTTTGTTTAATAGAAATGTAAAATATTTTATTATATATAAAATCTATTAATATTTTATAAAAAAGCAAAGTAAACGCAAAATAATTAATTAAATATAATTTAAAAAATATTAAGAAAATTTATAATTCTAAATGATATTTTAAATAAATATTTAAAATATTTTATTAATGTTTAGATAAAACATATAATAAATTATGTAATCTAGATTTTAATTTTAGAATGTAGTTAAATATTTTTAAAAGTTAAATGAAAAATTATAAGAAAAACTTAAGAAATTAAATTTTTCTATAAAAAATGAATATAAAATTTACTTATAAATTAATTGACACTATCAGTTTCTATTAAATTATTTAAAATTATTACTAAAAGAAAAATAAAGTATAAACTAATTATCTTAAAAATAAAAAAAAATTATAATTTAAAATTTTATATTTAACAATATTTGTGATAAAGATAAATATTAAAGAATATTAAAAATCTTACAAATCTAGCATCAATTGACTTCTAAATAAAGAAATTCAACATAAAAATAATTATTCATAAAAATTTTCAGTTTCAATATATAAAAAATTAAAAATGTTAAAAAATTCTTTAACTCTCAGCTTTTTTTTATAATCAGCCTATTCGAAGATAGGCTATTTTTACTATTTTTCATCCTTTATGGATGTTTATTATATATATTATATTAATTATAAAAATGGATGTCGGCCGCGTCAGTCAAACTAGTAGGTAATCTGGTGTAGTGTATACTGCATTGCGAGTAATCTCGCACTAGATGCCACCACAGAGAAGAGTGGATAAGCTCTGTTGAGACGTATCTAACTTACCCCGAGGGTTCTCTCTAGCAGTATGAAAGTTTGACTGACGGGCCTTCTATCTACCAACTTAATAACTATCTCTTATTTGGACCTTATTCAAGAAGACTGAAGCATTTGACTCAAGATTTTAGAATAATCTTTAATAAGAAGATTTCCCATTTGGAGAAGCTGACATAATTCATCGGACCTCTAGAATTTAACAAGAATCATGAGAACATTTTTAAATATTAAATATTAATATTGAAAGAGCTGCGCGCCATCGAGGTGCTACGTGCTCTATAATAATTTTTATTTATTTATTTATGTTAAAATTACTAATTTTTTATTAGTTTCAAATTTAAACTTTTGCTTAAGTGTAAATTTTTCAATATTTGAATAAATAAGTAAACATTATTTAATTTTATTTAAATATTAGCATTCTACTTTATATATTAAGTAAAGTAGAAAAATTAATTAAAATTTTGAATTAAAAGCATATTTATTTTTTAATTTTATTGATTAAAATAAGCCTATAAATAAAAAAATATGAAACTAGGAACATTTTTTATTAAAAGGAGAGTTGAAGATTGTCTAAGAACAATAGATATACAAATAAAGCAAGATTAAATTTTTTGATACATTTCTATTAAAAAAATAAAATATAAATTATAGTAAATTTGAATATTATTCTTGTTTATTTAAAAGCTTTATATTATTTAAATATGCTAATTATAATTAAAATTTATAAAATAAATGGACAAATTTAGAGTTCACTAGTTTTTAATAGTGATCTTCTTTAATTAATTTCAAAGAAGCTCCAAATTCATAGGAAAAGCATAGACAGGTGCAATAAAATCTCCAAACGAAAGATTTGGAGTCACTACAAATTAAATAAGTAAACCTAATAATGAATTTATTAAGGAAAATACTTAAAAATCGTAGTCAAAAACCGGGGAAAAAATTCATACGCGTCCCATTAAAACTACTTAGGAACTTTCTTCAACGTGGATATTAAATGTAGCGAATCATGAAAGGGAAATCAACCTTCAAATAGATAAACAGATTAACTTCCTAAAAAAATACCGCGAAAGATACGAAACGATTACCTAAGAAATATATATAAAAATAAGATATTATCTTAGATAGTTAGAATTCTAAAGATATACATTCAAATCCTAATTAAAATTTAAATATAGATATCCTTTTATAGTAGTCAAAAATAACATAAGCTTAAGATTCAATTTTGAATAATACTGATTAATAATTCTATTAAATTTCAAATAACGAAATTAGTCAGAAATAAAACAATATTACTAATCCTGATAATTCAAATAATTATTATTTACCTGATCTTCAGAGTAAACAACCTTAAAATTAAACTGCTGATTTAAGAAATGCAATATAAAATCAAATAATTAATTAGTCTAATGAAAACTTATTTACTTTAGAAATAAAAGAACTTAAACTCAATATATAAATACTAATAGATAAGAACCAATAATTAAATGAAATGCTAATTAATATAAAAGCAAAATATGAACGAGATATTGAAACATTGATAAGTAACTAAGAAATATCAAAAATATATTATAAAACTTATATAAATAAAATTTATTAGCTCTGATCAATTTCACCAAAAAAGTTTGCTGATATAAAGCTTAAGAAAAATAAGACTGTAAGATTTACTTTAAGTTTGCAATCCGTTATCATTGTGAACTCGCATCTTTTCCTTAAATTTAATCTCAATATGCAAAGTGCTTAAACTCTAAAAATCTATAAGATGAACTTTAGTTTAGAATCCGTTTTCCATGAGTACCCTGATCAAGTTCTGAAAATTTGAACTGTAAATCGAAGGTGCTGAAAAACTAAAAGACCGTAAGAGAAACTTAAGTTAAAAATCCGTTAATCGTATATAGCTCTAATCAAGTTTTCAAATAGAAACAGGTAAGTTATAAAGCTTAAGAAATTAAAAACTGTAAGAGAAACTTAAAGTTTCCAATCCATTATCCGAGAGAGGTCGGATCAAGTTCTCAAATTTGAACTGAGAAGCGAAAGTGCTGAAATACTAAAATGCTGTAAGAGAAACTTAAGTTTGCAATCCGTTATCTTTCGTGCTCGAATCTCATTTTTTAGTTTTATCTGAATATCGAAAGTGCTGAAAATACAAAATAACTGTAAGAAGAACTTTAAGTTCGAAATTCTTCTTCCTTCAGAGCTCTAATCAAAATCTCAAAAAAAATCTGTGTAGAGTTAAAGCTTATGAACTATAAAACTTTAAGAAGAACTTTAAGTATGGAATCCGTATCCTTTAGAGCTCGATTGTTTTCTAAAGCATAATCTGATTATCGAAAGTGCTGAAATCTAAAAAACTGTAAGATGAACTTTAAGTTTTGATTCCATTATCCTTGCGAGCTCTGATCAAGTTTTCAAAAAATGACTGGATAGATGATAAACTTAAGAACTTCAATATGTTATGAAGAATTTAAGTTTGCAATCCATTTTCTAGATTGCTCTGTTCTTTTTCTCGAAATACGTCTGAGTTACGAATAAGCGTAAGTACTTAAAGAATGAAAGTTAAACTTATTTTATAGACTCCGTTTCACTTGAGATCTTTGGTTTAGTCTAAAAATTTTTGTCAGGATAAAATTGAAACACTTAAAAATTGAAAGAAGAACTTTGACTAAAAACTCCATCTGTTTCATATTTATATCCAGTTCTTAAATTATTAGTAATAAATTTTAAAAGCGGAAGATTTTAAGGTTGAATATTGAGTCAAAAATAGTTTCTGCTTGAGAGCTTTGTCTAGTTCTCGAATTGAGTCTTTTTAGGGATATAGCTGAAGTTCCTAGAAGATTTTGAGTAGAACTTTGAATTAAAACTTCGTTCTGCCCTTTCTAAGGATTTTCACACTCTCATTTTTTTAACCATATTATTACTTAAGAATTCTGAGAAATGCAATATAATTTCATTTGTTTGCATTTCTGCTGGAATGAGCCTTTGTTTGTAGTTCTTGTCTTCTAAAAAAAATTTAAATTTATAAATTTTTCTCTTTTAGCAGTTTCGAGCTTCGTATTCTCGTCTATTTTTTTCTCATTCTTTTCTTCCTACATTCTAAAGATTTTCAAAGAGCTTTAGTCTTAGTAAATGTTCTAACTTAGCTACTTTTTTTGATATTAAGATTAGTTAAAGATTGTGTCCCTTTTTTAGTGCATTGCTCCTAGTAGTTTTTAAAGATTTTAGGATAGAGATGTTTTTGTTATTTATAGAATAAAAAATGTGATTAAGTTGTAAAGCTGGTTGGTTTTTAAATTTAGCAAAATGTATTGGTGCGGATTGTAGATAGGTACTTGATATAAGAGGTTAATATTGTAGTATGTATGTAATGATAGATATTTGAATTTATAATGGTTAATTATAATTTTTGATGGTAACTGTTATAAATTACCTTTATAAGCTTTTTTAATCTAAATAATAATAAAAATGTAAGCGTTACCAAAATGCTTAATCTGCTAAGAAGATTACAACTTAACTAATGCTCTTCCAACTGTCTTACCTTGTGGACATATTTACTGTGGTTTGTGTTTGAATACTCAGTTCTGATTATAAGGCATAATGTAATGTCCTATTTGTTAAAAAGGATTCCATTTTAGATTTGAAGACTTACCTTAAGAAAGTGATTTAATAAGAATGATATTTTAAAACTAATAATACATATAAAAGATTTAAGATGCTAGATAGAAATTAAAAGAGATAAGGAAGTAAATTATGCAAAAATCTAAAACCATTACAACCAAATTATCTAACATTACTAATACTCTCATTATACCATATACTAATATCATCCAATACACTACCATTAACTACAACTAATAACACTAAAATATTATACAATCATCCTAATTCCCTATTTACTAATATCTAAAACCAACTCAAATCCAAACTATAACAGTCTAACTATATTCCACTATATAACCACCTTTAGTACTAAACCCTAAATTAACTTCAAATTATATCACACAAATAAGAAACTAACTATAATACAATACAAAGTAACAACAGTTAAACACTAAACAGACTAATTAACATAAACTAACCTAGTAGCAACATTTTATTCAATCTAACTATATTCACTATTTTAATTACTCTATTTAAAAATTAAGTTTATTTAACATTTAAACTGAGTAATTACGATAACTCTAAGTTTAAATTATAATTTATGGAGGCAATTAAAGTATAGAATATTAAAATAAGTTATATTTAATTGGAGGATATAACTGAAATTAAAAGAAAGGAGTAAAAGAAACTTGATAGCTCGATTTCGAAGGTAATAATACAAAACTTAGTGATCTAAATGAGGGAAGAAGTGATTTTGGATTAGCAGCAGCTTAAAATTATCTTTATGGGGTTGGGGGATTTATTAATAATTATCAAAAGTTATAATCAGTAGAAAAGTTAAAGATAGGAAATTAAAGTAAATGATAAAAATGCTCTTAATTTCCATTCTTAATAGCAGACTAAACTTTAGTAGTAGATAAAGATTAATAAAATATTTATTCAATTGGAGGTGGAAATTAGAAAGGATAAACATTAAAAGATATATGAAAGTATAACATATAGAATGATAGATGGAGTAAGTAAAATTTGAATCTTCCTGAAGCTGTTGCTTTTCCTATAGTTTCTTTAGAACCTTTTGTCGTAATTGGAGGTATAAAAAATTTTGCTACAGATGAACATTCAAGAAGAATATATAAAAGAAACAAATAATAATGGCAATAAAGTTAAATTTTTAAAGATGTTTTAGCTTTAACGGAGATGAAAATAAGAGGTGTCTATGGATATGTTTTTGCTTCTGAATAGGAAAGAGTTTCAATAATGAGGATTGATTTAGAAAAGTTGAGTTATAGAAGTATTAAAGGACATAACTGAGATAATAATAATATTGATATGATTAATATTATTGATAATAAATATAGTTTTATATGTAAGTAGTTTAAATATCTATAGTAAATATGTTACTACTTATTAATATGGTTAATCTATACTTATTAATGTTGTATTTTTATAAGTTTTTTTGTATGTTTAAGTGTATATATGATGTTGATATGGTAATGTAGTTATAGCTATATAGTTGACAATAAAGATTATTTTCCTTACTAGCTCTTTTTAAAGCTGAAATAAATAAAGAATCAAATTTTATCTAAACATCTTTAAAAATCTATTATTCAAATATTATCATTATTCAGATACTAACATACAGCTTATAACATACCAAAACATATTCAACAATGTCAAAAAACTATCTTTAATATATCCTTATATTTAAATTATACAAGTACAGATTACTATTTATCTAATCAAAACTATAATCAAATTATCATTAACCTATATCTAAATACAAGTCATTATTACTATCATACACTCTAAAATACATACTTTAATACCAACTACTAAACTTTCCTATACACATATATCAAATCAGGCCATTATATTTCAGGGTTCTCTCAATCGGTACCAGAATCTAACTAAGATGCTGAAGTTACGGTCTCAGGGTAATCCAGTCTCTATGTCGTTAATCTGGTTAGGAATTGGAAAAACCTGAAGACTGAACTGAGACAAATTATATTTTTAAGTAGAAAAATTAAATTGGATTGTGAAATTTGGCACAAGAATTGGATTTTATTCTATTCCCTTTTAACTTTAGCCTTCGAAAAGAAATACAAGAATTTTGAGAGTAAAGGTAATAAATTTTTATTTAAAAAACTGAGACAAAAGTGACCAAAGAGATCAGACGAAGCCAGAAATATTTCTAGACTACTTTAAAATCTAAATTTGGTTTTTTTATTAATCGTGGTGAACCTAATAAAGGTAGAATCACGTTTATTTATTTATCTTTAGAAACGTTCTCTTCAGATTATTAAATCCTAGCCTCCTTATACTTAGCAAATAAAACTTCCCTTTTAAATTTAGTCTTCTAGGTAGCATTCAAGTTAATACTTACTTCTGTGATATTAGATTTTAGCTTAGAAAAAGATGCAAGAGAGTAGAATTTACATAATTAAAATTTTAAGTTGTCTAAAAGTAGTGTAATATATTACTTAGTAGCATATGAAGGTTAATTGAACCAGCTAAATATTATGAATAATCCTTGAATTAAATTAAAAGTTCTGAAGAGCCCTACTAGAGGGTAAAGATCTCCTAATGGCAGTGTATCAGGAAAAATATTGAGACCTTTGACCATACGAAAAGGCTCTGATGTAGTAAAATGTATTCCTGATAATTATATTTTTGTAAGAAGAGAAGTGGTTACTGTAGATAATCCTTTTGAATTCATAAATTATGGAGTAAAACCGTTATAGATTTGTCCTTTTGTTTAAATTAGACTTTTCAACAGTACTCTATGATCTTAAAACAAGTCTGAAAGCTCATATTTATCTTTTGAATTAAAAGCATCTTGTTGAGAAGTGATGATATGGTAAGTTCCCACAGCAAATTAGGACAAAATTAAAATCTTAATTTTTATGAAGAAAATAAAGAATTTCTCAGGATAATTGATTTGGCAGGTTCTTAATTAAAGTATATTTATCCTATATAAAATGTATATAGGATAATTTAAAGTTCCAATAATTAACAGTGATAAATGCTTTAAATGTGGAAGATGCTATCTTATTATCTAGATTCTGGTTATCAGTCAATAAAATTAAAAATTTCTTAGTTTTCCTGAAATATTTATTAAGACAACACAAAATGTTCTCATACTAAGCTGTATGTTCAGTGGAAGAAACAATTAGACGGTTCCAAAAACATTACTATATCAGGCGTATAAGGGAGCAGAAATTAATCCTGATTATCCGAAAGAAAGTTTATAGATTTATCCTACTTGGAACAAAATGAAGGTTTACAGTTAATTTTTAGTATTTAGATTTGAAATAAGAATAGTTACTTGGTATTTAAGATAGATCAATAACAATTTTATAACATAAGCTTCCTAATTTGAACATAAGTTATTAAGGATTTAAATATATTAATTAAAAGTAGGTAAATTATTGTTTAAGGGGTATAAAAATAAAGATTGCTTTTAAAATCGAATTTAATAAAATCTAAATAAATTAGGCGAAAAATAAAGTTTAACAAGTTTGGATTCAAAAATTAGATAGATATAACTTATATTAATTATTGAAATGATAGATAATTAATTAAATATATAGCTTTTATATATTATCGTATAAAGAAAATAATCAGTTTAGTATTATTGAATGTAATAATTCTTAAGCTTTCTAAATTAAGCTTATATCTTATAAAAGTTAAAGATATCTTAAAATCTTATTGATATAATTACCTGGCTTATTCTATTATTCCTTAGATTAATTACACTTCAATATTTAAACTTTTATTTTAGTATTATTTAACTTCTAAACTTCATTTCTGTTTCAGTATTAAGTTCCACTTACAAAGCAATTTTATCTAGCATAGTTTTTACCTTTAAATAAAAATCTGCTGACTTATTTTAATGGCATGCTTTTAAACTCTCCTTTGCTTCTGTTTGACTGTAGTAGAATCTTACGAAAAAGCATTTTCTCCACTAAATTGAAAAAAAGTCTATCATTGATATTGAAAGGCATAACTATAAATCTAAATTTAAAGACTCCTTAGTCTAAATTTTAAGTATTTGCTTACATTATTTGGTTACCTTTAAACAGCTTAAGCAAACTCATGGATTTAAGAAGCAAAAATAATTTTCCTAATTTTGTTTGCTGAAAGATATTAAGTTTCAGCTAAGAGTCAATAAAACCAAAATTTTATACGAGACGCTAAATAAAAATTTGAGAAAGAGCTTAGAAACTAGCTATCTAAAACGAATGCAAACGATGCTTTTCATATTTATAAGGACAATAAGCTATTTTGGCTAAGAGGAGATAAAGATGTTTTGCCATAAAGATAATAAATAGGATGATAAGGTATTAGAGATACTAAAGGGATAAATATTATCTTTTACTGGTGCTTTGTGAAACTAATAAATAGTAGATATAATCTAGAATAAATATAAATGGTGTGATATAGATTGTAGTTTAATAGGAGTTAAATGTGGTAGATAATGTTAATCTGTTATATGAATAGAAAGTTGGTTAGTAAGACATATTAATGAATGATATGTTTTACATGTTTATAAATTAGGCTTAGATACTATTGCTCCCTATCTACATGAAAAGGAATAGATAAGGTTAGCTCTGTATTATATGGAATTGTATTTTGGAATAACTTTGATGAGGATTGTAGGTGTGGACTGATTTGATATAGTATTAATAAGTTGATTCTTTGAACTTAAGATTAAATTAGAAGTTATCTTGCTTAATTAACCTCTCTTAAGTATTTAAGATTAATTAAAATTAATCTAAACTTCTTAATTAGTCTCAACCAATACACTATAAGGATAAAACCACTTTACAACACCATTCATTATCAATTCAAATCACTACACCAATATCATACCATACAGTTTAACTGCCTCCAATTAATTACTCTAAAACTATCTTACATCATAACCAAATCTATAGCATACACACACCAACTAACTCAAAACTAATTTTTAAGAACTAGCATACAACTAAGACTAACCATTAGAAAGCTTAGTCTCTTCTTAAACAACAGAAACTAATTAATTAGCCAACTAATATTAGGCTACAGCTCATTACTGATAGGTCTCTTAGTAGCTTAGTAGAAATAAAACTAAGAGATTAAGAGTTAAGATAGCTTTATTTAATCAAGTAATGCTAATACATTTTCTGAGAACACTTCTTTAGATGTTAATAGACCTTAAAGAAAAGCTCTTAGCAAATCATAACAGATAGATGCTTCAAACAAGATTGAATAAGTAGAGTAAAGAGAATCGTAGTTTAATACTTTGAATAGTACTGCAATCTGTTCTTATGATATTCAATCTGTAAAATAAAGTTAGAAGTTGATGAGGAGGAAAAAGCCTCTTTAGTGAAATAATAAGGTAATAAAAAAGTTAGTTAAACCAGATTTAAATTTAAGCAGAAAAAGGATAGATAAATTATTTATCTTATTAGGCTAAAAATGATAAGTTTGCTTAAAGACACTTAAAAGAAGCTAAATTTATAGCAGCTACAACATTAATTTAATAGCTTTTAATCTTTATTTTTAAGAAGTTCTAATTAAAGCAATATAAAAGAGAATAAAACAATAAGCTTAATAAAAGAAATAAGTCTTTATCTATAACAGATAGGTAATACTAGTATAAAGCTTTATTAAACAAACTTAACTTTCAAAACATAAGAAACAGAAAACATTCAAGTACTTTACATTTTTAAGAAGTAGGAATAAAACCTAGTTATCAACTATAATTTACCAAAAATTTAAGACTTACAAAATAATAGTCGTTTCTGAGTACAAAATTAGATATAATCACAAAAAACCAACTAATTGAAAGATGTAAAATCAACTCTAACAAATTAGCAGAGATTGAAGGCTTAACAAAGGCATATCAATGAAGACCCGAATAAATAAAGGCAAATTAAATTTCATTTAAGTAAGGTAACGGATTCTATATTAAACAATGTCTAAATAAGTTTTGCTATAAGATAGTAGATTTAATAAGAAAATTAAAAACAGGTAGAGCAGTTGAGAAAGACCCTATCTTTATCGTACAATCGGAACTTCCTGAGACAATTCATTCCATATCACTTGTTAATGCTACAGAATTAATGTAACTCGAATGACCCGTCAAAATTCTTTGGAGGGTACCAGTCTGAAAATCTCAAATCTTTATCGTGCTATCTCAACTTCCGGAGACAATTCATTTCATATCACTTGTTAAAGCTATAGAGATAACTGAATCCGAATGACCCGTCAAAGTTCTCGTACAACTTCCAGTCTGAAAATCCCAAATCTTTATCGTTTAGTAACTACCGGAGACAATTGATTTCATGTCACTTGTTAAAGCTACAGAATTATCGTAACTCGAATGAGCCGTCAAAGTTAAGTCTAAAATATTAAAGAATTACCTTGAGATTAGTCGTAGGAAATGTTGTTTAGCAATTTTTAGAAGCAGAGGTTGAATTTGGTATTTAAATAGAAGAAGGGGTATTGTTGGGACTGATTTGTTGTTGTTAATATTTTTGGTAAAAAAAGAGTTTTAGTAAATGATATTAGTTTTGATTGAATTTTGATAACTAAGTTGAATAATTTGGAAATGAAAGTAACTGATCTTAATAATTTTGGTTATTTAAGTTGAATTAAATAATAAAAATATTGATTTATTAAGATACTTATAAGATTTTATTAGATAAATTATTGAAAATTCTAATTTTTAAGCTTAAATGCAGAAAAATATAAAGCTGTCTTTGTCCATTAAAGGTTTTAGAATTTGAATGATTTGATATGTTTTGACTTTTAAATAAAAGGATAAATGATTATATCAAAAGTTTATAACTAAGAATTTAAATCCTTATTATAATAACTTTACTATGCATTTATTAATCATACCTTATTTGAGTTTTAAATAAAAAGACTCTTACCTTATTTCAATATAAACCCTTTTAAATGATAAGCAAAATACTTAAGGAAAGATTTTGTAAAGATGGGAATTAGAAGTTTTGCTATCTTTCTTTGATATCCTATTATATGATAATATTGTGACACTATCTACCAAGGCTAAATCAAACATCCTCTAGCAAATCAAATAAGTTGCTATCCGAGTTTAGACTTACTAGTTTTATGATATTTCTATAGTTGCTAATATTCTTCAATCAGTTTTTCTTAACAGAAGATCAGTAAGAATTATATACTTTTCCTAGAACTTAAGATTACTTATCTTCCTCTAATCTAAGATAAAAACTCTTAGATTTCATGTCTTAAGTAGTTAAAGTTGATGTAAAATAAAATGGCTGGCTTCAAGAAGTGTTTTTTACCACCTCCTCAGAATAGGAGATAAAACCATAACTATCTAATAGATTAGAAGAACTTATAATAAATACTACAAATTAAAATAAAACGGATCTCTCCCATCAAAGGACAAGTAAGAACTGAGATAAAAATTCAGAACAGAAAAGTTAGCAAAGCTCTCTATACATCCATTGAAAACTGAAAAAAGAGACCATTCAATTGAGTCAATAAAAATAATAACGAAAAAATAAAAAATAAACGAAGGAGGTAAAGTACGATAATTCAATATAGATCCTATTACCTTTGATTTAAACAATATCGAAATAGAACAAATGGACTTGAGTAGATAAAACAGCTGATTTATCAACTTATTAGAAACATAAAAAAACTCGAATAGGAATTAAACTCCTAGGAGAAAGAGATACTTGTATTAAGTCAGGATTTGATAAGATGATGATGAAATCCATATGGTAGACCGAAGAGCTAAAGTCGGAGTTTATGAGCAAATGACAAGTTTAGGGAATAATACTTGAATAATGCAAGAGTAAGACAAGAAAAACTGAGCAAAATTAGATTCTATGCTTAAATTAATAGAAAAAACCTGTAGAAGCCTTCATAAGGAACTCCAATCGAAATAGAGAAACGGGAAGGGCATTTCCTAGAGCAAGAAAAAGATGCTACATTTGCAACAGCACTTGACATTTATGACGGAAATGTCCTCAATAGAAAAGAAATAAGAATGAATATCTGGAAAAATGTTAACTAATAGCAACTGAAGTTTCGAGTAAAGGAATCCTTCCCATCGGGAAATGGGAAAATCTAGAAAAAAAGTTCTCAACTCAGATTATATAAAAGAGATCACCAATTTTAACTCATATCTAGCTTAATAAACGAGTCTGGAAACAAGCTCAATTGAGGATTAAAAGCTAACTTTTTGTTTCAAAGTGAGAGAACTTCAATACCTTGAAGAAACTTAATATTATATAAGAAATGTTGCAACTCTTTTAGAAGAGTTCTGTAATGCTAATAGATAAGGAATGTCTATAGAGATAAGATAAATATGTCTTGAGTTAAAAGCTCTTAATTATTAATACTGTAAGGATTGGATGATATTTTAAAGGCTACAATAAATATATGATTAAAAGTAGAAAAATGTATTAGGAGAATAAAGAGTAGAAGGTTACTAATGGGGTATTGAATAGATATTAGTTACAACATTTAATACCATATAGATTGATAGGTCTAAAGCTTATTTTAGTTAATCTTATAAAGCTATTATAGTTATTATAAGTGAAATACCAATAATAACCAATTTTCATTACTTCCTATTCCAATAATTCAATACTATCTAAAATTAAACTAAACTATCTACACTTAAACCAAATTAATACCTCCTTTTAACTATATCAAATCTTTATTAATACTTAGTAATCAACTGAAGAATTCTAACAAAATTAAAATTACTTCCAATATTACTACCAATATAGCCACTCAAATTGCTAACCAAAAGTAAAACCATATCATCAAAAATATCCCTTAAAATACTGTTTTTTTCGCTTTTAGATTTTTGCTCTTTATTAGCCATTGCTTTATTTGCATATTAACTCCAAAAATATTAAAATGCTTTTCTTTTTAAATAAGATCTTCTATATCAAGATAGGAACTAAAGAAAAGGTAGATTCTAAATTGCCAAGTAAATTAAAAAATAGAAGATGGTAAGTTACCTAAAACCTACAGTTAAAATAAATATTTTAGAAAGAACTATTGAACCTAAAAATAAGAAGAATGTCTATTTTATTTAGAGTTTGTCAAGCTTTAAAGATATAAAAGAACGAAGCTGAGTTTATTCTATATACTATCAAAGTAAGTAGATTCAGAAGAACGGGAAAAAATTCTTCTCATGGAAGATTAAATGATGCTAAACCTTAACAAAATACGCAACTTATTGGGCCATTTTCTCATATTTCTAGGTGTGATTATTTGGTTAAAGCTCTAAAATTGAAGAATTTTCTAATTCGATACACTAAGAAATGCTAGCTATGCCTATTGCAATCAAGTTATATCTTGCTTCTATTATTTGTTTATAATTATCATAGAATAAAAGGTTTATAGCAGCTTTTAATTTTATCAGGAGCTTATTATTTGTTCAAATGTACAGGGATTTTCACTAAACAGAAGCAAATTAAGCTGGCGTTTTTATTAATCAGTCTATATAGTTTATAAGCGTAAGTTTTTATAATCCTGCTAAGCTTAATTTCATAATTAAATACTTAACATTTAGAGTTTCATCCAAAACTTTGTTATCTCAGGCTAAAAAATAAAGTTTTTTCTTACTATTACTTAAAATTCGGTCCTAACAGAATTGCTGCTAAAGAGATCAACGATTTTATTATTTCTTTACCCAATATAAAAGAGGGAAGAATTTTGCTTTGCATATAAAAAAGTGAGAGATTTACGACAGGAGTTAATAGTCCGATTGAAGAAGTAATTGAAGTGAAATATGTCTGATGTATTGATGTCAAGAAAATGGCTATTCAGATTTAGGTTAACTCATTCCTAAGCTTTTAAAAATGAGAAAATTATCTTTACTAGTCTAAGCACGTTTTGGTCCATGAATTAGGTTTTATTATATTCTATAAATTTGATGAGTAAGTCTATTAGATTATCGTGCTTATTGAAACCACTTCACCTTTCATTCTAACTGTTAACACTTTTATTCAAAAGCATCTCTGAGTTTAAAATCTTCTTTGGTTCTTTTTTTGCTGAGTGAACTAATTTAATCTCTTTTTTTCGGACTTTCAAAAATGATTATGGTAATCGTCACTTTGTTTCTATCTTAAAAAGTTCTAAAATATCTTTACATACTAATTTTAGAGTTAATAATCAGATTAATATAAACTCTTTTACATGTTACTCTTCGACCTTGACAGCTCTTTTCCCTTTTATTTCTTTTTTCCTTGGCAGATTATCTCAATTTCCTTTATTTAAAAAACTGCTTTTTAATTTTTTCTTCAATAATTTAATCTTTTCTAGTACTTTCTGTATAAGTACTTACTTTCGTCGTTTAGTCAATATGCTTTAGATATTTTTCTAGATACTGAAGTTTCTTTTAAAGTGATTTGTTGATCCTTTATAGCTTTAGTTTTTTGGATTTTTATCTGATATAGGTAAACTAGGAACTTTGCATTTAGGCTTTTCTTGTTTGATTTTATATTCTTGAGCCAAGTTCTACTATTAACCTCTTTTTTGTTATCATTTTTTTAATCTATGACACTTTTCTTCTTTCTATCTAACCCTGATTTCTAAGATGCTTAGCTCAAGTTAGTAGGAGGAACTGATTTATCTCTAAATTCTTATAATCATTTGGCGTCACTTGATTCCTTTTTATTCTAGTATTATAGTAGGTTATTTAAAACTTGAGGCTTTTCTGCTTACTTATTATCTTTGCAAATTAGAGCTTAAATAGCTTTCTAAATTAGATTGGATTTGTAAGTTTTTTTAATTAGAAATTTTTTGAGTAACCTGGCTTTATTTATCCTTTAGACTAATTTAATTTTACTATTTTTCGCCTTTACTTAGATTACTGTTCCACCTGTCGCTCATATCTTGATCATTCTTGCATTTTACTAAATTTATCATTTTACTTTATCTAGTGTCTTTGAGCAGATCTGAAGATAGAAAGCGGGGAAAATTGAAGGGAGATAAAAATTTATCCTCAAGATGCTTTTACTTACTTACAGCATTTTGGTTACCTCTCCATATTACCCTTATAAAATTAATTCCTTTAATGACTCGTTAATTTCAGACAAACTTTAAAGACTTCAGTTAGTTATTTCTCCAAGGATAGCAACATTTATTTCCCTTATTTTTAGCTGTTTTGCCTTACTAGCTTTCAGTTATTTTTACTCATTTACTGTATCTTAATTTAGTTTTCATGATTGAAAAAGCTGTTGAGTACATTTAAATTTCTCTGCTCCTAAAGTTTATCAGAAATATATCTTTCCTTGATTTAAATATCTACCTGAAGATAAAAAAGGCAGCAGATCTTTTTTAATTTTTTTAAAAATATTCTGTTAAACATCTGTTTAGAATTCTACTTCTTGATGACTATTTTTCATCTTGAATAACCATTAAAAAATTCTTAAATTTAGATTCCTTGATTAATAAAGTTGCTTCTACTTTATTGATTACTAGTACTTTAAATTATTCCCTGAAATTAAGATTTAGACTAATCTGAATAACTTTAATTCTTTGAAATATTTTCAGAAATGTCGAATGAATTACCTTTATTCCATTGAGCTCTTCTTCTTACTTTAGAGCTGCTATTTCGTGCTATTCTTAAGTTTGTTTATTTCTGTTTCTCAGCTATGATAATGATAAAGCTTTTTCACACATGTAGCTATAAAGATTATAATACTTTTTTTATTCTTAATAAATATAAGGTGAGATGCAGATTTTCATGGATGAAATGTATCTTAGCTAATATGTAGGAAATTAAGAAGAATTTTGCACTTCTCCAGAATTTACTTTGATATTCTACTTTTAGAGGTAATAGCATTTTTTTAAATACCTATAATCATTTTTAAAGGTATTTTAATTTCTTCATACGAGCTTTCTTAATAACTTGTTATTTCACTTTCCCCACCTAGAATACCAGCAATCTATCCAACCTGCTAGCTTAACTGTAATTTTTGGTATTTTTCATCAACATAAAAACAATCTAAGGTTTCTATTTTTCCATGCTATTTTATAATAATCTCTCTTCCTTATTCCTTTAGCTAGCTGCTTTATATGTTTGCTTTTTATTCTGTTACTCATACTTTTCTAATATCAGTAACTCTTAACCTATTCTTAGAGCTTTAGTATCTACTCTAAGTATGGGTAATATTTACGATTAAAGAGGTTCTATTGCAAGTCTATTTTTTAAAGGAAAGTCAAGGTTTATACTAATTTCAGGAAATATCAATTTCTAGCAACTTTAAGAGATCAGCTTTTCAGGAAACTTGCTAAACTTAGTTATGATTAACTATCAGCTTTCTCAGTTACTTTTAGGTGATAAACGAGAAGTCTTGGATGTAATTATAGGTTAATTTAAGATTCTGTAATGATGATATCTTTCTTTGATATTGTGTAAAGCGTATTAATTTAGTTATGTACTAGGTAATTTAGGTATTTTGCAACTATTCTAATTTATTTTTATGTTTACTAGTTTGGTGATATAAAGTTGTAGGTTTATTTGCATAATTAATTTGTTTAATTTGCGTTTTCAGAGATGACTGTAAATATGTAGGAAGTAGTTTTTGATGAGTTGGTGGTTATATAATATTGTAGATTTTGTATATTAGGTTGAGATGTATAGGGTATTAAAAATAGGATTTAAATAGTAATTGGCTGAAATATTTGTATATGTTTTAGATAATATATTTGGTTATTAGGTTGATTTAGCATAAATGATAGTGAGTTATTGAAATAAAATATAGTAATGTAGTGATGTAAAATTGACTAATATATTAGTATGTTACATGTTTGTAAGATTATATTAAATATTTAGTTGTGGCTTAATATTTATTATTTATAAATTATCTAAAATTTTAGAGGGAAAATTCTTCCATTTTATATTTTAATTTTAATAGTAATTATTCTTCTATTTATTAAGTTATAAGTAATTAAAAGGATTATTATTTAGTTTCATATCTAAATCTCTTAAAACCAAAAATTACTTTCTTTTTAGTCTATTCAAAAATAAAATGCTACCATCTAAATGCGAAGCTTGCGAAAAAGACTTCAACTAAGAGTTTAGAAAGCCTAGAAAGTTGGATTGTGGATGTATTCTTTGTGAGAGATGTTTGAAAAGCTTCTACAAAATCTAATAGATGTTTAATTGTAAAAAGCACAACATCATCACTTATAGACCAATTGAAAAATTAGAAATGGAGGTTTCACATCTTTAAGAGGAGTCAAAATAAAACTTACTGAATATATGTTAAGAGCATAATGAGATTCTAGCTTTTTATTGTCTGAGTGACAGTATATTAATATGTGAAAAATGCCAATGGAATTCTCATAAGAAGCATCAATGTGGTAGATAAGAGGAAATCGTTCCTATTATGTAAGTTCGAATGTAAATGACTTTGAGTGCTATGAAAGAGAGGTTGAATCAATATTCTTCTGTCTTAGGCTAATGATAAATGTAGTTGGCTTAAGATTATATGATAAATATAAAATATATAGTATAGATCTATGATAATATCAAGAGAAGTTTAGAGTAAGCATGTGAGGAGTTGGTGATAAGAGTATAGGAGAAAGGCGAATAGAGTAGGTAGGAAATAAGTTAAAATAATATTTTTGAGATGAGTAAGTAAGTAGAGAGTATCGGATAAATGTAATAGACCACTATATAGTAATGTGAGATAAAGAAGAATTAATTAGAGAGATTGGAAGTATAGCTTTAAGAAAATCAAATAAATGAAGAATAAAAATATTCTTAATATTAAGCTATTCTTATACCTTAGAATATGGAAGCTTAAGTTTTTTAAAAGATGATGAAAGGGAGTTAGTTTGGTTTAGAATAGGAATTGCATGCTAGATAGAGAGTATAGATATAATCCTTTTAAAGAACTATATAACTTTTATGAAAGGAGAGTTAGTTGTAGGCTTAATATTATGAGAGTGTTAATAAGGAAAGTAAAGAATAAATCTAAAAGTTACTTTAAGTTATTAAAGAGTAGGATTTGGTGTTGAATGGCTTAAGAGAACAAATATCTCATAACTAGCAAGAAATAGAGGATTAAGAGATATAACGAGAGAGAATGCTCTAGCAGTAAAATACTATCTTGAAACAAAATAACTTCTAGTAGAAATACTTTAGAAAAGAGCAGAAACTAGAACTTTAGAGCAAAATTCCGTTCAGCGTAAGATCTATGAACTAGCTCTCAAAACAAATCTAAGTATTAATAAAGCTGAAAAATCTGAAAGTAGAAGTTGAGTTATGACTACGAAATACTTGAGAGCTCTGATCTAGTTCTCAAACGAAGTCTAAGTATCAAAAAGCTGAAGAAGTAAAAAGACTGAAATAAGAAATTATAGTTAAGACTTAGTTATAATCGAGTGCTCTGATCTAGTTTTCAAAATAAGTTAAAACCAAAGAATTTAAAAACCGAAAGATGAACTTATAGTTAAGACTCCGTTCGTCTTAAGAACTCTAATCTAGTTCTCAAAATAAGTCTAAGTATTAATAAAGTTTGAAAATCTGAAAAGTTTGAAAGTAGAAGTTGATATAAGATTCCATTCTACTTAAGAGCATGCTCAACTCAAATAGTTAAAATATCTTAGCATCAAAAAAATGAAGAAGTTAAAAGACTGAAATTACAACTTTGAGTTTAGTATCTACTCATCTTAAGAACTCTGATCTAGTTCTCTAAATAAGTCTGAGTATCGAAAAGCTGACGAAGTTAAAATACTGATATAACATCTTTGAGCGAAGACTCCGATTTTCTTTAGAACCTTTCACAGTATGAAAATAAGTCTGATTAACATATTGCTGGCCAACTATTAAAACTGCAGACTTTAAGTAAAGACTCAGACATAATTTGAGTTCTTAAAATTAGTCTGAGTATCGAAAAGATGATGAAGTTAAACTACGGAAATAGAAAATCTGAGAGAAGATTCCGATATTTTTTAGCTCTGAAATAGTTTATAAAGCAATTCAGAGTTACGTTAAAGCTGAAAATCTTAAAAAACTGAATCAAGATTTTTGTGAATAGAAACAGAAATACTTAATAGCTCTGATCTAATTATAAAAAGAGTATGATAGAGGTAAAACTTAAGAAATTAAAAACTAAAAAACGGACTTTAAGCGAAGAATCCGATATATTTTAGAGATCTGAACTAGTTCCAAAAATTAAAAGTAGCGAAAAAGCTAATTAAGTTAAAGTACTGAAATAAATCTTTGAGTTAAGACTCAGATATTCGTGCGTTCGGCACTAAATCTAAAAAATCTGACAAAAATATTGCTGAAATATTAAAAAACTGTAAGAGAAACTTTAAGTTTGGAATCCGTTAACCCTTGAGAGCTCTGATATTTAATAATAATCAATCTGAATATCGAAAGTGCTGAAACACTAAAAGATTAAAGAAGAATTTTAAGTTTGGAATGCGTTAATCCTTATGAACTCTGATACTGCTCTCAAAAAAATCTGGGTAGAGATTAAGCTAAAGAACTGTAAGAAAATCTTTAAGTTTGCAATCCGTTAACATTGCGTGCTCGGATCTCTTTCTAAATTAATATCTGAATATCGTAAGTGCTGAAATACTAAAAAACTGCAAGAGAAACTTTAAGTATGGAATCCGTTATCCTTGCGAGCTCGGTTGTTTTCTAAAGCATAATCTGATTATCGAAAGTGCTGAAATCTAAAAAACTGTAAGATGAACTTTAAGTTTTGATTCCATTATCCTTGCGAGCTCTGATCAAGTTTTCAAAAAATGACGGGATAGATGATAAGCTTAAGAACTGTAAGACTTTAAGAAGAACTTTAAGTTTGTAATCCGTTTTCTAGATTGCTCTGTTCTTTTTCTCAAAATACGTCTGAGTTACGAATAAGCGTAAGTACTTATAGAATGAAAGTACAATTTATTTTATAGACTCCATTTCACTTGAGAGCTAGTGCTTAGTTTAAAATTTTTGTCAGGATATAGTTTAAAAAACCTAAAAATTGAAAGAAGAACTTTGACTAAAAACTCCATTCTGTTTTATATTTATTTCCAGTTCTTAAATTATTAGTAATAAATTTTAAAAGCGGAAGATTTTATATTTGAACATTGAGTTTAAAATAGTTTCTGCTTGAGAGCTTGGATCTAGTTCTCAAAATGAGTCTCATTAGGGATATAGCTGAAGTTCCTAGAAGATTTTAAGTAGGACTTTAAATAAAACTCCATTCTGCCTTTTCTAAGGATTTCCACACTCTCATTCTTTTTACCATATTCTTACTTAAGATTTCTTAGAAATGCTAAATAATTTCATTTGTATGTATTTCTTCTTGAAATAGTCTTTGATTGTTGTTCTTTTCTTTTAAAATTTTTTTTAAATCGTTAAATTTTTCTCTTTTAGCAGTTCCGAGCTTCGTATTCTCGTCTATTTTTTCTCATTCTTTTCTTCCTACATTCTAAAGATTTTCAAAGAGCTTTTTCTTAGTAAATGTTCTAACTTAGCTACTTTTTTTGATATTAAGATTAGTTAAAGATTGTGTCCCTTTTTTAGTGCATTGCTCCTAGTAGTTTTTAAAGATTTTAGGATAGAGATGTTTTTGTTATTTATATAATAAAAAATGTGATTAAGTTGTAAAGCTGGTTGGTTTTTTAAATTTAGCAAAATGTATTGGTGCGGATTGTAGATAGGTACTTGATATAAGAGGTTAATATTGTAGTATGTATGTAATGATAGATATTTGAATTTATAATGGTTAATTATAATTTTTGATGGTAACTGTTATAAATTACCTTTATAAGCTTTTTTAATCTAAATAATAATAAAAATGTAAGCGTTACCAAAATGCTTAATCTGCTAAGAAGATTACAACTTAACTAATGCTCTTCCAACTGTCTTACCTTGTGGACATATTTACTGTGGTTTGTGTTTGAATACTCAGTTCTGATTATAAGGCATAATGTAATGTCCTATTTGTTAAAAAGGATTCCATTTTAGATTTGAAGACTTACCTTAAGAAAGTGATTTAATAAGAATGATATTTTAAAACTAATAATACATATAAAAGATTTAAGATGCTAGATAGAAATTAAAAGAGATAAGGAAGTAAATTATGCAAAAATCTAAAACCATTACAACCAAATTATCTAACATTACTAATACTCTCATTATACCATATACTAATATCATCCAATACACTACCATTAACTACAACTAATAACACTAAAATATTATACAATCATCCTAATTCCCTATTTACTCATTTCTAAAACCAACTCAAATCCAAACTATAACAGTCTAACTATATTCCACTATATAACCACCTTTAGTACTAAACCCTAAATTAACTTCAAATTATATCACACAAATAAGAAACTAACTATAATACAATACTAAGTAACAACAGTTAAACACTAAACAGACTAATTAACATAAACTAACCTAGTAGCAACATTTTATTCAATCTAACTATATTCACTTTTTTAATTACTTTATTTAAAAATTAAGTTTATTTAACATTTAAACTGAGTAATTACGATAAGTCTAAGTTTAAATTATAATTCCAGTACTTAGTTAAAGTATAGAATATTAAAATAAGTTATATTTAATTGGAGGATAAAACTAAAATTAAAAGAAAGGAATAAAAGAAACTTGATAGTTCGATTTCGAAGGTAATAATACAAAACTTAGTGATCTAAATGAGGGAAGATATTAATTTGGATTATCAGTAGCTTAAAATTATCTTTATGTGGTTGGAGGAATTACTAGTATAAATCAAGCTTTAAAATCAGTAGAAAAGTTAAAGATAGGAAACTAAAGTAAATGATAAAAATGCTCTTAATTTTCATTCTTAATAGCGGGCTAAACTTTGGTAGTAGATAAAGATGAATAAAACGTTTATTCAATTGGAGGTTTAAATTAGAAAGTATAAACTTTAAAAGATATATGAAAGTATAACATATAGAATGATAGATGGAGTAAGTAAAATTTGAATCTTCCTGAAGCTGTTGCTCGTCTTATAGTTTCTTTAGAACCTTTTGTCGTATTTGGAGGTTTAAAAAATCGTTATACAGAAGAATATTCAAGAAGAATATATAAAAGAAACAAAGAATAATGGCAATAAAGTTAAATTTTTAAAGATATTTTAGCTTTAACGGAGATGAAAATAAGAGGTGTCTATGGATATGTTTTTGCTTATGAATAGAAAAGAGTTTCAATAATGAGGATTGATTTAGAAAAGTTGAGTTATAGAAGTGTTAAAGGGGATAACTGAGATAATAATAATATTGATATGATTAATATTATTGATAATAAATATAGTTTTATATGTAAGTAGTTTAAATATCTATAGTAAATATGTTACTACTTATTAATATGGTTAATCTATACTTATTAATGTTGTATTTTTATAAGTTTTTTTGTATGTTTAAGTGTATATATGATGTTGATATGGTAATGTAGTTATAGCTATATAGTTGACAATAAAGATTATTTTCCTTACTAGCTCTTTTTAAAGCTGAAATAAATAAAGAATCAAATTTTATCTAAACATCTTTAAAAATCTATTATTCAAATATTATCATTATTCAGATACTAACATACAGCTTATAACATACCAAAACATATTCAACAATGTCAAAAAACTATCTTTAATATATCCTTATATTTAAATTATACAAGTACAGATTACTATTTATCTAATCAAAACTATAATCAAATTATCATTAACCTATATCTAAATACAAGTCATTATTACTATCATGCACTCTAAAATACATACTTTAATACCAACTACTAAACTTTCCTATACACATATATCAAATCAGGCCATTATATTTGAGGGTTCTCTCGATCGGTACCAGAATCTAACTAGAGTGCTTAAGTTAAGGTCTCAGAGTAATCCTGCCTCTATGTCGTTTATCTGGTTAGGAATTGGAAAAACCTGAAGACATGACTGAGATAAATTATATCTTTAAGTAGAAAATTAAATTAGATTGTGAAATTTGGCACAATAATTGGATTTTATTCTATTCCCTTTTAACTTTATCCTTCGGAAAGAAATACAAAAATTTTGAGAGTAAAGGTAATAAATTTTTATTTAAAAAACTGAGAAAAAGCGATCAAAGAGATCAGACGAAGCCAGAAATATTTCTAGACTATTTTAACAACAAAATTTGGTTTTTTTATTAATCGTGGTGAACCTAATGGAGGTAAATTCACGTTTATTTATTTATATTTAGAAACGTTCTCATCAGATTATTAAATCCTAACCTCCTTATACTTAGCAGATAAAACTTCCCTTTTAAATTTAGTATTCTAGATAACATTCAAATTAATACTTACTTCTGTGATATTAGATTTTAACTTAGAAAAAGATGAAAGAGAGTAGAATTTACATAATTAAAATTTTAAGTTGTCTAAAAGTAGTGTAATATATTACTTAGTAGCACATGAAGGTTAATTGAACCAGCTAAATATTATGAATAATCCTTGAATTAAATTAAAAGTTCTGAAGAGCCCTACTAGAGAGTAAAGATCTCCTTTAAATCTTTCAAGTACTGTGGTGATTCATCGATTGTATAGATATTTGCGATCTCGGTAAATTATCCTAAGATTGAATTTACATAGTTTAGTAGGTAGAAATTTTCAGTAAGTTCTGAGATACCTTGCTTTATTTACGAATTTTGAAGGATAAAATTTTCTTTATCAAGAAGGTTTAATATAATTTTCTAACCTAAGTAAAATTCTCCACCTTCGATCAGTTCTTACCATGAAAACGCAATATGCTTTATAAATTTAAGCATGTTCACACAATAATTTGAAGCAACTTTTTTACAAATATTGCTGAAAAATCACAGATATTGAAGGATATTACTATAAAATATCATTAGTTAGAGACATTCCAAGAGCTAATATCATCTAAGATGAACTTCATATTTATCGGCAGAATTAATGAACCAAATTTTATAAAAAAATGTTTAAACTAATATCCAATGGACTAGAAATATTTTAATTCATAATGAAATAAAAGCTCTGAAGAAAGAAATAGAGTAAGAAAAAATAGTTTTAAGAATTTCAAGGAAGCTAAAGAAAATAAATGAAACTTAGACGCTTTAAAAATGATGGGAAAGATTATCCGGAATACAAAAATTAACAAATAAAATAATGAAATAAGATCAAAGCCTTTATAAGTTAAATGAATAAGTGAAGTTAAATGCTTTGTACAATGAGACGTTGCAATTTTATTTACTATATCTTTTTTTCTCTTTTCTCTCTTTCACTTTTATCTTTGTTATTTTAGTTTTTTATAGTTACTTGTTTACTTGAATTAAACTAACTAAATTAGATAATGAAAGTAATAATAAAGGGAAATGTTGTAAAGAAGCAAATAGATAGCGTATTAAGTATTGATTGGTATTAGATAAGTATATTTTGATCTGTAGTGTCTGATTGGTTTTGATGGAACTATATTGTGTTAGTTAGAAATGAATATATTTGATATATTAGTTTTAATTTAGTTTACTACTATATATCTACTAATTAATAAGCATAATCCTTTTTGACATGCCTCATAGCCATTTACATTTGATTATATATCTAATAAAATTGATTAATGGTTGTTTTATAAATGACTAAAGAATCTCATTTAAAGTATATAAATATCCTTATTAATTATAATTGATTACTTTATTAACATACAAAATACCTTTCAAATCTACACATCAATGCAACTAAATTAGCTCTAATTCCATAGCTATACTATTATTTTAAAAGCATCAAATAACAGTACAAATAACCTTAATAATAGTGTCATAACCATATCCTTACAACCTAACTATTCTATATTTATTCTACTTATTTACAGTATTCTATTTTATTAAATATTAATTAAGATTCAAGACTGGAAAATACTTTAGTTTATACAACTGCTTAGTCTATTTTTTCTTATATATTATATATAGCTAAATGAAAGTATACAGGTATGAGATACAAGAAGAGCATTTTGATGTACTAAATAGAAAATATATTAGATCTCTCTTGTGTTTTATGTGAGAAATGCTTAATTACAATTAAAAAAATTAGAATCAGTTGTAGAGTGAAAGACTTTAAACGGTATGAGAGAAACCAATTACAAGTTTGGAAAATATATTTAGCAGTTATGATGAAGAATAAAAACGAGGTAGAAATGCCAGATAAAACTTAAGAAATGGAAAATAGTAAAAGGTAATTTAGAGTGCAAAAAGATGTGGAAAGAATTGCTGACTTTAGAGAGTAATAATTTAGAATACTAGAAGAATACAATAGAAATTTGTATCCAGTTAAATGAAGAGAAAATGAAGCAGTTTTTGTTAAAAAATAAATTTAAGTTGTAAAGAAAGAGATTACTAAAAGGACTCAGCTTTTTTAAGTATAATAATTCGAAATACTCATAGTTTATTTCTTGTAACCAAATAAGATCTACTAATATTTTAGCAAATTTAACATACAATTCCATACAAATATTTTGTAAGGTATGCTACCCCAGTACCTTTTAAACAACAGAAACTAATTAATTAGCCAACTAATATTAGGCTACAGCTCATTACTGATAGGTCTCTTAGTAGCTTAGTAGAAATAAAACTAAGAGATTAAGAGTTAAGATAGCTTTATTTAATCAAGTAATGCTAATACATTTTCTGAGAACACTTCTTTAGATGTTAATAGACCTTAAAGAAAAGCTCTTAGCAAATCATAACAGATAGATGCTTCAAACAAGATTGAATAAGTAGAGTAAAGAGAATCGTAGTTTAATACTTTGAATAGTACTGCAATCTGTTCTTATGATATTCAATCTGTAAAATAAAGTTAGAAGTTGATGAGGAGGAAAAAGCCTCTTTAGTGAAATAATAAGGTAATAAAAAAGTTAGTTAAACCAGATTTAAATTTAAGCAGAAAAAGGATAGATAAATTATTTATCTTATTAGGCTAAAAATGATAAGTTTGCTTAAAGACACTTAAAAGAAGCTAAATTTATAGCAGCTACAACATTAATTTAATAGCTTTTAATCTTTATTTTTAAGAAGTTCTAATTAAAGCAATATAAAAGAGAATAAAACAATAAGCTTAATAAAAGAAATAAGTCTTTATCTATAACAGATAGGTAATACTAGTATAAAGCTTTATTAAACAAACTTAACTTTCAAAACATAAGAAACAGAAAACATTCAAGTACTTTACATTTTTAAGAAGTAGGAATAAAACCTAGTTATCAACTATAATTTACCAAAAATTTAAGACTTACAAAATAATAGTCGTTTCTCAGTACAAAATTAGATATAATCACAAAAAAACAACTAATTGAAAGATGTAAAATAAACTCTAACAAATTAGCAGAGATTGAAGGCTTAACAAAGGCATATCAATGAAGACCCGAATAAATAAAGGCAAATTAAATTTCATCTAAGTAAGGTAACGGATTCTATATTAAACAATGTCTAAATAATTTTTGCTATAAGATAATAGATTTAATAAGAAAATTAAAAACAGCTAGAGCAGTTGAGAAAGGCCATATCTTTATCGTGCTATCTCAACTTCCGGAGACAATTCGTTTCATATCCCTTGTTAAAGTTATAGATCAAATTGAATCCGAATGACCCGTCAAAGTTCTCGTACAACTTCCAGTCTGAAAATCCCAAATCTTTATCGTTTAGTAATTACCGGAGACAATTGATTTCATGTCACTTGTTAAAGCTACAGAATTATCGTAACTCGAATGAGCCGTCAAAGTTAAGTCTAAAATATTAAAGAATTACCTTGAGATTAGTCGTAGGAAATGTTGTTTAGCAATTTTTAGAAGCAGAGGTTGAATTTGGTATTTAAATAGAAGAAGGGGTATTGTTGGGACTGATTTGTTGTTGTTAATATTTTTGGTAAAAAAAGAGTTTTAGTAAATGATATTAGTTTTGATTGAATTTTGATAACTAAGTTGAATAATTTGGAAATGAAAGTAACTGATCTTAATAATTTTGGTTATTTAAGTTGAATTAAATAATAAAAATATTGATTTATTAAGATACTTATAAGATTTTATTAATTAAATTATTGAAAATTCTAATTTTTAAGCTTAAATGCAGAAAAATATAAAGCTGTCTTTGTCCATTAAAGGTTTTAGAATTTGAATGATTTGATATGTTTTGACTTTTAAATAAAAGGATAAATGATTATATCAAAAGTTTATAACTAAGAATTTAAATCCTTATTATAATAACTTTACTATGCATTTATTAATCATACCTTATTTGAGTTTTAAATAAAAAGACTCTTACCTTATTTCAATATAAACCCTTTTAAATGATAAACAAAATAATAAAAATGCTTTAAAAACTACTGTTATTAATTATTCTTTACACTTACATTTAATCAAACAAATTAGTTATTTAAAATTTTAATTATTTAAAATAAATAAAAATTAGTTTCTTAGTTATTAGTTTAAATATAAAAACCATATTTAAACCAAACTATTTATCTTTCTAATTTATAACATCAAACCAATTATACACCAAGTAATTAACTAATATCATACAAAATTTCTCATCTTTTAGTCATCAATAATCAATACAAAATATCCATATCCAACTTAACTTCAGAGTAACACTGTATGAATAAGATCTTAAGCTGTATTTACAAAGAGCTTACGAGGGTAGTGGACAAAGCTAGAAGAACATTTATGGCTACACAGTAAAAATGCTAGAGTATACAAAAATATTCGAATATAAAGGATCCATGTGTTGATATTTTTAACAAGTTATGTTAATTTATTATTTACACATCTTGAATGAAAATAAGATACAGCATTTTTAAAATTGGTGAAAGCATATATATAAAATGGCTGGCTTCAAGAAGGGTTTTTTTACCACCTTCTCAGAACAGGAGAGAAAACCAGAAGCAAATATTCTCACCACGTCTTCTTCAACTTAGCGCTCTACTTAATAAAAATAGCCAGAACAACAAAATAAATTAGAAGAACTAATAAAAAATACTAAATCCTACAAATTAAAATAAAGCGGACTTCTTCCATCAAAGGACAAGCAGGAACTGAGACCAAAATTCAGAACAGAAAAGTTGACACAGCTCTCAACGCCTCCATTGAAAACTGAAAAAAGAGACCACTCAACTGAATCGATAAAAATAATAACGAAGAAATAAAAAATAAACGAAGAAGGAAAAGTACGATAATTTAATATAGATTCTATTACCTTTTATTTAGACAACATTGAAATAGAACAAATGAACTCTGAATAGATGGAACAGCTGATCCATCTACTTATTAGAAACATAAAAAAATTCGAAGAGGAATTAAACTCCCAGAAGGAAGAGATGTTTACAACAAGTCAGGATCTGATAAACCATGAAGATGATGACGAAGTTCATATGGTAGACCGAAGAACTAAAGTCGGAGTCTATAAGTCAATTTAAAATTTAGAGAATGATATTTGAGTAATGCAAGAGCAAGACGAGAAAAACTGAGTAAAATTAGATTCCAGACTTAAATTAATAGAAGAAAACCTGTAGAAGCCTTCTTAAGGAATTCCAATGGAAATAGACAAACAAGAAAAGATATTTCCTAGAGCAAGGAAAAGATGTTACATTTGCAGCAGCACTTGACATCTATGGCGAAAATGCCCCCAATAGAAAAGAATAAGAATGAATGTTTGGAGTAATATTAACTATTAGCAACTGAAATGGCGAGCGACGGAATTCTTCCAATCGGGAAATGGGAAAATCTGGAAAAAAAAATTCTTAACTCAGACTATTAAAACGAGAGAAGTCCAGGAAAAAGAGCACAAGGAACGAACATGCAGGAAAGGAGATTTTATACATTTAAAACTTCAATTAAGCCGGAAGGCGAACAGTTATTTTAATGATTTAATGGTGATAGCATATTAAAGTCTACTAATTAGTCTCTTTAATTCTAAGTATAACTAAGTAGTCAAATATAGCTTAAATTAATAAATTGAAGTTTCAAGTCTATTTTAAATAAGAAGATAGTAGTACTACAAATTAATTATTAAGATACACAGTTTAAGTAATTAAGTACTTACTCTGATAATCTATATTTAATTTAAGTTCTCTATAATATTTATATTAAGATGCTAAGGATAGGTTTAAATAGACCATATCACTTAACTATAAAATTAATTAAAATTAATATAAATCTAAATGCTTTAATAATCCAAGTCTCTTCTAGTGTTGCTGCTTAAGAGAGTAGCTTTTAGGATTACTTTCTCACTCATATGCCTTAGTAGGGCTAAAGGACGGCTTTTAGATGTTTTCCCTTCTGATTAGTGATTTCTAATTTTTTCCTACCAAGAACATTTTCATAATAGCTTTGTATTTTTTTTTATTCTACTACACTAATATAAACGAGAGAATGTCTTCATTTTCTACTTGGAGTACTATCAAGATTTAAGATCAGTCAAAAGAGCTTTTCCGTGCTTACGCTTCACAGAAAAATTACAGCTATTCTTAGCTTTATATTTTTGCTACTACTGAAAATTAACTCGTTTTCCATCTTCTTTAGAGCTAGACTGAATAATAATTATCACTTCTAACATTGGATTTTAATACTAGCAATCTTCAATCCCTATATTATAATTGCATTCCTCAACTTAATTAACAGCTGACTGATCTCTCAAATCTTTCCTTCATTTAGATTGACTTTTCAATCCAAATACTCTTTTCTTTACCTATAAATGCTTTAACTTTTTAGCCAAAAATTGACTCTAACTCTTTAATGTATTTTAAAACTAAATTTTATTTCTAAGTTCCAACCCTTCGATTTAAGGGATATTTGAAAGCAAAAGAGAGCCAGAAAAACTGGTTTTAACTTACTTAATAAATTGTTAATCTTCTGTGCTCTTAATAGCAACCTAAAATATATTTTTAAATCCTTATACTTATATATTAGCTTTTTTATTTCAGTTTGTATATCTAAATTTACTAATAAAGCATTTATTTACTGTTATAATTAAGAAAGAGTTAAGATGCTAGATTAAGACTTATTATTTTTATTATGTATAAAAAAATGGATGGACAAAAGTTCTGGTGGATTTTCAGAATGGGGTTGAATTCTGAATTTCACCTGCGTGAGGCTTATATTTTCCCAGCAGCCACTAGAATTGATCAGTTTAGACGAATCCAATTGATTCCGGACTCGGACGTATTTTTTAATACTCAGTTTCTGGAAAAATAAATTCCAGAAACTTGCAAAGGTTTCCGTAAAGGACTCTACTACGCTGGGCAGACCATTCCAGCAAATTCCGGAGCTTTTATGTGAATTCTAGACTCGATCGTCCAATGTTTAAGTAATCATTTTATGGAAAATTGGCGCCTTTCTGTAGTCGAAAATAAATTCTTACTTAGTCACTTTTTTGCAGTCTGGAACTTTTGTTCTGTTAAACTTTTAGTTGGACTATTGCAAAGAAGGTGCTGGGAAGAATTTTTTGGAGACATACAAGTTTTTTGCGGCTTATAACATGATAGTTGTAAGATTGTCATGCAATATCTTAAGATATTGGCAGTAAAGTTACGCAAGGGATTTTAGTGTTTATATTTCGTGAAGACTTGTAGAAATGATTATTAACTGTAAATTAGGAGCATGCTTTGCAGCAATGGAGCCTTATTGGTAAGTGAAGTTGTTGTAGACATTTGCTTGCATTAACTAAGGTAATGTAATGAATCGCAATTGGGAATTGGTGGATTCGGGCCTTATCAAGTTTATGGATTTACTTGGTTTGGCTACAAGATAAATCTTTAGTAAAGCAGATATTGATGCTTTAGACTATCAATTTAATAATATTTATTTTTATTATGTATCAAGTAGAGCTTTTATATCAATATTTCTTGTTGTCTATTATCAGATCTCTTTTCTAACCTAAGTGTGTTCGACAAGAGAGGGAGTTAATTAGCTTGCACTGGTTGGAATTCCTAGCCAAAAGGCTTGAATACTCCAGCCAGGCTTTTCCAGGTGGATTTTTCACGAGTATTTCAGCTTAATCTAAGGAACTATTCCTCAACGTATTTAACCTGATGCTAAACAAGAAAATTGCTACTAAAAAAGAAATAAGACAGCAAAACTAGCTTCTAAGACTATATTCATGAATCAAAAAAAAGGAATGATAGATAAAGCTCTCTAGAAATACTTTAGAAAAGAGCAGAAACTAGAACTTTAGAGAAAAACTCCGTTCAGCGTGAGATCTATGAACTAGCTCTCAAAATAAGTCTAAGCATTAATAAAGCTGAAAATCCGAAAAGTCTGAAAGTAGAAGACGAGTTATGACTACGAAATACTTGAGAGCTCTGATCTAGTTCTCAAACGAAGTCTAAGTATCAAAAAGCTGAAGAAGTAAAAAGACTGAAATAAGAACTTATAGTTAAGACTTAGTTATAATCGAGTGCTCTGATCTAGTTTTCAAAATAAGTCTGAGTTAAGTTAAAATCGAAGAATTTAAAAAACTGAAAGATTAACTTATAGTTAAGACTCTGTTCGTCTTAAGAGCTCTAATCTAGTTCTTAAAATTAGACTAAAATCTAAAAAAGTTTGAAAATCTGAAAAGTTTGAAAGTAGAAGTTGATATAAGATTAAGTTCTACTTAATAGCATGCTCAAATAATAAAAAAATCTGAGAAACGAAAAAATGAAGAAGTTAAAAGACTGAAATAATATTTAAAGCTAAGACTCAGGTATCTTGAGAGCTCTGCTCAAGCTCTCAATAATAATTAAAATTATAAAAAAAGCTGAAGATCTTAAAAGAATGAATCTATAATATTGAGCGAAGAATCCGATTTACTTGAGAGCTCAGCCCTAGTTCTCAAAAAATTAATTATCGAAAAAACTGGTGAAGTTAAAATACTGATATAACAACTTTGAGCGAAGACTCCAATTCTCTTTAAAACCTTTCACAGTATGAAAATAAGTCTGATTAACATATTGCTGCCCAACTATTAAAAATGCAGACTTTAAGTTAAGACTCCAATATACATTAGAGCTCTTAACAAGTTCTCAAAATTAGTCTGAATATTGAAAAGATGATGAAGTTAAACTACAGAAATAGAAAATCTGAGAGGAGACTCCGATATTTTTTGAGTTCTGAAATAGTTCATAAAACAATTCAGGGTTGCATTAAAGCTGAAAATCATAAAAAACTGAAATAAGATTTTTTGAGAATAGAAGCAGAAATACTTAATAGCTCTGATCTAATTATAAAAAAATATGATAGAGGTAAAACTTAAGAAATTAAAAAGTAAAAAACGGACTTTAAGAGAAGAATCAGATATATTTTAGAGATCTGAACTAGTTCAAAAAAATTAAAAGTATCGAAAAAGATAATGAAGTAAAAGTACTGAAATAAATCTTTGAGTTAAGACTCAGATATTCGTGTGTTCGGCATTAAATCTAAATAAATCTGGCAAACATATTGCTGAATACTAAAAGAATAAAAGAAGAATTTTAAGCTTGGAATCCGTTATCCTTGAGAGCTCTGATCAAGTTCTCAAAAAAAGTTTAGGTAGAGGTAAAGCTTAAGAACTGTAAGACTTTAAGAAGAATTTTAAGTTTGCAATCCGTTTTCTAGATTGCTCTGTTCTTTTTCAAAATACATCTGAGATACGAATAAGCGTAAGTACTTAAAGAATGAAAATACAACTTATTTTATAGACTCCGTTTCACTTGAGAGCTTTGGTTTAGTTCTAAAAATTTTATCAGGATAGAGTTGAAGAATCTAGAAGATTGGAAGTAGAACTTTTAATAAAAACTCCATTCTGCCTTGTCAAAGGATTTCCTCACTCTCATTCTTTTTACCATATTCTTACTTAAGATTTCTGAGAAATGCAAAATAATTTCATTTGTTTGCGTTTCTGCTGGAATAAGTCTTTGGTTGGCGTTCTTTTCTTCTACAAATTTTTTAAATAGATAAATTTTTCTATTTTATCAGTTCCAAGCTTCTCATTCTCTTCTATTTTTTTCTTTTCTCGTTCTTTTCTTCCTATATTTTAAAGATTTTCACAGAGCTTTTGTCTTAATAAATGTTCTAACTTACCTACTTTTGATAGTAAAATTAGTTTAAAGATTCTGTCCCTTTTTTTAGAGCATTCCTCCTAGTAGTTTTTCAAGATTTTACGATAGAGATGTTTTTCTTAAAAATATTATAAAAAATCTGATTAAGTTGTAAAGTTCTTTCATGTCTTTTTTAAATTTACCAAATTTAAATATTTGCGGCATGCGGATTGTAGATAGGTACTTGATATAAGAGTTTAATATTGTAGTATGTAATAATGTAACAAGAACAACAATTTTTTTGTTTAATTAAAATGCTGCTAAAATTTTAATTAATTATAAATAATAAAAGTTTAGGCTTAAATCTTGAGTTATTTTCATCTTCAATTATCATTGGATCATTACTTTATTCTTTCAATTACATTTAAAGCTGCAATTTGTACTGATTTTCTTCTATTTTTTCTAATTTGCTAATCAATTCTTTCTGCTTCTATTATTAGTTTTGAGATTAACTGCTCTAGTCTTATGATATATTTCAAAATTCGTTAAGGTCTCTTTCTTAGGTCACGAGTTTCGATTCTATTTCCTCTGCAAGTTCAAGTTTTTCCATTAACTTCTTATTGTTTTTCTTCAACTTTTTGACCTCTTCCTGGAGGTCTAGCATAATTTTAATCAGCTAATCTTAGCTTATTTACTATTATGTGGCGAGATTCAAAAACTTCCGAGCGCATAATATTCTTAGCCCATTTCCTAGACTTTTCTTCAGAGGTGGGAGAATATTGATGGGTGATCTTTTTATTACCCTTTTCATGGTCCTAGCCTTCCTAGGATGTCATTAACTGCTACTTTTTAGGAGCTGCGAAGAATCCTGGTTTGAATCCTGACATTTAAAAAAAAAAGATTCAAAGATAATAATTTATAAAGATAAAATGTAAGATAAACTTTAGAATTTATAATAAATAAAATTAAAAAAGAAATATTTCATTCAATTAACAGACAATCCTTATTTTTTAAATTTAAATCTTTTTAAAATAAAATAGATAAAAAGATATTTTAATTAATGTTATAATCTAAAAATATTAGAAGTAAGAAATGATTAAAATCTTAAAGGATTCTTTATAATAATATTTCTAGATCATCGTTAGTAAAGAGAAAGAAAGTCGCTAATTTTAAGATTTTTTATTAAATTTATGAAGAAAAAATTAATATTAAAATTTAGTCCTAAAATGAATTACAATTTAAACATATTTAACTACAAATTTCTATACATTTTATATCTTTTTAAAAAGCTAACTTTTTATATAAATAAAGAACTATTTCTAAAATTAAATAAATATTTTTATTATATATTTAAGAATTAAAAATTTCTAAAATGTGTAAGGCAATAACAAATAAATCTTTCTTTAAAATAAGTTTAGCGTTTAGAAAATTATAAATAAATATACAATTACTAAAGCATTTAAACTAAAAATTACATAAATATTCTTATTTTTAGCAAATTTTGGCTTTAAATTCTAAAATTAAAAGGTTTCTTAATTTAATAAATAGAGCGACAAAGATATCTAAAATTTAATAAATTCTAATAGAAAAAGGTTGAAATTAAAAGAGATAATATTTATAGGATATTAATTAATCTATTAAGTAAAAAAGAATTTCTAAAGTTTTATTATTATTATTAAATAATTAATTCTTATGCTACAAAGTTGAATTATTTGATTTAGTTTAAACTAGCTAAAATGTAATAAACTGTAAGAAATAAAAATATAATATAAAATTAGTTCTTTAAGTTTAATAAATAAAATAGATTTAAAAATACTTTGATTAATATATAGTTAAATATTCTAAAAGCTTTTAGGATTCCTTGATAATGAAAGTTTTAAATTAGGCTTTTTAATAAATTGAATATGATTTAGTGATAATTTTTGATGATTTAAAGTAATTAGGATTATTTAATAAATGATAATTGAATTTGATTAAAAAGGATAAAATGATTAGTTAGTATTTTGACTTAAAGTAGTTAATGAATAATAGACTAATGATTTAATGATTATATTGATTTTGAATAATAATGCTTATAGTTTTAAAATATTAGTAGTATAATCCCTTATAATCCTTTTATATTTTTGATGACTAATTTAAATTAATCTTTTTTAATAAAATAATAATTTAATTAATTAATTTTATTATTTTTAAATTAAATATACAAATTATTTATTTATCAATTCATAGTCATTTAACATTATTTAAATAACATTTAACTATATCAACAATAACTATCGAAACTACTATTACTACTATCAAATATGATATTTACATATTTTTACTAACAAACCTAAATAACTAATTTCAAATTACTTCTTATTCCTTAATTCTTTAATAACTTATATAATATCTATTTATTATTTAACATACAAATATTACATTCTACTATTATAACAAAAACTATAACCTATTTTACTTCTACTAAATCCAAACCCATACCTAGTTATTAGATTATTCAAAACTAAAAAATACTAAATACCATTTCTTTATTCCTATTAATATCAAACCTGTACTCAAGATATTTCTATTTCTCAAATAAGAAAAAGAAAGCCAGCAATAGTTTAAGGGTACTTCTAAAACTAAAATTTAGAAATTTTAAATGTTTGCTTCAAAGTTTCCTCCTTAATAAACCGTTACTTTAATTATTTGCTTTACTATAATGAAACATACTATTGTTTCCTAAAATATAATTTTAACATAAGAGCAACATTTGTAAGAGAATGATTTAGATTAGCTATCTATAAGTCATAAAATATTGCACAAATGTTGGGAATACTAGTTGATTTTTACCTTTCATTGAAATATCAGCAATGCTAGCTCCAATTTAGCAAAAATAATTCTACTTAGTAAAAAGATAAAAATTACCCATTTAATCTTTATTCTCAAAATCAGAGCAAAGAAATAAATCTGAAGTAAGATAACTATTTTTAAAAATTAAGAGTTGTCAAGATAATCAAAACCTTGCTTTCTTATGAATATTTGCAAATAGATATTATAATTGATGATTTCAAATAGTTTAATAAGCATAGCAGTATTAAAATAAAAATATTTATTCTAAGAATGCCTTTAAAGAAATGCAGTCATGTCAACAGCAAAAAGATTTGCTGATTTAATAAGAGATATATTAAACGTTTTCTCTTTAATAATATACGCTAAATACAATAGACATCTAATATAAGAAACTATTTCAATCTAAAAACTAATTCTTATACTTATAACTTTAAATATTAACTGAATCATCGATATATCAAAACTCAATTCAATAAACTTTGCTTAAGTAGATAGGAATTTGATACATTTGAGCACATTTTCAAACTTAATCTTTTTACAGATATTTAAAATTTTTTAATAAACTTAAAATAATTAATGGAAAATAGTGTAAAAGACTTGTTTTATATGAATAAAGCTATATTAATCAATAGCTTACAAAAGATAAGATAACTAAATTAGATAAGTACATAAAAATATTTCATCAATAATATTTAGAAGACCATTAAAGATTTTTGAGTCTAGAGTAAATAGGAAATAGATTATATTAAAAACCCATAAACAGATTTAATGAGCTGAAAAATTCTTTATCAGGATGAGAATGAAAGAGAACCATGAATGAAATATAGAAACTTTTAAATTTAGCGTATATTTGCATGGTTAAATGTCAATAATTATACAATTTGTCTCAATATTTAAAATATTAAACTCTTATAGTTTATTATTATGATTTATTATTAAAACTTTTAAATAGTGAATAAGATTTCTAAATTATTAATTTTAAAAAGTTAAAATAGATTATTTTAATAATCATTATTTATTTTATTATTTTTAATCTAAAATATGGGAATTTTCTAATATAATTCTTGATATATATAAATAACAAAAATGATAGGATAAATAAAATTTAATCTTTTAGCACTTATAATATTATAGGATAGTTTTAGTTAAAATATTTTTTAAATAAAAGAAATAAAGTAATTTAATTATAGTTAAATATTTTATGTAAGTATAATTTTCTTATTATTAGCAAATTAATAATAATGGCTTATATTTAAATTTCTTTAACTGACAATGATAAAATAATTAATTTTACATAATTATAATTATAATAAGTTTAATTAAATTTTGATTTATAAATTAATAATTTATACTTAACTAAAATCTAATAAAAGTTAGCTAAGATTATTATTATCATTGCATATATTATTTAGAACTAAAAATTATACATTCATTAAATTTATAATTATTGATAATTCTTTATTAATTTTATTTAATACGGTTATCTCTAAAGGTATGTTTAACTATATTTACTTTTTAATTCACTAAATTATTGTTTTAATTATTGTAGACATTAATAATCAAATGAGAACTTTTATATTTTTATAATCTAGTAATCAAATGCTTATTGTTAACCAATTATTTTAAACTCATATCAAAATTATGAAAAGCATCCTCTTTATTAGCTTTAAATTGATACAAAGATAATTAATTCTCGCTAAGCATATAATTATTGAATTATTTTATATAGTATTTTTAATATTAATATCTTACTATTATAAAGGATTATTTTTAACTATATTTTGTCATCATTTATAATTTTATATTATTAAAGTAATAAAGCTAAAGTTTCCTTTAGTTTACTTAAAACTTTAATTCCTTTTAGATATTTCTTCCTTTATATTATCTATGCTTTATTAATTATAGTTAAATAAAGATTTCTTTAAATGGCTTCATTAGCAATTTAATTAGTTTTTAGAACTTAAATTTTAATATTTATTTATAAAAATAAATGGTATAAATTAAAGCTATTTTTAGTAATAATATTTCACTTTAATGAAAGAGTTATTGTATGAAACTGTTTGTTTAAATTAAAATATTTTTTTTGACATCTATAACTGCATGAATTGCTTCCTTCAATTATAGACATAATTAAATGTTTTTAATGTTTTTTAATATAATCTCGAACTCATCAATTTTAAATTACTCTTGTTATAATTTCATCTTTTATTTCTCCCTTTTTGCTTTCTCCATTTCTAGAATCTCAAGTCTCCTTGTCATTAGCTTCTTGTGAAATATTTTGATCTATAAATCTAAATACTCCAATTTAGACCTTGAAAATGAGTTTAGATATTCTTGATCGTATAGTTTAAGGCACCTTAAGTCATAATTTCCGATCTTTTCCGATAATCAATTCATTATATTAGAATAGTACACACATTTAAAGATATGCTCGAAAGCTTCATACTCTCCACACATACAATAGGGATTATCAATGGGGTAATGACGATCTTAAAGATCCTTAAGAAAATTATAAGTTTAGGTTCTAAGTCTATATATATCGATAATTTCTCGTCTATACTATTTGTTTAATTTCGTATAAGTAATTTGTTGAAATTGTTAAAGATTACCAAATTATTTAGTATATACTTTAGCTGTTTTCATTCTCATAAATTTTTTAGTAGCTACTTTGTAGAAATATTGCTGTATTATTTCTCTTATATGTTTAGTAAAAGTTTTAAGATTGGTATTTTTCTATTAATTCTGCAGATCGATATTATAAAGGTCTGATAATTGCTACACTTAATCGTAGTATTGAAATCCTTTTTTCCATATATTAATGAAAAGAGAGCCTGTTGATCTTGGAAAATCAATACTTTCTTATTTGATTTTATAGTAGAACCTGAAGAATTTTATAGCCATAATGTGCTTAAAAGATAATCAATTCAGGTCTATATAACATGATTCATTAAACGTTGAAGTTGCTACTTAAAAACCTTTTCTTGAAATTAATCTCATGCTTGATTCTATTCTGTTCAGAACTCCAGTTACTCCTTTTTGAATACTTCATGGTACTAAGTCTCCTCCATATTCTGCTTTATGTAATGTAAAAAGACTGCATAGAGTTTTAAAATGTCAAGAAGCCACATTCTTATATCTCATTAGTTAAAAAACAGCTTTTTTCATTGCAACTAAATACTTGATCGCGACTTCTCTGCAATGAGGATTCAAGTTCTTCTTCTAATCTAGCATTACTTCTAAATATGTTATTTGTTCTTTTTAAATAATTGGTTAATTATCTAATCATAAATTTAAATTTTATTATTTATAATGTTTCTTTAAAATTTAGATGTGTTCAGATTTGATAAATTTGATCTTTAAGTGAGTTTATGTAAAAATCTTACTTGTTTCATTTATTAACTCCTTCATCTTCTTTGCAGTTTTGGAAAGAAGAATCAAATCATCTGCTCATCGTCTGCATGCGAAGCTAATACTCCAACCCTGGCATTTGAATCCCAATTAGGTACTTTTACTTTCCAAATATCTAATTACTGTGTCATAATACAACAATGCTAAAACTGGTTCATGCTCACTTCCTTACATAACTCCATTGTTGTATTATAATGTTCTGGTGTTCTTTCCATCTATTTTAAATGAAGAATTTAGGTTTTTGTAAAACAACTCTAGGGCTTTTATTAGTCCAATGGTAATTTAACTCTCTTTAATTGATCTAATAAAAGTCTTCTTTCTATTGAGTCAAACATTTTTTCAACGTCTATCAGTGTTGCTATCAATTTAGTCTTACCTTTAGCACATTTCCGATAGTTATCAATTATTTGTTATATTATTCAAATTTATTAAGTTGTTTATCTGTTTTTCATAAATCCCATTTATGAAGGGTGAATCAAATTTCTCTAATAAATAAGATTGTATAGTCTTTTTGTTAAAGCTTTATCATATAGTTTTATAATAATATTAATAAGAGAAATAGATAGTCAATTTTTCCAATCATCTTTATTTCCTTTTTTAAATATTGGAATTTTGTCAATGTATATAATTCCTAAGGGATTTTTCCAAATCTTAACATATTATTCAGAAAAGAGTGAAGAATTATTAACACATATTATCCACAATATTTCAGAAGTTCGCTTTTTATTCTGTCTGAACCAGCTGCTTTTCCATTCGTAATTTCAATTATAATTTCTTGTATGGTAAAAAGATAAAATCCTTATAAATATGAGAGTTGATAATCTTTAACTTCTTAAATACTATATTATATTTTATCTATTTTTTAATTACTAAGATTTATTTATTATTGAGTTAGATTAGGATGTTTGTTAAAAATACAATTCTCCCATTAATTAATGGATTTATTTTTGATTTCTTAATTAAATTTCATTTAATTCATTTTTTAGGGTTTTTAATTTTTTTAGTATGTGAAAATATTTCTTTAGCATCTTAATTTAGAAGTAAAAATTTCTTTTTTGTTTATTTTTTTAAACTTTCACAAAATATACTTGAAGTTTTTTCAAATTTGTTTCGCTGTTTCATGAAGATTAGATACTTATTAATTTATTCTTCCAGAATAATGTGTGCTTCTTTATATACTGAGTTAGCCCTTTTAAACCTACATATTTCTTAGTAAGATCTTGAGGAAATTTGTTATAACTTGAGTCTGTAATAAAGGATCCTAATGTTTAATAAGCATTGTATAGATGTTATTTTTGATAAATTCATATTAAACTTAAAGATTATCTTAATCTACCAAAAAGAATTCTAGATAAGTTTGCAGGGATATCTGAATATTTTTGACGATATATTGCATTTTATAACCTATTTATTTTATATTTCCTCAAATTCTTGCTCATCTTCAATTAATCCCACATAAAATTAAGTTTTGTTTTATAAATCAATTTGCAGAAAAAATGTTATTTTTAAACTATAATATCATCTTATCACTGTTTATCTTATAAAAGAATTGTTTTAAGAATTAAGTTTTTATCTTTAAATAATCTAGTAATTTTCAGTTATATCTTACTTTATGAATAAATATATTTGCAATCTTTAAAACATCAATCAAATAGATCAATGAACAAAAAATAAGGACTATTTAATTAGAAAAGGAATATGAAAACATTTTAATTTAATTTCTTGATAAGATCTTTAAATAAGACCTTAATCTTTTAAAAATCATATTTATTAAACCACTTTAGAAGTTTTTATGTTTATGAATATTTAGTTTCTTAAATTAAAAAATACTATATTGTATATTAAATCAAACATTTATTAAAGGAATGCTTAAATTATAAATTATAAATTAATTGTCTAATAATTTAGAATATAACAAAAATAGCTCATTATTAAGGTTATTTATGAAATTGTGTACTATTAGCATTATCGGCTTAGTAAAAACTTTGCTTTTTATTATGCTATATATGTTTCAATTTATATTGTACAAAATATTTCCCATTTTTTATAGATATAATTATAATAGTTATTAAATTACGCTTTTTATATGATTTTAATTAATACAAAAGATTAAAACTTTTCTTTTAACCTTTTTTGATATAATGAAGGTATATTGATTTCTTAATAACTTACACTTTTATTTTGGTAATTCTTATTATTTAATATTAGAATATAATTTTATTCTTATTTTAGATGGAAATATAAGATACTTTACAAGAAAGTTAAGATTTTTATAGTTTTGCATATATTCAAATTATTTATATAGTTTACTAGCAAATGTTTTTTATATGATAAACAATCAATCAATTTTTTTAAGTTTTCAACTTTAATAAAATAGCTTCATTAGGAATTCAATTTTAAGATTAAATAAATAAAATCGATTTCTACATGCACAGTAGATATATTTAAGTTGCTTATAATCAGAAAGTTTGTCTTTAAAGCTTTTCTTTTTAATATTACAAAATGATAAAAATTTTAAAGATAAAAAAATATTTAATATAGAAATTTTCTTAAAAACTTGTTTTTCTCTTCTAAATTAACATCTTTTCGCAAAATAAAAAATATATAAATTATTCGTAGTAAGCTCTTTTCAAAGCACTTTTGCTTATCTTTTTAAATTTTTAATGTTTTTCTTATTATTATAATAAAGCACACATTTTTAAAAAAGATTAATAATTTTTTATTTTTATATTTAATATAAATAGGTTAGATATATTATTTAGATCCTTGCTTAATTAATTTTTTGTATTCTTCGTAGATTGGCCTAAAATTTATTATTACAGATTCATTATACCTCATTTTTTCTATTTGACTGTTCATGTTTTTATAAATGGATTTTTAAACTCCTTTTAGATTAGTTTTTTAATTTCGCAATACCTATTATAAAAGATAACTTTAAGCACTCTTATAGAGGTTTTTTTTACTAATTTGTTTCTTCCTAAAATTGTCATTTATTTTTTTATATTTAAATCTTAAAAGTTATTTTAAAAAACTTTTCAAATCTTTTAAAATTATATCCCTTTAAGAAAAGGATTTATCCATCCGAAAATCTTTTGTAGCGTATAACTCAGAGTGAAAAAAGGATAATTTTTTCACGATTTCATGGTTTATGTTATTATATTTCTTTTTTATTGAGATCTTTTTCATTTAAGTAAATTCTTATAACATTAAAAATTTTTAAAGCTTTCATTTAATCGAAAAGAATTTCAAAATTAAAAATTTCATTTTTTTGCAAAACATAAACAATAATTTTTTTTATAATTTCAAAAATAATTTACCTTATCAAAAATATATTTTTAAATCAAAAACAAAAAAATGTTTTCAAAATTTTTCAAATCAAAAAATTTTCCTAACAAAAAAAATGTTTTTTATTTTTACAAAATAACATTTCAACAAAAAAGATTTCCAAATTATACTTTAATATAAACATTTTTTTAATTCCTATTTTTTCTCAAAAATCTTTTATATTTGGAATTTTTTCTTGAAATTTTATTCCTATTTAGGATTTTTTATCCCGAAATCAAAAAATTTATTCCGTCCCAGAAATCTTTGGTAGTATAAAACGCTGAGTTAAAAAATAAATTTTTCATGAAATGTAAGCTCTAAAATTGAAAGATAATGATAAATAAAAAACTTAATATCAGAAAATTTTATTTTCCAATCGGAAACGAAAATATAAAACATTAAAATTAAAATTTATTATTGAACTTAAACACAAGAATAAGCATATTTAAATATGTTTACTAACATATAACTTAAAAAATTAAATTAGCATCCCAAAATTCAAAATTTTTTTAGTTTTAAGTCTATTTTAAAAAAATCCCCTTTTTTACACGTTAAAAAAATGTATCCCGTCCCAGAAATATTTATCAAAAAAAGTTTTCAAAAAATTCCTTAAAAAAAATACAAAGGTTTTTAAAATAAATTTCCAAATTTATTTTCAAAACCATTTTAGATAACTATTTTCAAAATTATTTTAGAAACGTTTTTAAAAGAAATTTAAAACTTTTTTAAAAACTACTTTCAAAATTTTTATTCCAATTTAAAAATTTTTAATTCCGAAATAAAAAAATTTATACCGTCCAAATATTTCCTCTAGTGCTAAACGCTGAGAAAAAACAAATTGTTATTTTTGAAATTCAAACTCTTAAATTTAAAAATAAAAATAAAATTTACCAACATAAAATTTTTTTCTAATCGTAAACATAACATATTAAACATAAAATTTTAAATTTTATAATAATAAATAATAATAATTAGTAATAAATAATAATATTAAATAAAAATAATAATCAATAATAATCAATATTAAATATCAATCATAAAAAATAAATAATAAAAAATTTAATTTAAAATAAAATAAATAAAATGAAACACTTAAATATTTTTTAAATAATAATCAATATTATAAACTAACTTTGCCCTTATAAATAATATTTTAACTACTTTACAAAAAAAATTGAAAATTTTTACTTAACTTGAAATTTTAAAAAATCTAAAAATAAATCTATAAAATTTTATAGAATAAAATAAAACTTAAATTTATTATACGTCTTCATTTACCAAAATTATATTTAAAATATTTTTAAACATAATCACTTATAATTCACATACTTTCACTAATTTCAATAATCTATATTATTTACTCAACCTTTTTATAAGCTTAGAATATTTAGGAATATACAAATTTTAAATAAATATAAAGCAAACATTTCATATAAAAACACATTATTACCATTAACATTCATTTAAATGCATAACTAACAATTTATATCTTTAATCGTAAAATTTAATTAAGTCAAATTATAAGTTACTCAACTCAAAACCCTCCACTTTCTTATCGTCTTGTCACTAGCTCCCGATACCAACCATCTATTATCAACACTCAATGCTATAGAAGATATATACGATGTATGCCCTTGTAAAGTCTATATACACTCACCCTTATCAAAATTTCATATTTTGATTGTACTGTCCCATGAACCAGAAAATATAACACTTGAATCAACACTTAACTGAATACTACGTACAGTATCTGTATGACCTTAAAGAGTACGAATACACTAACCAGAAGAGAAGTCTCATATCTTAATAGTCCTGTCATCTGAGCCCGATATTATATACCTATTATCCTTAGACACCATTACCGATCTAACTAATTCTGAATGTCCAGTAAGAGTTCGCACAAGCTGATCAGTCTGGAAATCCCAGATCTTTATAGCGTTATCACCAGATCCTGATATAATATATCTAGAGTCATAGGAGATTACTACCGAGTAAACATATGAAGTATAACCCGTTATAGTTCTTTGGAGAGCACCAGTCTATAAGTTTCAGATCTTTATGGAGTAGTCATAAGATGCTGATACGATATAGCTAGAGTCAGGGGAGATTACTACCGAGAAAACATGAGAAGTATGTCCCGTTAAAGTTCTTTGGAGATCACCATTGTGGAAACTTCATATCTTTATGGTTTTGTCATAAGATACTGATACGATATAGTTAGAGTCAAGGGAGATTACTACCGAGTTAATAGGAGAAGTATGCCCCGTTATAGTTCTTAGGAGAGCATCTGTCTGGAAATTCCAGATTTTTATCGAATATTCAGGATATCCTGAACCTGATACAATTCAATTCAGATCATTTGATATGGAAACAGAGCAAACAGGCGAAGTTTCATAAATGACATAGTCTAAAAAATATTAAAGAAATACCTTTACTTTGGTCATAACTGATCTTGTTTATTAGTTTTGAAAAACATAAGTTGGGCAGAATTTCATACTTAAAATGAAGTAGAGATATTTTCCCTAAAATGTGGTTTCTCGCTTTTAAGTGTTTTCTTAAAAAAATACATTTAGTAAATTGGTTTTCTTTTTTTTCCATTCCTTTTTTCACCATTTTAATTTTTATAACTTACTTAAATAAATATTTAATTAAAATAACTCAATGAATTTTACTTACTTAATTTCAATACAATTAAACAATTAAATTATTTATTAAGCATACTTATAAGTATCTTATTTCTTAAACATTGATTTAAAAATTCAAAATTTTTTCTTAAAACAAGACAGATATAAAACTAATAGTGTACAAACTTTTACATCTTTAATTATTTTATTTCTTTTTACTTTTAAATAAAAGGATAAATTATTATATCAAAAAGTTTTATAACGAAGAATTATATCCTTATTATAATAAATTTAATATACATTTAATTACAACTTTTTTGTGCTTTAAATCAAAGACTCTTAATAAGAAAATCTTATTTCGTTGTAGTCATTTTAAATAATAAATAAAAAATTACAATTTTTTAAATCTACTGTTATTAATTATTATCTTTCTCTTACATTTAATCAAAAAAATTATTTCTTCAAGCTTTTCGTTATTAAAAAAAATCAAAATATTTAAAATAAAGCATTTTTAGTATTTATAAGATAAACTCTTTTATCTGTCCACTTTCTTACTACTATTTCATTAAAACTTTTTATTTATAAAGGTCTCTCTTATAATAATAAACTAATATAATTTATTAACTATAATGTTTATTCTAAGCAAAATAGGTTATATAAATGTAATAATAGAAGTAGTAGAAAGTAAATATTTTAGAGCTAACTAGAAATGGTTGATCACTAATTTTATTTTACAATTATTAAATAGTAATATTTAACTTTATTATTAAAATAAACTTTAATATGTTTAATTATGTCTATTAAATACTTCAAGTTATATTCATTTAGCTTTATTAGTTATTAATTAAATTTAATATTTCTTTAATTTATATATTAGATTAGTTATAATTAATACATTTAGATAACTTTCTCTTTAATATCAAATTAATATTATATTTATTATTTATGTTATTTTTGGAATTATCATTTCAAATTATTAATACCTAAATTTTTTACTTTATATTACACTTACTTCTTTTCTATTATTCTATACTAATCTATATTATATTATTACCACTATTAATACTCTCTTTCTTAAAAAAAGTTTTTTGCTATTAAGAAATTATAAGCTTTCAAAAAAGAAAATATATTTTTACTATCTTCTATTATTATTTTCTGAATCAATAGAAAGAGTTTACTTAGCATAAAATGTTCTTAGTAATAAGTATGAGATAATATAAGTATTAGATTAGCTAACATAATTTATTTAAAACTTATCTAATAGATTATTATTTACTCTTAATACATTTTATTTTATTAGTCTACTATTATTCTATATCTTTCTCTTCCTAATCAACAATTCTTCATGTTTTGCTTTATAGCACATCATAATTTATTAACCTTATACATTACAAAAGATTAAAACATAAAAAGATGATATAGATAATCATAGAATTATTTGAAGCTGAGACATTAAAATGAACTAAACTTTTAGCTTATTTTAATTTTCCTAAATTTAAATTATATTTATATATTCCTTTTTATTAACTATTTTTTGTTATTAACTTTTGTTTGGAAAACTGATAAACAGGTACATTTTATAAAATGTTTAGTGTTAATTTATCTAAGTTTAAAATTTTAGTGAATATAAGAATATATTAAATTTAAAGTATTAATGATACTAGTTCTATAAAGCATTTAGGTAATTATATGTACTAGAATAAATAGTAAAGAGAAAACATTATTCTTTTATATAACTAAATAAAAAAAGCTAGCTTAAGTCTTCAATAGAATCAGTTATTCATATATCTAAAATCCTCTATTTATCTTAAAATCAAGTGTTTAATATATTATAACCTCCTTTACTAACTTATTTAGTAATATTAATTCATAAAAATTTAAAAGAAAAATTCCTTTTTACTTTAACTGTACTTGCGAATAATCTAAGTACTTTAACTAGTTAAAGATAGTTTAATTAGAGACTAATAAGAAATTTTCTTATCCTCTAGATAAAATATTTAATAAAACTGTGATTGCATTTCTTATTAATGAAGAATAATATTTTAAATTAAAATAAAAATAAGGAAAATTTAATATTTTTCTTTTTGTTTAATAGAAATTTAAAATATTTTATTATATATAAAATCTATTAAAATTTTATAAAAAACCAAAGTAAATGCAAAATAATTAATTAAATATAATTTAAAAAATATTAAGAAAATTTATAATTCTAAATGATATTTTAAATAAATATTTAAAATATTTTATTAATGTTTAGATAAAACATATAATAAATTATGTAATCTAGATTTTAATTTTAGAAATTTAGTAAATATTTTTAAAAGCTAAATGAAAAATTATAAGAAAAACTTAAGAAATTAAATTTTTCTATAAAAAATGAATATAAAATTTACTTATAAATTAATTGACACTTTCAGTTTCTATTAAATTATTTAAAATTATTACTAAAAGAAAAATAAAGTATAAACTAATTATCTTAAAAATTAAAAAATTATAATTTAAAATTTTATATTTAACAATATTTGTGATAAAGATAAATATTAAAGAATATTAAAAATCTTACAAATCTAGAATCGATTGACTTCTAAATAAAGAAATTCAACATAAAAATAATTATTCATAAAAATTTTCAGTTTCAATATATAAAAAATTAAAAATGTTAAAAAATTCTTTAACTCTCAGCTTTTTTTTATAATCAGCCTATTCGAAGATAGGCTATTTTTACTATTTTTCATCCTTTATGGATGTTTATTATATATATTATATTATATTAATTATAAAAATGGATGTCGGCCGCGTCAGTCAAACTAGTAGGTAATCTGGTGCAGTGTATACTGCATTGAGAGTAATCTCGCACTAGATGCCACCACAGAGAAGAGTGGATAACCTCTGTTGAGACGTATCTAACTTACCCCGAGGGTTCTCTCTAGCAGTATGAAAGTTTGACTGACGGGCCTTCTATCTACCAACTTAATAACTATCTCTTATTTGAACCTTATTCAAGAAGATTGAAGCATTTGACTCAAGATTTTAGAATAATTTTTAATAAGAAGATTTCCCATTTGGAGAAGCTGACATAACTCATTGGACCTCTAGAATTTAACAAGAATCATGAGAACATTTTTAAATATTAAATATTAATATTGAAAGAGCTGCGCGCCGTCGAGGTGCTACGTGCTCTATAATAATTTTTATTTATTTATTTATGTTAAAATTACTAATTTTTTATTAGTTTCAAATTTAAACTTTTGCTTAAGTGTAAATTTTTCAATATTTGAATAAATAAGTAAACATTATTTAATTTTATTTAAATATTAGCATTCTACTTTATATATTAAGTAAAGTAGAAAAATTAATTAAAATTTTGAATTAAAAGCATATTTATTTTTTAATTTTATTGATTAAAATAAGCCTATAAATAAAAAAATATGAAACTAGGAACATTTTTTATTAAAAGGAGAGTTGAAGATTGCATAAGAACAATAGATATACAAATAAAGCAAGATTAAATTTTTTGATACATTTCTATTAAAAAAATAAAATATAAATTATAGTAAATTTTAATATTATTCTTGTTTATTTAAAAGCTTTATATTATTTAAATTTGCTAATTAAAATTAAAATTTATAAAATAAATAGACAAATATAGAATTCACTAGTTTTTAATAGTGACTCTTCTTTAATTAATTTCAAAGAAGCTGCAAATTCATAGGAAAAGCATAGGCAGGCGCAATAAAATCTCCAAACGAAAGATTTGGAGTAACTACAAATTAAATAAGTAAACCTAATAATGAATTTATTAAGGAAAATACTTAAAAATTGTAGTTAAAAACTGGAAAAAAATTCCTGCGCGTCCCATTAAAACTACTTAGGAACTTTCTTCAACGTGCATATTAATTGTAGCGTATTATTAAAGTGAAATCAACCTATAAATTGATGAACAGATTAACCGCCTAAAATAATACCGCGAAAGATACGAAACAATTACCTAAGAAATATTTCTAAAAATAAGATATTATCCTAGATAGTTAGAATTCTAAATATATACATTCAAATCCTAATTAAAATTTAAATATAGATATCCTTTTATGGAAGTCAAAAATAACATAAGCTTAAGATTCAATTTTGAATAATAGTAATTAATAATTCTATTAAATTTCAAATAACTAAATTAGTCAGAAATAAAACAATATTACTAATCCTGATAATTCAAATAATTATTATTTACCTGATCTTCAGAGCAAACAACCTTAAAATTAAACGGCTGATTTAAGAGATGTAATATAGAATCAAATAATTAATTAGTCTAATGAAAACTTATATACTTTAGAAATAAAAGAACTTAAACTCAATATATAAATACTAATAGATAAGAACCAATAATTAAATGAAATGATAATTAATATAAAAGCAAAATATGAACGAGATATTGAAACATTGATAAGTAACTAAGAAATATCAAAAATATATTATAAAACTTATATAAATAAAATTTATTAGCTCTGATCAATTTCACCAAAAAAGTTTGCTGATATAAAGCTTAAGAAAAATAAGACTGTAAGATTTACTTTAAGTTTGCAATCCGTTATCCTTGGGAACTCGGATCTTTTCCTTAAATTTAATCTCAATATGTAAAGTGCTTAAATTCTAAAAATCTAGAAGAGAAACTTTAAGTTTGCAATCCGTTATCCGCGAGAGGTCAGATCAATTGTCAAAATTTGAACTGAGAACCGAAAGCTCTCAAATACTAAAAGACCGTAAGAGAAACTTTGATTTGGTATCCGTTTATCGTTAAATGCTCTGATTAAATTCTCCAAATTTGAACTGAGAATCGAAAGTGCTGAAATAATAAAAAACTGTAAGAGAAACTTAAGTTTGGAATCCGTTAATCATTTATAGCTCTTTTCAAGTTTTCAAAAAAGAGACAGGTAAGTTATAAAGCTTAAGAACAAAAGACTGTAAGAAGAACTTTAAGTTTGCAATCCGTTATCTTTCGTGCTCGGATCTCTTTCTATAGTTATATCTGAATATCGAAAGCGCGGAAAATAAAAAATGACTGTAAGAAGAATTTTAAGTTCGGATACCGTTATCCTTGAGAGTTCTAATCAAAATCTCAAAAAAGTCTGTGTAGAGTTAAAGCTTATGAACTTTAAGTATGGAATCCGTATCCTTTAGAGCTCGATTGTTTTCTAAAGCATAATCTGATTATCGAAAGTGCTGAAATCTAAAACACTGTAAGATGAACTTTAAGTTTTTAATCCGTTATCCTTGAGAGCTCTGATCAAGTTCTCAAAAAAAGTCTAGGTAGAGGTAAAGCTTAAGAATTGTAAGACTTTAAGAAAAACTTTAAGTTTGTAATCCGTTTTCTAGATTGTTCTGTTCTTTTTCTCAAAATACGTCTGAGTTACGATAAGCGTAAGTACTTAAAGAATGAAAGTTCAACTTATTTTATAGACTCCATTTCACTTGAGAGCCAGTGTTTAGTTCTAAAAATTTATATCGAGATAAAATTGAAAAACCTAAAAATTGAAAGAAGAACTTTGACTAAAAACTCCATTCTGTTTCATATTTGCATCCAGTTCTTAAATTATTAGTAATAAATTTTAAAAGCGGAAGATTTTAAGGTTGAACATTTAGTTAAAGAAATTTCTGCTTGATAGCTTTGGTCTAGTTCTCGAAAGGAGTCTAATTAGGGATAAAACTGAAGAACCTAGAAGATTTTAAGTAGGACTTTAAATAAAAACTCCATTCTGCACTTTCTAAGGATTTTCACACACTCATTCTTTTTACCATATTCTTACTTAAGATTTCTTAGAAATGCTAAATAATTTCAATTGTTTGCATTTCTGCTGGAATAAGTCTTTGATTGTAGCTCTTATCTTCTAAAAAAAATTTAAATTTATACATTTTTCTCTTTTAGCAGTTCCGAGCTTCATATTCTCGTCTATTTTTTCTCATTCTTTTCTTCCTACATTCTAAAGATTTTCAAAGAGCTTTAGTCTTAGTAAATGTTCTAACTTAGCTACTTTTTTTAATATTAAGATTAGTTAAAGATTGTGTCCCTTTTTTAGTGCATTGCTCCTAGTAGTTTTTAAAGATTTTAGGATAGAGATGTTTTTGTTATTTATAGAATAAAAAATGTGATTAAGTTGTAAAGCTGGTTGGTTTTTTAAATTTAGCAAAATGTATTGGTGCGGATTGTAGATAGGTACTTGATATAAGAGGTTAATATTGTAGTATGTATGTAATGATAGATATTTGAATTTATAATGGTTAATTATAATTTTTGATGGTAACTGTTATAAATTACCTTTATAAGCTTTTTTAATCTAAATAATAATAAAAATGTAAGCGTTACCAAAATGCTTAATCTGCTAAGAAGATTACAACTTAACTAATGCTCTTCCAACTGTCTTACCTTGTGGACATATTTACTGTGGTTTGTGTTTGAATACTCAGTTCTGATTATAAGGCATAATGTAATGTCCTATTTGTTAAAAAGGATTCCATTTTAGATTTGAAGACTTACCTTAAGAAAGTGATTTAATAAGAATGATATTTTAAAACTAATAATACATATAAAAGATTTAAGATGCTAGATAGAAATTAAAAGAGATAAGGAAGTAAATTATGCAAAAATCTAAAACCATTACAACCAAATTATCTAACATTACTAATACTCTCATTATACCATATACTAATATCATCCAATACACTACCATTAACTACAACTAATAACACTAAAATATTATACAATCATCCTAATTCCCTATTTACTAATATCTAAAACCAACTCAAATCCAAACTATAACAGTCTAACTATATTCCACTATATAACCACCTTTAGTACTAAACCCTAAATTAACTTCAAATTATATCACACAAATAAGAAACTAACTATAATACAATACTAAGTAACAACAGTTAAACACTAAACAGACTAATTAACATAAACTAACCTAGTAGCAACATTTTATTCAATCTAACTATATTCACTATTTTAATTACGCTATTTAAAAATTAAGTCTATTTAACATTTAAACTGAGTAATTACGATAAGTCTAAGTTTAAATTATAATTCCAAAATTTAGTAAAAGTATAGAATATTAAAATAAGTTATATTTAATTGGAGGATAAAACTAAAATTAAAAGAAAGGAATAAAAGAAACTTGATAGTTCGATTTCGAAGGTAATAATACAAAACTTAGTGATCTAAATGAGGGAAGAAGTGATTTTGGAATAGCAGCAGCTTAAAATTATCTTTATGTGGTTGGAGGAATTATTAGTATAAATCAAACTTTAAAATCAGTAGAAAAGTTAAAGATAAGAAACTAAAGTAAATGATAAAAATGCTCTTAGTTTCCATTTTAAATAGTTTGGTAAACTTTAGTAGTAGATAAAGATGAATAAAACATTTATTCAATTGGAGGTGCAAATTAGAAAGGATAAACTTTAAAAGATATATTAAAGTATAACATATAGAATGACAAATGGAGTAAGTAAAATTTGAATCTTCCTGAAGCTGTTGCTTGTCCTATAGTTTCTTTAGAGCCTTTTGTCATATTTGGAGGTTTAAAAAATCTATTTACGAAAGAATATTCAAGAAGAATATATAAAAGAAACAAAGAATAATGGCAATAAAGTTAAATTTTTAAAGATGTTTTAGCTTTAACAGAGATGAAAATAAGAAATAACTATGGATATGTTTTTGGTTATGAATAGAAAAGAGTTTCAATAATGAGGATTGATTTAGAAAAGTTGAGTTATAGAAGTGTTAAAGGGGATAACTGAGATAATAATAATATTGATATGATTAATATTATTGATAATAAATATAGTTTTATATGTAAGTAGTTTAAATATCTATAGTAAATATGTTACTACTTATTAATATGGTTAATCTATACTTATTAATGTTGTATTTTTATAAGTTTTTTTGTATGTTTAAGTGTATATATGATGTTGATATGGTAATGTAGTTATAGCTATATAGTTGACAATAAAGATTATTTTCCTTACTAGCTCTTTTTAAAGCTGAAATAAATAAAGAATCAAATTTTATCTAAACATCTTTAAAAATCTATTATTCAAATATTATCATTATTCAGATACTAACATACAGCTTATAACATACCAAAACATATTCAACAATGTCAAAAAACTATCTTTAATATATCCTTATATTTAAATTATACAAGTACAGATTACTATTTATCTAATCAAAACTATAATCAAATTATCATTAACCTATATCTAAATACAAGTCATTATTACTATCATACACTCTAAAATACATACTTTAATACCAACTACTAAACTTTCCTATACACATATATCAAATCAGGCCATTATAACCCCTATACTTTTGATAAAAGTTCAATCATAATAAATAAATAATAATAAATAACAACGTACACTTGTGTGATAAGCCTTACTTATTTGAGGGTTCTCTCAATCGGTATCAGAATATAACTAGGGTGCTGAAGTTAAGGTCTCAGAGTAATCCTGCCTCTATGTCGTTTATCTGGTTAGGAATTGGAAAAACCTGAAGACATGACTGAGACAAATTATATCTTTAAGTAGAAAAATTAAATTCGATTGTGAAATTTGGCACAAGAATTGGATTTTATTATATTCCCTTTTAACTTTAGCCTTCGGAAAGAAGTAAAAGAATTTTGAGAGTAAAGGTAATAAATTTTTATTTAAAAAACTGAGACAAAAGTGACCAAAGAAATCAGACGAAGCCAGAAATATTTCTAGACTATTTTAACAACAAAATTTTGTATTTTTTTTAATCGTGGTGAACCTAATAAAGGTAGAATCACGTTTATTTATTTATCTTTAGAAACGTTCTCATCAGATTATTAAATCCTAGCCTCCTTATGCTTAGCAGATAAAACTTCCCTTTTAAATTTAGTATTCTAGGTAGCATTCAAATTAATACTTTCTTCTGTGATGTTAGATTTTAACTTAGAAAAAGATGCAAGAGAGTAGAATTTACATAATTAAAATTTTAAGTTGTCTAAAAGTAGTGTAATATATTACTTAGTAACACATGAAGGTTAATTGAACCAGCTAAATATTATGAATAATCCTTGAATTAAATTAAAAGTTCTGAAGAGCCCGATTAGAGAGTAAAGATCTCCTTTAAATCTTTCAAGTACTGTGGTGACTCATCGATTGTATAGATTTTTGTAATCTCGGTAAATTATCTTAAGATTGAGTCTACATAGCTTAATAGGTAGAAATTTTCAGGAAGTTCTGAGATACCTTGCTTTATTTACGAATTTTGAAGGATAAAATTTTCTTTATCGAGAAGGTTTAATATAATTTTCTCAACTAGAGCAAAATTCTCCACCTTCGATCAGTGCTTACCATGAAAAGCAATATGCTTTATAAATTTAAGCATGTTCACACAATAATTTGAAGCAATTTTTTTACAAATATTGCTGAAGAATCACAGAAATTGAAGAATATTACTATAATATATCATTAGTTAGACATATTCCAAGAGGTAATATCATCTAAGAATAACTTCATATTTATCGACAGAATTAATGAACCAAATTTACAAAAAAATGTTTAACTAATATCCAATAGACTAAAAATATTTTAATTCATAATGAAATAAAAGCTCTGAAGAAAGAAATAGAGTAAGAAAAAATAGTTTTAAGAATTTCAAGGAAGCTAAAGAAAATAAATGAAGCTTAGACGCTTTAAAAATGATGGGAAAGATTATCCAGAATATAAAAATTAACAAATAAAATAATGAAATAAGATAAAAGCCTTTATAAATTAAATGAATAAGTGAAGTTAAATGCTTTGTACAATGAGACGTTGCAATTTTATTTACTATATCTTTTTTTCTCTTTTCTCTCTTTCACTTTTATCTTTGTTATTTTAGTTTTTTATAGTTACTTGTTTACTTGAATTAAACTAACTAAATTAGATAATGAAAGTAATAATAAAGGGAAATGTTGTAAAGAAGCAAATAGATAGCGTATTAAGTATTGATTGGTATTAGATAAGTATATTTTGATCTGTAGTGTCTGATTGGTTTTGATGGAACTATATTGTGTTAGTTAGAAATGAATATATTTGATATATTAGTTTTAATTTAGTTTACTACTATATATCTACTAATTAATAAGCATAATCCTTTTTGACATGCCTCATAGCCATTTACATTTGATTATATATCTAATAAAATTGATTAATGGTTGTTTTATAAATGACTAAAGAATCTCATTTAAAGTATATAAATATCCTTATTAATTATAATTGATTACTTTATTAACATACAAAATACCTTTCAAATCTACACATCAATGCAACTAAATTAGCTCTAATTCCATAGCTATACTATTATTTTAAAAGCATCAAATAACAGTACAAATAACCTTAATAATAGTGTCATAACCATATCCTTACAACCTAACTATTCTATATTTATTCTACTTATTTACAGTATTCTATTTTATTAAATATTAATTAAGATTCAAGACTGGAAAATACTTTAGTTTATACAACTGCTTAGTCTATTTTTTCTTATATATTATATATAGCTAAATGAAAGTATACAGGTATGAGATACAAGAAGAGCATTTTGATGTACTAAATAGAAAATATATTAGATCTCTCTTGTGTTTTATGTGAGAAATGCTTAATTACAATTAAAAAAATTAGAATCAGTTGTAGAGTGAAAGACTTTAAACGGTATGAGAGAAACCAATTACAAGTTTGGAAAATATATTTAGCAGTTATGATGAAGAATAAAAACGAGGTAGAAATGCCAGATAAAACTTAAGAAATGGAAAATAGTAAAAGGTAATTTAGAGTGCAAAAAGATGTGGAAAGAATTGCTGACTTTAGAGAGTAATAATTTAGAATACTAGAAGAATACAATAGAAATTTGTATCCAGTTAAATGAAGAGAAAATGAAGCAGTTTTTGTTAAAAAATAAATTTAAGTTGTAAAGAAAGAGATTACTAAAAGGACTCAGCTTTTTTAAGTATAATAATTCGAAATACTCATAGTTTATTTCTTGTAACCAAATAAGATCTACTAATATTTTAGCAAATTTAACATACAATTCCATACAAATATTTTGTAAGGTATGCTACCCCAGTACCTTTTAATAGATAATCAGATAAGAGAAATCTTCCTAACCAAATAATGCTACTTAGATATATATCCAAACTAATTCAAAATCGCTAATTTAAACTAGCGACTCTTCTTTATCTAACAATAAAGAAGCTGTCATCTTATAAACAAACCATAGGCAGATGTTTACACCTTCATAAATCTAGAATTTGGAAACGCTACAACTGAAGTTAATAAAATGAATAGCCAATTTAATAAGATAAATACTAAAATAATGTAGCTAATAGGCAATAAATACATTTCCATTAAGATAACTTAAATAATCCTTGGAGCCATGTCATCAGTTGAACCGCATTTTAAAAGTTTAGAAATATACTTATCAAAAGAAAACGAATTTTGCCGCCAATGTTTAATAAAAGGTATCAAAAATATCTTCAGGAAATTTAAATAATAGGGGGATAATAAAGAAATTTAAGATACAAAATATATTTTAATTAATCAAAATGAAAATAATAACAGGATTATAAAATGATACATATTTACTTAAAACTTAGATTATAATCATGTATAGTACTAAAATTATAAATTAGACAATCTTTTAAACCAAAAGAATTAAGAAAATTAAATTTTAAAAAATCTAAATAATCTTGAAATCAAAATATATAACTTTAAGCTTAACTTATTGAAGTGAAGGAGCAAATGTAATCCTAGGAATAAGAGTTTGAAACTAGTAAAAATAGTTCTTAAATTAGATTAAAGAACTTGAATAATAAATAATAAATATAAAATCTATAAAATAATCAAATTATTCTTAATAAAAAAATTTCTATCAGCTTAAGAAAATCAGGATCAAATTAATTAAAGGATTATAAGTAAGTAAGAAGCAGTAATAGAATAGTACAAAATGTATGTAAATAAAACTTTCAAGAAATTAAAGAAAATTTAAAATTAAATACTAAAATCTAAATACTAAAAGTAATAACAATAGTTTAAATATAATTAATTAATTTTTGGAAAAAAGCAAAATAATTCTAAAGAGATAGAAGTCTAAGCAGATTGTATTTCTCAATATAATAATTAAACTGCATAAACTGATGAAATTAATTAAATCTATTAAATAGATAAATTTTAAGAGTAGTTTAAAAGTCATTCATTAGTTCCTAAAAAATCCAGTTAATCTACAATAATCATTTAAATTCTTAGACATAAACTAGCTCGTATGAGTATTTATAAATGTCTTAATCTAGTTTATAGGATGTTTTAAAAGAACTGGAGCTATATAAAAATAATTATCTAAATTTGAATACATTTAGTAATTATATTAAGAAATCTCTTAGTAAAAGAAGACTATTGGGTTTGAATTATTGGAAGCTAAAGCCCTAAACCAATAGTTGATAATTTAAAATAAATGATTTATCAATAAAGACTAATAACTATAAAGCTAATAACTTTAAATAATCAGCTAAGAATATAAAATTAGTAGAATTTTAAATAAAACATTGAGTTTCAAGAATAAATATAATAAAAAGATATGGAATTTCAAATATTGATATCTTAAAAGCATAATGAAATTTAACACTTAAAAAGTTGTAATAAATAATAACTACTAGCCATAGAAAAATGTAATATAGACATATAAAAACAATATTATCTCAAACTTTAATAAACAGCAGAAAATTCTACCTAAACAGAATTACTAAGCTAAAATAAATAAATTTAGACAGATTAAAACCTTTAAATAAAATGTAATGTAGAAAATAAAATTATCTAAACAAATAATTTATAATAAGATTAGGAAATTTAGTTTAAGGATAATATTAAGAAGTTGAAATTAACACTGAAAAATTGGAATAAAGTTAAAAAAATTTTCAAACAACTTTATAGATATAAATCACTAAAAACTTCAATAAACATATCATTAACTTAATATGGAGTTTATTTTAAATATCTAGAATAACTTAGAAAACTAGAAGAGATTATATTAAGAAAATAAGAAATTAAAAAATAATTATTTAAGCAGAAGACTCAACCTTGGATAAAAGAATAGCAGATTTAGACAACTAATATTTAAATCAACATTGCAGCTCAAACTACTAATAACAATTTTAATTAACTCAAGAGGAAATATGAAGAAGATAATAATAATTTAATTCCACCAGCTAAGTGCTCAATGTAGTAGAAACTAAATTTGTAAGAGTCTGATAAAATAATAAGAGAATTCAACTTAACGGCTCCTTAACTTTAAAATTTGATTAAATAAGGAACATGAAGAAGAAATTAATATGAAATGAAAAACATACAAGGAAGATATGTAACAATAATCAAAGAATTAACATAAGGTACAGTAGATAGTACAAAAAACTAAATAGTAATAGACAAAAAGCTGTTAGAGGAATATAAAACTCAGGTAATTTACATTCTAATCTAATTTTATCATTAACATCCTGAAATTAGAAAAGAATTAGTACATATTTAGGTTGATAAAAGGGATAAAATAAATATGTATTTATAAAGGAGGATTACCTGCTGGATAGTAAGCATAAAAATAATTAAAAATAGGACATATTAATATAAATTCGATTGACAGTAAATAATTTTCTTTATATTCTTTTATAATTGATAATGATTTTGATATTTTCTCTATAAATGAAACATGAACATAAGAATAATATAGCCCTATAATAATAGAATAGTATCGTACATATTTTTAAAATGCTAATACTAGAGCAGGAGGAGTATGTCTATTAGTTAAGAAGTAACTTGATTCTTGCTAAAACAAATTAGATTTCTCAAATCTTCCTGGACATTTTATTAATATAAGAATTGGGTATTTAACAGTTGCTTCATGCTATTTGCCTACAAATGGAAAGCCAAACAATTAAAAAGAACTTACTTATGAATATCTTTCTAATATAATAAATAATAATGACAATTAGAGGCTTACTATTCTTTTGGTTATTTCAATGCTTTACTTCCTAATTTGGCAGTAATTAATCACAAATTAGCAATAATACTTAAAGACTATTAGATTTCATAAAAGCAAATGACCTAATAGTATTAAATGACTATAATACAACACATTCACTAATAGAGTAAGCATTACTGTAATGATTATTTCCTAGCAATTAAACACTTGAATATTGATCGTTTCTCTAATTTTTGCGTGATTCAAAATTCGGGTTTGCATACTAATAATTTCCCATTAATTATTACTCTAAAATATAATTTAACTAGAATATATCAAAATTAAGAATATCGTTTGCTCTTTAAAATTTCAAAATTATAGGATCCTAATGTAAGAAGACAATATCAAAATATTTATTAGGGATAGTTCTCCCAATTTAAAGTAATAGAATAAAATAATGTTTAAAAGTAGTACTAATTTATCTGTGATTTAATTAATATTAATGCTCAGATTGCACTTAGCAAGTGTAGAAAAAACATTATTATAAACTTCAATTTCATCTAGCAAACTCTTTTATTAAATAAAATGGCTTCTAAGAAATAACAGAACTTTGAACAAAACATTTAAACAGGAAAATTCTCTAAAAAATAAAAAAGCGAAATAATTAAAATGAGTAAAAGTGAGAAATATAATTGATATGACGAACATTAACCACTTGGAAATTCAGAATTAAAAAAAATTCCGACACAAACTCAAATAGAAATATTATCTAAGTCATTAAAAGAGTTTATGTTCAAAAATAGATACCTCACTGATAAAGTAGAAAAATTAGAAAAACTAATAACGTCTTTACTTGAGAAACAATATTAATCATCATAAGAAATAGAAAACAAACTGGAACAAAGAATTCTTTAAATTTAATAGTAAATTCAGGTAACGCCATTTTCGTTTTAACAGAATTAATCAGATCCTACGGAAATAGAAAATGAAGCCTCAAATTAAAATAAACAGTAAACGTTTATTTAAAATAAGTAGTAAATTTAAATTAAATAAGTGTTATAGGAATAATAGTTTAAAAGAAGAATAAAATGCTACGTGTGCAATAAATAAAACCAATGAAAATACTGCTACTAACTAAGCGAAATTTAAAGAAAGAATAAATAAGATATTTTTAGAAAACTATCTAGGATATATCCAACATAAAGCGGAAAAATTTATAGAAAAAAATACTTTAATTCAAATCTTAATCCTAGGATAAATAATTAGGAACGCTAAGTGCAAGACCAAAACTATTCCGAATATTAAAGGATGGTGCACTAATGAAGTGCTACACCGCCTAACTAAGCCTAGTAGGAATTCAAGACAAACTAATAGAGACAAGCTGTTAGAATAGGTCAGATGACTGACTACTAAGGATTTAGCAAAGCTTTTTAACTTTAACTTTTTAAAGAAAAAAAGGTCAAAATGCATAAAATGGAAAATTAACCCAATATCTTAAATAAGAGACTAAAAAAGTTTGCTGATATAATAATGAGAAAACACTGCGGTTAATTTCGCTGATATTAATAAAATCTTTGCTAATTGTGGATTTACTTGAGAGACTAAGGAAACTTAATAGAATACTACGTAATAATAAACCAAGAATTCCAAGTTCCCGAATCACCGAAAGCAAATTGATTTGGCTGTAGGAAACTATTTCGCCTTACTTTTAATGATGTAAAATTTAATTAATTCAGCTGATAGTAAGAAGTTTAACCTTAATGTGGATTTGAGATTATTAAAGAGGTAAAGTTGAGAGAATTCCTTCATTGATAGAAAATTTGGTTAAATACATGGAAGGTAACGATGATAGCATTAAGGATAAAGACAAGCATGACTCAATTTTCATCGAGGGCTAGATAGTAGTAGCGTAAATACAAAGTAAGAGCATTCTCTTCCTTCTCCTGTAGTATGAAGAAGCTAACGTTTCCTAAATATATTTGGAAAGATTCCTACCTTCGGGAGCTTCAGCTAAATTACTGGCAGATAGAATAGATTATTCGAATTTTTTATATTCTTTTCCTTCAGCAAGATTTATGCTTAATTAGGAAGACTTCAATTTCTATAAAGGCTATGAGGTAAAATATAAAAGCTGAAGTAGCAAGAGTAAAGCAAACAAGATCTTCTTCTTTCTTGATAATAAGAATTGGCAAACTAAAGAGATGCTAAGCTAAAATATAAAAGAAGAGCGATGTTTGGTATGTTAGGAGCAGCTAAATAATATGTGAAGTTTCGACATTACTTTACAGAGTTGCTTTCCAGAATGATTTTATAATGCCTTTTATATTTTAAGAAATCATTAATCATTAAAATAAATGTTCGATTTCTTGCTTAATTTAAGTTTTAAATGTATAATATCTCCTTTCCTGCATGTTCGTTCCTTGCATTGTTCCTTTTCCTTGACTTCTCTCTTTTGAATAAACTGAGTTGATAATTTTTTTCCAGATTTTCCCATTTCTCGATGGGAAGAATTCCGTCGCTCGTTATTTCAATTGCTATTATTTAACATTTCTCCAAATATTCATTCTTATCTTTTTCTATTGGGGACATTTCCTCAATAAATGTCAAGTGCTGTTGCAAATATAGCATCTTTTTATTGCTCTCGGAAATGTCTTTTCTTGTTTCTCTATTTCCATTGGAGTTCCTTATGAAGGCCTCCACAGGGTTTCTTCTATTAATTTTAGTCTAGAATCTAATTTTACTCAGTTTTTCTCGTCTTGCTCTTGCATTACTCAGATATCATTCACTAAACTTGTCATTTGCTCATAAACTCCGGCTTTAGCTCTTCGGTCTACCATATGGATTTCATCATCATCTTCATCATTTATCAAATCCTGACTTAATACAAACGTCTCTTCCTTCTGGGAGTTTAATTCCTCTTATAGTTTTTTTATGATTCTAATAAGTTGATGAATCAGCTGTTTCATCTACTCAGATTCTATTTGTTCTATTTCGGTATTGTCTAAATCAAAGGTAATAGGATCTATATTGAATTATAGTACTTTACCTTCTTCGTTTATTTTTTATTTTTTTGTTATTATTTTTATCAATTCAGTTGAGTGATCTCTTTTTTCAGTTTTCAATGAAGGTGTTGAGAGCTGTGTTAACTTTTCTGTTCTGAATTTTTATCTCAGTTCTTATTTGTCTTTTGATGGAAGGGATCCGCTTTATTTTAATTTGTAGGAGTTATTATTTTTTATAATTTCTTCTAATCTATTAGATAGTTCTGGTTATTTTCATTAAGAAGAGCGTTAAGTTGAAGAAGACGTGGTGAGAATATGTGTTTCTAGTTTTCTCTCCTGTTCTGAGAAAGGTAATAAAAAAGCCTTCTTGAAGCCAGCCATTTTATATTATATATTTTAAGAAATAAAAATATATAAAATAGATTCTACACTTGCTTCAACTTAAATTACCTTCTATTTATTAATTATTCTTCTCATTACTATAACTATCTAGTTAGACATTTCATGTTACTGACGGATGTTAGTTTATACAATCGTTATTATTAGACAAGCATCAAGCATTCCAAGCTTATTTTTATCTTAAATTATAAGATTTGCCATTTATTATTCCTAAAAGTATCCATCTCTAGTTAGATACTAAACTAACATGCATATCAGCCTCCCAGACAAACTAACCTCTCTCTAAAATCTATTAACTTTAAATGGGCTTGTCTTTTCATTTTCTCACTCATCTATATGGTATAAGTTTCGAAATTATATATAAATCTTCACAATAAAAGGCTAAACTAAAAAAGCTAGCTTAGTAGAAAAACCTTAGAAATAATTAAGGAAGCAAAATAATCCTTTTAACTAAGCTACTAATTATACTAAAAGTATATCCTTCCTGTTATAAGTAAAAGCTTTATAAATAAATAACTATTGTTAGTATACAAAAGCTATGATAGTAGCATTTTGATTGCATTAAAGTTCTAAAAAATAGAGTACATAAGTATAGATAGATAGTAGCTGATATACTACAGATTTAAATAAACTAAAGAATAGCTAAATGTTTAATTAGGTTAATATATAAATTCTTAATTTAGATAAGCTTCTGAATAATAGATTTAGACTATATAATAACTTTCCAATTATTAATAACTTATTATTTTCTTAAGGTTTTGCTTAGAATATTAAACATAAATAGATTTAAACTATTTACTTTAATTCACTTTTATTATAATAATTATGGCTATATCTAACAGGTACAGCTCATGCTTAGCTCATTTCGACTCTTAAATAATTATTCCAGTAACCTTCCTTGCAAACATAAAATATGTCAAACTTGTGCTCTTGAAGAGTATTAAAAGGCTATAACCAGTGCTCGAAAAGAAAGTGCAAAAAAGTTTCCTTCGATGATATAAAAATCTTAATAAGCTAAAAAAACTAAGCAAGTGAAAGTAAATAAGAAGAGAAATCTTCATCTTGAAGAAACTAAAATTGAGTTATCTTATTAACAAAAACCGAAACTAATAAAAGTTAAGATTTTAAGTAAAAATAAAGAAGAAATAAATTTAACAGTAGAGAAAGGAGAAAAAATTGAATAACTGAAATAAAAAGTAGAAAGATTAGAAGGAATTTACGCTGGTTTTTATAAACTTTATAGAAAATAAGAAAAATTAGATAGTTAAATTAAAATAGTTAGAATGGGGAATGAAGATGAAGTTTATTTAGACCAAAAGTTGAAGAATTGTAATTAATATATATTTAGGAGGTAAGTTAATAATATAAAATATATAAAGTAAATATTAAAAAAGAAAGTAATTAAATAAATAAATAAATTTTATTATAGAGCGCGTAGCACTCTCGTTGATGCGCAGCTCTTTAAAAAAATGTTTCATACTGACAAGAATGTTTGTTACTGATAAAATTATCAGATACTGATAAACCTTGTTCAATACTGGTATAATTATTCAGTACTGATAAAAATGTTCAATACTGATATAATTTTAGAATACTCGTAATCTTTAATACTTGCTGGAGGTCCAAGGACATGGCAGGATTGTGTCTCATTGCATCACCAAAGCAGAGGACGACATGTGTCAATTATGGGTACTTAAATTCCCCACCTCTGATGAAGCTCGCAATATTATTTCTTTTTCGTTCCAGTATTAAAAATAAACGAAACCAAGTCAAGCCAGTGTCGGAGGTCTAAGAATCTTATGTCTCGAGGTCAAACCAAAGCAGAGGAAGACATAAAGTCGATTATGGGTACTTAACTTTCCAAACCTCTGATGAAGATGACCTTGTTGTTCACCTTCGAACAACTATGACGGTTTTAAAAAATATATTAATAATAAATTAATTTTCAAGATAATGAGAGAATAATATGGTAAATAATAAAATAATAGAATGTAAAATACTAATAAAAATTAGAAAGTAATAATCAATCAAAAATAGGAGAAAATAAGAAAGCTAAAAAAGCTTAAAATGATTTCAAAAAAAGTTAGAAATAAATATACAGGAGGTTAATTTTGAAAAGGTGTGTAATATATTTATCAAAAGTGAGTAATACTTTAAAAGCTAGAAAGTAATAAAATTAAATTTAAGAATGTAATAAAATAAATAAGATTGTAAGAACACTAAGAAAGGGAGTAAAAATTAAATAAGATTGTAAAATAATAATATTAAGATGGCAACATAATAAATCCAGAAAATAAATCATTAAATGTAAAGCAAGTAAAAATAACAAATAAAGGAGGTAAAAATTAAAACAAGAGGGTATTTCTATTTAAAATAGAAATTAATTTATTTTAAAAATTTATAGAAGGCAAGATATTTTAAATATTTATAGATGGTAAGATATTTTAAGAAGAAATCTCTTCAATAAAAATTTTAATAGAGAATTAAAAAATGGAAGGCTTCAAAAAAGTTTCTACACCACCTCCAAGAAAGAGAGGAAACCAGAAGCCACTCTCAGCTAGTCTTCTTTTACTTAACCCTAACCTTTTTCTTAATAATCCGGAACATAAGTCCAAGAAGAACAGAAGTAATCTAAGAAAATCACCCATGCAATCACCCCAACTTCTCAGGAGAAACCCAGAAAGCAGACAAAGTCCGTTTTCACCAGGAGATATCAGAATTTAATCTTTCTGGCCAGATGAGCATGGAATAGCTCATCAAAGTGGTACTAAATCTCCAGGAAGAGATCAAGAAGCTAAAGAAGGACAATGAAAAGCTAATGCAACAGTTAAACCTAGCAGAAGGAATAGAATTAAGATTCACGTCCTAGGAAAGAGAACTAAGTGCTTTTTGGAACATATCACAAGATCAGAGTAGCTAATCCAAAAATTAGCTTCAGAAACAGACAGAACTGGACAATAGACTTAAAAAAATAGAAGAGAAACTGCAACGACAAATAGAGTAAAAGGAGCAAAGAAGTGATCCAATGATGATTGAGAAGGAAGAAACAAAAAAACCTAAAACAATTCCGAAAAGATGTTATTATTGTAATTCGGGAGTACATTAATGAAGAAGATGCAAAAAATTCCTAAATTTCAAGAATTAATACTGAACAACGCAAAGAGAATTACAAGCGCAATAAAGGAAAAAGCATCAACTGTAATAGAGAAGAGATAGAGAAAGACTTTATATGAATGAGCTTGGCAAGATCTACAGAAAGAAATCAGAACAGAATGGAAGATGAAACCGAAGACAATATGACCAAGTGAGAGAGGAGATTAAATTTTTAAACATTTTTATATAATCCCGGAGCAATCCGGCGATCGGCGGGAAGAGGTGAAATTCCTCCAAGATTGCCAAACTTAATTTTATTATTATTAAAAATGTTAATGAAATGAAGTTACTGATATAAATCAGATACTTCATTTTAATTATGTTCAAAAAGTTCAAGCATTGTTCTTTCCATCTTCCAACTTTTCCCCGTTGTTTCTTGTGCTTTCTTATTGTTCTTCTTTAGGCTCCAATCAATTATCTGTTTTTTTCTACAACTTCAATTATTTTTTTCGTAGATTCTTATGAAATTTTTTTATCTGAAGATCTGCATCCATTTACTTATGAGAAGTAAACTGCTAGTTTATGTAGAGTTAATTGTAAGTTACTAGTTTTTCCAAGTTTTTTCCAGAAATTTATCAGAGATATTTCTAACTATGTTCTAATAGTAGACACATTCGAAGATATGTCTAAACGTGTCTTTTCCACCACATTTACAGAGGTAATTTTTTACAGGATAATGACGCATATGTAAGTCATATTGAAAACTGTAAGAATTAGTTCGTAATTTAAAGATTGAGATGATTTCTTTTTTATATTCTTTGTTTAGTGTAATTTATTTCAGGAAATTTCAAAAATCCTCCAAGTTGCCCTCTAAATATCTGTGCAGTTGGCATGTCTCTATATCGTATAGTTGCTTCTTAACAGAATTTGTTTCTTATTTTTTCTTCAATGAGATTCTCAAAAGAAAGTTAATTAGAAATCATGGTTTGGTCGTCATTGTTAATTCCATAATGTTAAAGCATTCTTTTAACTTATTAAAAGTACAAAAATTTTTAGTTTCAATTGCATTCAAAGATTCTTCCTATTTCGGATTCCGGATAAGTCCTAGCTTCTTTCCGTATTTTAAAATAGAAACGGAAAAAGCGACTAGCCATGACATGCTCAAAAGGGAGTCAGTTAAAGCCTATGTAACAGGACTCATTAAAGACAGAGATAGGTGACTGTAAAGCCTTCCTCGCAATTATACGCATACTTTTGTTTATCTTCTCTTTCATAGACTATGAGTTCTCATTATAGTTCAAGGAACCAATTCTCCACCGTATTCAGTCTTAAGCAACGTAAACATGCGACAAAGCATGTTAAAGTGTCAGGGAGTAACATTCTTGTATCGACTGAGAGTATAAATGCATTTCTTTACCGATTCTAAATATGTTTAAATTCTCTATTTACAGTGATTGATCTAAAGATCATTTTCTTGTATTATGACTCCAAGGTATGTCACTTAATTCTACTATTTGATATATTAACCTTACAGTTTCAAGTTTAATTCGATTTTTTTAGCTCTTCTTTTTTAACAAATTGTATTGTTTCACATTTACTAGTGTTTATTTACAGAAAAATTAACTGAAAAACTTTGTTGCATTAATCTACTAGTTATTACATCCTTTAAGCAGAACAAGAAAGGAGTATAAGGTCATCTACCCACGCCCTGCATACAAAGTTCATATTGTGCAGATTGATACCTAGATATGTATTTCTTTTCTATAGATGTCTGATTACTATATCATAATATAGGAGGGAGAATACAGGACCATGTGAACTCCCTTGAATAACTCCATTGTTGTAATGAAGTCGTCGAGTTGTTTACCCATCGATTAGAAAAGAGGAATTCAGGTTACTGTAGAAAGATTCTAGTACTAGTATCAATCCCAGAGGTAGTTTTATTCTCAAAAAATGTTGAAAAAGTGTTTTTCTCTCAATACTATCAAACATCTTCTCAACATCAATAAGAGTAGCAAGCATCCTTATTTAACCTTTCTCTTCACTCTAATAGAGGTTTCTTATCTGCTACAATTATCATATTTAGTGAGCTGTTTGTCTCTTCTTGAGAATCCCATTTATGCAGAATGTATGAGGCATCGTTCTTAAAGAATTTTGTAAGTCCTTTCTGTTAAAGCCTTGTCGTAGATCCTCAATAAAGTATTCATAAGGGAAATTGGTCTTCAGTTTTTCCAATCACTCTTACTACCTTTCTTGAAAATAGGAATGATAATGGAGATATTCAGTTTTTATGGAATTTATTAAAGTCACATCATATTATTGATAAAACAGTAAATTATTTATTGTAACTCTTCTCCAGCATACTTGATGAATTCAACCTTTATTCCATCCGGTCCAGCTGCCTTGCCATTTGGAATATGTTGAATAATTTCTTGAATTTCTTAAAATATGAAAAGTTCAAAGTTTTATAAGTGAGAAGATGGGTAATTTATAAGTTAAGGATTTCTATAAATGAGATCTATTTACCGTTTACTAAAATTAAATTGCTCCCATGTTACGTTTTAATGTTTGCTTAACACAAAGGTTTCTCAGTTATCATTAAAGTGTTACTAAGTTCTTCATTAAAATTCATTTAATTCCTTATTTTAGGGTTTATTATCTTTTTCGCTTGACAGAACATATTTCGCTGATTTCCATTTAGTTTAAGAAATTTAACTTTGGACTGAAGCAATTTCCATTTTCAATAAGAACGCATATTTTTTTAAATTTATTTTCTGGTTACAAAATGAGCTTCAGTTACTGTTTAGTTAATTCTTCCTTGTATAAACATCAATTTCTTATACTCCTAATTTGCTCTTTTAGCAGCTATATACTTCAAAGTGATATCCCGAAGCAATTTGTTGTAATTAGTATTTTGTTTAATTACTCCTATTGTGTTCATTGTACTATTCTAAAGTAAGTTCGTGATGAAACTATATTATGAGTCTAAGTTGTCTGAATCTACAGTCAAAAAACACGAAAAAATACCTTAAAACTGATTTTAAAAATTTTATCTGTCCATTGGATCAAGTAGCTTATCAATCTTATAGAGTAATGATTGTTATCTTGGAACATTTGTGGTTGCATTGTAAGCAAGAGTACCATGTATAGGAATATGATCGGTTATTAGTTTGTCATAGTGAGCCTAGAAATCGTTGAATTAATCAATATTTTAGTGCTGGGTTGCCAAAATGTAATCATTACAATAATATTAATTAGTTCTATGAATGCATGTATTTGCTATAGAGTTGTTAATAATCTACAAATCATTCTGTTGAATAAACTGTTTTAATCGGGATATATTATCGTAGTTGTTTAGAGGATTACTACCAAAGTCTTCTAGTAGTGCATTAAAGTCACCAAGGAAGATGTGAGCATTATGGGGAAACGCATTAGATATTTCATTGAGAATGTCATAGGCTTCATCTTTCATATCTGTTGTCTTGCTGTTGTCAGGCATGTAGCATGAAGTAAAGAGTATATCGTCAAGTTTTATTGTGCAGAATCTGAGCTAGGCCTCTCCATCTGCCTCTTAAACTATTTAAGTTGTGTTTAGTTTCTCTTTAGCCAGGATATAGATACCTCCTCGCTCGTTAGCATTTCTATAGTAGGTCCGAAATCCATGTACTATTAGGTACAAATTATTACTTAGTATGTGTTTCATTAATAGAAAAAACGTCAAAGTCGTTTTTAATGATGAATTCTTGAATTGATAAAGTTTTAGTTGCAATACCATCAATATTGACATGACCTATTTTTACTTGATTAATTTGATTATTTATTTAAGATCCTCCTCTCAGTCCCACAAATTTCCACATGTATATATTTTTTAAAGTTCTTTATGCTAATCAAAAAATTGTATTAAAATGAGAGAAACTGTCGGCTATATGTCTTCAAGAGTTCTTAATCTATACTAATTTTAACTGTCCTATTATCTATCCTTTTTCAAGTTTTGAATCCAGTACAATTTATCTATTAGAAATTATTGTTTAGTAATTAGTTCTTCTTCAAAAGTTAGATAAGATGAAGTCTCTTAACTATTGCGAGTTAACATTTATATTTTTTATGATAGATTGATTTTCTTCGGCCTTGTCAAGACGTTATTTAGGAAATGGAAAATAAGGGTCTGGACTTTATCTTTTCAGTTTATTTATAAATTCTTCTTCCTGAAAATTGAACTGTGTTCCTTAGTCTATAGTTTGGGGATGCGAATAATTATAAATCTAAAAATAATTTTAAAAAGTTATTGATCTGTAAGATGAGTATATAATATAAGTGCTAATGCTTATTTAATATATTAAGCATTTAGTTTAAAATGATATGAGTTGATGAGGAATATTCAAATGGTATCTATTTTATATTTAAAATTTATCTATATTTAAATATAAATGTCAATAATCAACTCTCTTCATTTTCATTCCCAATTTCAAATATTTTAGAGTTTTTTCTTCTTTACAATTTTTTTAAGCATTCTGTCTTGATAGACTTTAGATAAGTTTTATTTATCAGGAAAAATTTACTAAATTTGAATAATCTCCTCTTTACTGTTTAGATAATTGTTCCTAATTATTTATTTTCTCTCATTTTTACTCAAGTTTTTTATTATCTCTAATTAGGTAAAATAAAATAAAGATCCTTCTTAATCTTTCTAACTTTCTTCCTAACTTAGCAAACTATCATTACTTGTTCCATATTCAGCATAACAATATTTCGAATTTGAATCTCTAATTTAACTAAGTGCTTAGATTTTATTCCCAGTCATTTATTTTATTATAATATCCGTTATATTTATAAATAAACTATGGTATAAGTAAATTCTATTATATTATGTCAAAATAAATAATTAAACTTATGCAATTACTAAATTTAAAGTAACAATATCACTTTTTTATTTCTAATATTTTAGGAATGATAAAGATGAATTTCCTTGTCTAAGTTGTGCAAATTAGTTATATTCATTTATTTATCTTTAATTTTAATATAGAAATATTTATTTATAGACGAATCTGAATAAGTTTAATTATGTGATGATAAAATAATTATTAAAAATATATTTCTGACTAATTAAATAATCATAACTTTAAATTCGTATTTATCTTTAAAAGTTTTTAAGGTTTTCTTTTAAAATAATTTGATATTCGAAGTCTAAAAATTAAAGATTATAAAAAATTAATAATGGAATTTATGATTAACGTTAATAAGATTTTACTAAATAGAAAAATAAATCTAGGTAAAGATAAAAATATTTGTTGAGATAAAAAGCCTATTTTAGCATTTTATTTACTTTAAACGAAAATGTGACTAAAATAAGGGCAAATATCCTGGCCTAATTTTTCATTAAAATTAAAATTTTACAATTAGCTGAATAAAAGTCTTTTAAATTTAATTTCATAATCTTTTTATATATTTTATTCTATTTATTAGTTTAAATAAGTGAAAAAAGCAAAAAAGTTTAATATATTTTTATTTAGTTTTTATCTCAAAAAATTTCTTTTATTAAAACCATAAATTAATAAAAATGGAGAACTTGGGTATCGATCCCAATGCCTCTCGCATGCTAAGCGAGCGCTCTACCATTTGAGCTAGATCCCCTTTAATAATACCTAAATAACTTCAATTTGAATAGCAAATGTATAAAAATAAGATAAAGTTGATTATCTAACTTATCCTTAATTAACGTAAAGCAAATAATTATTTTTAAGTCATTTATTCAAAGTTTAAGATATACATCATTCTTAAAAATATAAAATACAGAAAATAGAAATTTTACAGTTTTATTTAATTATATTCTTAGAAATAGCCTTCTTTTATTAAAAAAAATATTAACTTTTATTGAGTAAACAACTAACTTAAATTATTTTTGTTGTTTCTAATTATGAGACACCATGAAAAAATATTTATCATAAATAAAGAGATGTAATTATTTCCCAGCTTATTAAAATATTTAATATAAATTAGCTTTAGAGATATATAGAAATATCTTAAAAGTGTTTAGTAAAAAAAGGTAATTTTTAATTGAAAACATAGATTAATTTCCCTGTAATTAATATTATTTATTTTCTTTATTCAATAAATTCTATTTTTCCCTTTCAATTTAGATGATTATTATTATAGCTTTACTTAGATTTTATTTTATCTATTATTTAATCTACAATTTATTTAAAGATATTATTAAATCTAAAATTTTGTTAGTTTTTAAAGTAGATGAAAAAAATCAATTTCATCTATTGACTTTTGACGCTTCTTCTAATTAATTTCCATCAATCTACTAAAAGATTAGTAGTATGAATTAAAAACTAGAAAATGAGAGAAAAAAATTTTAAAGAAATGATATATATCAAATATTTATTAAATGGGAAGAATAAAAATAAAAATTTAATAAATTTAGAGTTTTTTAGATAATAAAATACTAAGAAATATTTATAAATATAATAAGAAAAAATAAACTTGAAAGTTTCTGAAATATAGGACCTATTTAAAACTTAAAAAACTATGTATGGATATTATTTTAATAATAGGTAACAAAATTACAAATTTATAAATCAGAAAGAAAATTTTACTAAATAAAGCATGAAATAAATACTTGGCGTAAATTTTTAATTTCATCTAACTTTCGCTTTCTTTTGTTTAAATAGGTATTATATAAGATAAATAAATAAATAAATTTATTCTTGCATCTATTGCTGTCTTTATGCAATTATCAGGAAAGGAAAAAAAATTATAATCATTATTTAAAAAATTCTTTTTAAGAGCTGCAATATACTTTTGACAGAATCATAAAGTTTAGATTATTCAAAATATTTTCAATTCAAAAAGTTTTAAATTTTTTTCTATTTCTATGCATTTGGAGTGTATATAGAGTATATTATATTTATTTAAGAAAAAAAAGATAATAAATGCTTGTAAACCGATATATATGCGTTTTCCTAAATAATGACTTTGTTCATCAACTATAAAATAAATAAAAAAAATCCAAGATAAATACTCTTTTGCAAGGATTCTATTAACTAATATTTCTAGCCTTTTTGTATTTAAAAATATTTAGAAGAAGAAAAATAATTAATGAAAAAAGTAATTTAAATTGAGAAAATAAATATAGTACGAAGCTTATTTAGTTTCTAATTTTCTTATGATATTAAGTGTAATAAACTTCATAATGTGATAAATTTTAGGTATAAATTATAAATAGAATATTAAATTAGCTCTATATTATTTTAGATAATATAATTTAATTTTGTTTATAAAGTTTTATCTAAAATTAAATAGATCTTCATTACATCTAAATCACTCTAAAATTAGTTAAAAAAGCAAGAACTTAAAAAATGTTTATTTAAGCTTTTTAATACTCATTATATAAATGAGCAACAAAAATAGTTAAATAAATGATAAATAAATAATTTTATGATAGACTAGAGTAGCTGAAATTGTTTTACTTGCAATCAAATCGAAATTATCTAAAAACTACAAATAAAATTAATTATCCCTTATATTTAGATATAAAATAATCATTATACTCTTAGAATAAAAAATATCAAGAATTACTAAAATTATTATTTTTCATGCTTTTTCCATTATTTTCTTTTTTGAATAAACTTAATATCTTAGAATAAACTAAAAGGATAGAAGAAAATGAGCATAAAACATATGAAAAGTGAAATAAAAATTATTATATGAGATTTATGAAGATAAAATTAATTCTTTTATCCTAATATTTGCGCTGATCTAAGTGATTATTATACTGGCTTTTTGTTTAATATTTTATTCAAATTATTGTTACCTTCTCTTTATTCTAAAATAATTCTCTATGATTTCAAATAAATTGATAAAGTATTTAGTTATTATGTTTACAACTATTGCTAGATTTAAACTCTTTTGCTCTAAGTAATAAATTAAAGGTTCCTATTATAAAATTTATTTATACTAAGAAACTACTCTAACTTGATGCTTTAAGTAATTTATTTAATTTTTTTTGCTAAGATTAATAGACAAAGCTTCTATAGATATTTATTAAAGTCTAGTTAAACATTTTTTTTCTAATAAGGACCAATTTAAGTTTCTGCTAGTTAAATTTTAATTTAATTCTCTATAATATTTATTAAAAATAAAGACCTATAATTAATTTTTATTAAGGAGTTAGTTAAGAAAATAATAATTTACCAATAAAAAGATTTGATTCAATTTATTAAATCTAGAAATAAGAGCTTTATTATAAAATATTTTCTAGCAACTTAAGATTCTAGAAGACATTAATTAAAAGCTTCAATCATTTAAAAATGTAATTTTAAGGTAAAATCTATTTGTGCTATTATTTTGGAATTAATTTAGATTTATTTTTAAAGTATTACATTATACCTTTATGAATCATTTACTGTAAGTAAATCTGCAATACATCATTTATTATTTAATATCTATAAAAGATACAGACAGCGGGGATCGAACCCACGACCTACTGCGTGTAAAGCAGTCGTCATAGCCACTAGACCATGTCTGCGTATACTTTTAAGTGTTAAACCTTCTTAAGTTCTTAAAAACTTTAATTAATTTCTTAATTGTTTAATTAGCTAGCTAACAATTTACCAAATCATCAATATCTATGAAGAATATAAACTTTTATTTTGATAATTAAAAATTAAAAACACTTGTAATTTCTTTCAAAGATATGCATTATTATTGGCTTAATTAAGCAAGAATTTTTTATGTAAATAAATTAAATTACGTAATGAAAGGTTGAGAATCGGAAGAAATATTTATTAAGTTTAGCATAATCTAGGGTAACTATATAAGGGAAATATAGAGGAGTTAAATTGATAAAATAAATTTAATTTAGAAATATAATTGAAATTAATCCCTGCTCTATATGATCATCCTCCTATATATTTAAAATAATTAAATCTTTAGCCAATAAGCTCTAATTTTTTATTTAAAGGGTAATTAGATAAGTAAGAGTAATAAATTGAAATATGAAATTTTAGATAGATAATTGAAATAAAATCTAAAGAGAATATTTAGAACCAAATAATATATTTTCAAGCTAATTTAATTTGATAATTTAAAATTCTCTTTGGCTTAAGTGTTGAAAATTATTACCAGCTAAATGAGAATCTTCATCATATTATTGTCTTAAATACACCATCTAGTTATTTAGTTTTATAGGCAACAATAAATAAAATTCTTATTAATAGGCAAAAAGAATTAAGATATAAAATATTAGAGAATATATAGCTTTTAAAAACATTAAATTAAGAATTAAGGAAATTATAATTATCTCTAGTTTAAAATAAAAAGTCTTTATTGAGCAGCTATTTTAAGAAGCATAGCTCATATTAATAAAATTTATAAATTAGGATATATAAACAAACCTTATAGTTTGATGAAAATACTGAACAAACTTATATAGACATGTATATTATTAAAAGTTAAAATTAAAATTTTTCAATTAAGGAATAAATAACTTAAAGGTTTTCTTTTTAAATTAATTTAGATTTAAATTATTTTTTTCTTTAATTTTTGTTTAATTGAAGTAGTTCTTTTAAGATGCTTTTACAATTATTTTTTATATACATTTTGACTATAACCAAAAGTTAACTTTAGCAAATTAAATCTTTAGTTTTAAATTTTTTATAAAGATAAATGCTCTTCTTATAGTGTGGATTTTTCTCTTTCCTTTACACTTAAAAACTTGACTTCAAAAATTTGCTCTTAATCATTATAAGCTTCATCATTTTAGTTTTATCTGTTTTCTTAAGCCATAAAGTCATTACTTTGAGAGCTAATCTGTAGAGTTTCTTTTTCTTTTTATTAAATTTGCCAAGTAAATGAAAGGGATTTTTCAAATTTTTTAGAAGTTGCCTCTTCCTCTATTTATTTAGGATTTTCAAGTTTACAATTATTGCTTTGAGTAGAAATACTTCTGGTAAATTATTTTTGATATAAAAACTAATTGCACTCATTATTCTTAACATTGTGCTAGAGATAAAGCTTTAGCATAAAATTATTTTTATCAAATAAAAAATCTTCACAAGTTAGCTATTTTTCAGCTAGGTATTTTCTAAAATTATAGTAAGTTAGCTAGTTTTATTAGTATTAATAGAGTAAATTCTCGTTATTTTTGCACTAAAATGTCCATCTGAACAAATAAGTTTCGTCTAGCTCAAAGATAGTTATCATAATTTTATATTTCCTTTACAGCTTATAGCCTATTATACTGCTTATTGTACAACTAACTATAAAAGAACTTATGAAGATTCTTTCGTTTTCAGTATATTACTCCAAATATACTCTAAATATCTATACTATTGCATGGTTTATATTAAAGGAGAGAAGAATCAATATCCAATAGTTTAGCTTTATATAGCAGCAAGGCTGAGTTTTGTAAGTGTAATAGAATAAAATAATCAAAGTTAGTAAATAAAAGATAGCATGGATCTTCTTGCTTTATTATTCGATAAGCAAATTCATTACTATCAATAGCATCTGAAATAATCTATATACCACTAGGTAGCTTTTCTTGTATTTTATTTTCATTAAGTATCCATAAAGTTCTTGCCACATCAGAACTGTTCTTGTTCCAAGAAGTGTATAAAGAATGAAGCAGATAGAACATAAAATCACGAAAAAAAGATGAGTTCCTTATCAGCATTTCCAATTACAATCTTTATAGTGAAAAGATTCTTAAAATTCTATAGTTCCATTTTTATTGCTATCTACTCCATCAACACAAATAAATAAATCCATAAAATTTCAGTTTAAAGGAAGAAAGAAGCTTTATGTCAAAAGGGGACCAAAGTAGTATGAAAAGCTTCCTATTAACTACAAAAGCATATACTTTGAAAATTCTAACTTCACTAAAATGGATAGAAAGCTTAAAAGTCAAATAATAGCAATAGCACAAGCTACTAATTGATTAGAGTATTATTTATTATAAGATTATTCGAATATATTTACAAAATCTAACTTAGCACAGCTTGTGGCAAATTTTGCGATATAACCATAGCCAGAAATGTCAGGTCCTATTGAAATTATCTAGAAAAAGTACAAAATTAAATGTAGCATATAAATGAAGTCTCAGGTTGACATTACAAACATTTTTTGAAGTTTTTCAATTTTGTAATTTCTTTAAAATTTAATTTCTCATAAGGAAAGAATTGTAAACAGAAATAATAAAGCAAGTAACACTACAACTTTTATGATAAATCCTTTCTTAAATTTTTATTTATCTCTTTCTTTAAATGGGCAAGGTTAATATCAGCTGTCTTCGAAAATTCCAGTGCTTCCATCTCCTCACATAAAAGGAGTTTTATAATCAAAAATCACGTCACAAAAAATACAGTAAGATCCAATTTATTAAAGGGATCAGGTTCCTTATTCATCTTTTCTATAATTAAAAATAGCTCAAGGCAAAAATTCTCTGTCGTTAGTGGAATCTTTGATACTCACTTTCCCAGTAGCTCCTATAAATTTAACTTTTCTTATTTCTTTTATGATATTATCTTAATTAGTCTAATTTCCCCCTGATTCGATCAAGTTTTTTAAAGCATGTGCTCCTAGTAAAACACTATCAAATTCATTAAAGATGTAGTTAGATACTGTAGAAGTTTTAAAATATTCTTGTATTTAATCTTTTATAGACTATCCAAACTCACCTATTTCTCCAATAAAATCAAATTAAATTGCTCCTTTTAAGACAGTTTAAATTTTATAGATTTCTTCTCCTTTTTCTAAAAAATGTTAATTTAACCAGCCAAAGGCTAATATTTCAAAGTCTCCTTCCCTTGCTCCTAAGTCATATAAATATCTTAGTAAGAATTTAACATCATCATCATAAACGTCTATTAGTACAACTCTTGTTTTCTTATATATCTCTTATACCACTAATTTTCAGGTATCGTTTTGACTTTATGAATTGATGTAATTAATTTATCTTAGTTAGTTTACTATATTTATATTAAAATGATCAGCTTCTTTTTAAAAATAGTTATAAATACCCTTAGATCATGCATTGTCTTGATAAATAAATCCTATATTTTTCCATCCTTATATTTGACATATTCATGTTATCAAAACTGCTAGGTAAGAATCAGAACAAATTGTGCGAACAAAAAATGGAAATTTTTTCATATCAGATAAATCAGGAGCAGTGTCGCCTCCAGAAATGCAGGTTATTGTAAGATTTTATTGCTCAAAAAAGTGGTAGAGATCAATAGAATTAGCACTTGTTCCAGGCATAAAATGAATTAGACCATATTAATCCTTTTTTTGACTTCATTCTTTATATGCATAATCATAATCAAATCATTCTGCACCTGTATACATACTAGTTGACTAGAACTTATAGTAAGGTAAGATATTACTAATGCTATTTAAATACTAAATGCCATATAATCTTCCTTAATAATAAGCAGAAATCCATTAAGCTTCAACTCCGTCAGGATTTTTATCATCCAAAACCATGCTAACTGGAATTTAAATAAGGCTATTATCAGGTGGCGTTGAAGTTCCATCAGGTCATAATATCATCTCACTATAAACAATCTAAGACATACTAGCGGTTCCTACTACTTTAATCTAGTTATCTTATACATTCAAAATTTAAAGCTAGATATTTTGACTGGAAAATAACTTCTATACAAGTTGATTTACTTGAGCGTTATTAATAGAATGAATCTCCTTTAAAAGGCTAAGAATTTATTAAATAACTAGTTCGACACAGTAAAGCTAATATTCTATCTTATTTTTATTGAATCTTTTTCCAAAGTTTAATCCTATAAATCCGTTTAAGTTAAATTTACCTACTAAATCTCAAGCCAATCATGAGTTTTATAAGTTCATAATAAATGCTTTGATAATTATCTTCTTTTATAAGAGTTAATTTAGGAAAGCTTCAAAGTTATAGTTAATAGTACTATAAAACTTAGAAATCCCTTTTAACTAAACTTCTTCGAAGATTATTGAGAACTAAAGTCTTTAATTGGAGAAATCTGGAATATATCATAAGTATTCCATATTGTTCAGTTTTTAGTTTATGATAAGAGATTCATTTTTAGAGTACTAATCAGTAAAATGTCCTATAGATTTCCACTTAAATTAATCTAGAAAGTGTATTACTACTTTAGCAATTGATTCAGTCGAAGGTAAAATAAAATGAGTGAATTAGTTTTATTTCATTTTCATGAGCTATTCTTTGGCGACCAGATGAATAATCTTTTATTGATTGCAAAAGATGGAAACTAAATAGGTGATTTGATAACTTTGAGTTATTTCAATAATAATATCGAACTTTTACTTAGTTCATTCTTAGGTAAAATTTATGTTCTAATCTTTCAGAAAGATATCTTTTTCAATCTTCAAAAACTGGATTTAAAAGTGGTAATTATTATTTTAGAATTGATAGCTAATATTCTAAAAATTCTGGCTATAATAGAAGTCTAAAATACTTGCAAATTGACTGTTATAACTTTCCAAATCTTAGTTTGTTTCTTAGTCGTATATAAAAAGTATTTTTAATCCCTTAACTTCGAGAATCAAGCAAATAACACATAAAGCAAATATTTTATCTGACATTTTAATCTAAAGGATTTAGTTAGTTAACTAAATAAAATAATTAAATCTAAACTTTCTAATTTTATATTTACAATAGCTTGAATAAGCTTTATTCTCTTTAATTATTTAATTAATTGCTTTATTATATTATTTAAATAGAGAGGAGCAATCCTCCAATTGAGATTAACTTAAACTCTAGTGCCAAGAAGTATTATAGAAGTGACAAATTGAGTAAGAATCTGGTTAGGAACCAAGAAGAAAGAATTAGAGGCATCAATAACACTAAATCAAAGATACCAGATGATTAGATCTCTTAGACCGTTACTCCGACTATATGCTATTAGAAGACATGATTTTCAAGGGAATTATAGCAGTGAGAAGTCTCCAATGAGAAATGTTTACATCTTTAAAAGCTTAATTTAAAGAGTTGCGCACCAACAAGGTGTTTCACTCTCTATAATACAATAAATAAATTTATTATTTATAAGTTTTAAGATATTAAAGTGACAATCATAGGATAGTAATTTTAATGCAAGTTTTAGTAAAATTCTAAAAAGGATCTAAAAAGAGTTTATTTAAGATGTCTAGGTTATTTTTCTATTATGTAAAATTTTATAAATTAAGAGATGCAAAGTCTTAAAAAAAGTAAACTTACCTAAATAATAATAAGCGCAGGTTTAAAAATTTTATTTTTAAGTAAATTCTAACTTTTCGAATGATAATCATTTTTCATGGTTAATTAAGAAAAATTTTTCTAAAATTAATTCTTTTTTCTTGATTAAATTTGAACCAAAAAAGTTTAAAAACTTTCTTAAAAATTATTTTGCAGCATAAGAACAAAAAAATAACATTTTTCTTGCTAAATTTAAAAATTCAAAGATTTAAATTTTAAAACTAACTAAAATAAAAAAATTATAAACTTATCTAAAATACATCCTGGTCTTGCTTAGCTACTAAAGAGAACAAAAATTTCATACTATAGCTAATTTAGAATTAAATAAGTAGATAAAGAAAGCTATAATTAAAAATTAATAGTTATCCAGACAATATTTAGTATAGATATGTAGATTATCGAAGAAAATAAATGAATAAGTTGAAAGTTAATTTTTATTTTAAATTAATTGAGAATGAAGATAGGAACAAAATTAATTTTTATAATTTAACTTTGAAAGTAATAATATAGATATGATATACCACAGAATAATTATTTTTATAAATGAAAAAAATGAAAATAAAAGATTTAATTAAGCGTTGAAAAGGCAAGCAAAAAACGAGATTCAATCTAATTTTTTACTTCTAACAAATTTAACTAATTAACTTGTAGATAAATTAAAAAAAATTTGATATTGTTGACTAATAAATTATAAGGTTTCATATTTAGATGTAAATATAAATCCATCGAAAAATAATATAAAAGCATCTAATTATTATTGAGATTTATTACAAGGCTAATTATTTTCAATTAAAAACAATTATCTAAAGAAAAATAAAATAGTTAAATTTATCCTAGGCTAATTAAAATCTTTCTGCAAAATGTTAAAATTTTATATTCCTGATTTTAGTTAAAAATAGCCAAACTATTCTGACTGAGTGGAAAAAACTTAAAATAAAAAAAAAACTTAGCATTATTAGGCTCAGACTATAAAGATTTATATTATATCATTTCTCTAAAAGGAAAAAAAATTAAATTAAAAGTCTTCTTTTACAATAAACCTAAATCTCAATCAATTACTATCTAATCTTGCTTATTAAGCATACTCATTTTAAGAAAAAAATGCAAATTTCAAAAAGAAATACAAAGGAAATTAATATTTACAATATTCAACTAGAATGATATAATGATATATACATCAAAATATAGGAAGCTTAGATTTATATATGCTATCTGTATTATTAATATTAATGTAATTCTCAAATATTCAATCCTTTAATAATTAAAGAAAGACTTTCATATAAATTAATTTAAAATATCTAAGATAATAAAAATACATAAACAATTCATTATATTAATTACTATTTTTACATAATATAATGGAATAAAGAATAATCATAAGCTTTATGAAATTATCCCTTTAATTAGCTTATTTAAATTTGGTCTTTTAGATACATAAATAATTCTGATTCTTAGAGTAAAAATAATAAATAAAGATACTTTCAATAAAATTATTCTAGATATACCGAAAAAAATTAAATAAGCATGTATTTTTAGAATTTTAGTCATACTTATGTAAAATATGAAGAATACTTAGTCCAGTTTTTTTAATTATTTTTTGTGTATCTAACTAGAGGAAATAGGATAGAAATATTTTGAGTGAACTCAGAAGACAATTAATTTAATTATAATTAAGGAATAATTTCAAGGAATCTAAGATAAGACGAAAAAAATTTAAAGAAAATACTTAATTAAAGAACAAATAATATCTAAAAATTATCAATAGCTATAATTAAGTTTTAATCACAAATATAGACTTTAAATAAATTAAATTTCAGAAAGAATTTTAAAATAATTTATTTCTCATATCTTGCTATTTATTTCTTCTTAACTAAATATTCAATAATTAATAAATTATCCCTAAATTAGAACAATGCTTTAAGTAAAAAAATAAATAAAAAGTTATTTTAATTTCAATTGTTTTTTTCTACGAAAATCCTAATAATACCTAACTTTCTTTACTTAAAAAAATCTTGTGATTTTTTATTTCTCTTATGATAAATTGTCTAAGCAAATGATTTTTTATTTTAGAGATTTAAAATTTAAATGATTTATATCACTTAAACTCTGTATATTTTTGAATGATTTAAAATATAAATAAAAATTAGGTTATAGTGATGTGATTTTCAACAAATCATGCTGGATCTCATTTAAAAAATATTAGCAGTTGTAATTAATTTACACTATATATAATTTTGATTCTTAATCTTAAAATAAATTTAAAACTATCTATTTAGTTTCATTTAGCTTGCCCATTAAAAATTAATTTTTCATTTATTAGTTTTTAATGACTGTATTATCTTATACTAAAATAATTCAAATTTTGTATAGCTTCAGATATTAAATAACTTTAATTACTTATATTAGATTGTGAAAGGTTGGAGTTTACTTACCAATATTCTATAAAAAAGGAATTAGCTGATTTCTTTTTAATAATAATAATAATAATAATAATATACTTAAAGCTAGTAGAGTTTTGCATTCTCTGGAATTGCAACCAGTTCCTGCGTACAGTTTTTTTAACGTGGGTGTGATCCACGACCTTTTTATTAAGTGGAAGGTTACCACTGTAACCGTTCAAGTGGTCTTGCAAAAAGCTTTTATTTGTAGATCCCTGTTGGAGTTATTCATAGTTTATTGAGTTGTCTCCATATTCTTTTCTGCTCTTATTCGTTTATTTTCTTTCATTATCAACAGTTTTTTTAAATATGTTGATTTGATTTGCAACATCAACAAAGTTTGTATTATTGTCTTTATTTCGTTCTTTTTTATGATAATTTATTTTCTATATTTTCTAATCTTTTAATGAAACTTGTAGCAATCATTTCTTTTTCTGGATTCAATTCTGTTTTTAATTCTATTGATATTTTTTCTATTTCCATTTTTGTGTCGTATTTAAAATTTTATTATGATTAAGTTCGGAGTTATTCTTCCATTATTAATTTGCTACAAATAAGTTATCTTCTAAGTATTAGTAATTCGTTGTTCTAATCTTCTATGTTACTCATTAGTTCCCGTATTTTTTCGCCTAAGTTGTAAGTTGTTTCTTCATAATTTGAGATTACTTTTTACATTTGGTCTAATTAAATTTAAAATTTTTGATTAGTTTCGTTTTTAGGTTAACTTATCTCTATTTATCCTACCATAACTTTACCTTCTGAAGAAGAGCTTGATTCCTCCTATTGTTATTATTTTTTCTAAATTTCTTTTGCCGCTTTTCTCTTTAGGTTTCTAATTTAATTTTTTGAGAGTCGAAGAGATTAATCAATTTTTTTTTCCTGATTTCTTTTTATTATTCTTAATTTAAGTGCTATTATTCTATATATAATTCTACTTTTGAACTACTTTCATCTAATATTTATAAAATTTATTCTTCTAATGCTATCATTTTATGAAATTAATAATTTTATTTATTCTCTTTAAAGTTTTATAAAATTTAAAAATAGATGTGAGTAAACATGTACTATACTAATGCTATTTCTTCACCTTAGTTTTTATAATTTATTGAAATACATTTATTAGATAAAAAAATCGAACATTTCTTGAAAAAAGTCTCTTTACAAAATAATAGTAGTTTCTGAGTACAAAATTAGATATAATCACAAAAACCAACTAATTGAAAGATGTAAAATAAACTCTAAGAAATTAGCAAAGATTGAAGGCTTAACAAAGGCATATCAATGAAGACCCGAATAAATAAAGGCAAATTAAATTTCATTTAAGTAAGGTAACGGATTCTATATTAAACAATGTCTAAATAAGTTTTGCTATAAGATAATAGATTTAATAAGAAAATTAAAAACAGCTAGAGCAGTTGAGAAGACCCTATCTTTATCGTGCTATCTCAACTTTCGATGACAATTCATTTCATATTACTTGTTAAAGCTATAGATCAAATTGAATCCGAATAACCTTCCAGAGTTCACTTACAACTTCCAGTCTGAAAATCCCATATCTTTATAGTGGCATCTCCACTTCCTGAGACAATTCATTCCATATCATTTGTTAAAGCTATAGATTAAACGAAATCAGAATGACCCGTCAAAGTTCTCGTATAACTTCCAGTCTGAAAATCCCAAATCTTTATCGTTTAGTAACTACCGGAGACAATTGATTTCATGTCACTTGTTAAAGCTACAGAATTAACGTAACTCGAATGACCCGTCAAAGTTAAGTCTAAAATATTAAAGAATTACCTTAAGATTAGTCGTAGGAAATTTTGTTTAGCAATTTTTAGAAGCAGAGGTTGAATTTGGTATTTAAATAGAAGAAGGGGTATCGTTCAGCGTGAGATCTATGAACTAGCTCTCAAAATAAGTCTAAGTATTAATAAAGCTGAAAAATCTGAAATAGAAGACGAGTTATGACTACGAAATACTTGAGAGCTCTGATCTAGTTCTCAAACGAAGTCTAAGTATCAAAAAGCTGAAGAAGTAAAAAGACTGAAATAAGAACTTATGGTTAAGACTCCGTTTGTCTTAAGAGCTCTAATCTAGTTCTCAAAATAAATCTAAAATCTAAAAAAGTTTGAAAATCTGAAAAGTTTGAAAGTAGAAGTTGATATAAGATTCCGTTCTACTTAAGAGCATGCTCAAATAATAAAAATAATCTGATCATCGAAAAAATGAAGAAGTTAAAAGATTGAAATTACAACTTTGAGTTTAATATCTACTCATTTTAAGAACTCTGATCTAGTTCTCTAAATAAGTCTGAGTATAGTAAAGCTGATGAAGTTAAAATACTGATATAACAACTTTGAGCGAAGACTCTGATTCTCTTTAGAACCTTTCACAGTATGAAAATAAGTCTGATTAACATATTGCTGACCATCTATTAAAACTGCAGACTTTAAGTTAATACTCAGACATACATTAGAGTTCTTAAAATTAGTCTGAGTATCGAAAAGATGATGAAGTTAAACTACAGAAATAGAAAATCTGAGAGAAGATTCGGATATTTTTTGAGTTCTGAAATAATTTATAAAGCAATTCAGAGTTATGTTAAAGCTGAAAATCTTAAAAAACTGAATCAAGATTTTTGTGAATAGAAACAGAAATACTTAATAGCTTTGATCTAATTATAAAAATTGTATGATAGAGGTAAAACTTAAGAAATTAAAAACTAAAAAACGGACTTTAAGCGAAGAATCCTATATATTTTAGGGATCTGAACTATTTCCAAAAAATTAAAAGTATCGAAAAAGCTAATTAAGTTAAAGTACTGAAATAAATCTTTGAGTTAAGACTCAGATATTCGTGCGTTCGGCACTAGTTCTAAAAAATCTGACAAACATATTGCTGATAAATTTAAAAAAACTGTTAACAGACTTTAAGTAAAGAATCCGTCATACATAAGAGCTATGATCTTTTATTCAAATTTAATCTCAATATCGAAAGTGCTGAAATACTAAAAGACTGTAAGATGAACTTTAAGTTTGGAATCCGTTTTCCTTAAGAGCTCTGTTCAAATCCTGCCATTAACTGAAAATCGAGAGTCCTTAAATATGAAAAATCTATAAGAGAAACTTAAGTTATGAATCCGTTAATCGTATATAGCTCTAATCAAGTTTTAAAAAAAGAGACAGGTAAGTTATAAAGCTTTGGAACTATAATATTGTAAGAAGAACTTTAAGTTTGCAATCCGTTTTCTTTCGTGTTCGGATCTCTTTCTATAGTTATATCTGAATATCGAAAACGCTAAGTACTAAAAGACTGTAAGAAGAACTTTAAGTTCGGAATCAGTTATCCTTCAGAGCTCTGATCAAATTTTCAAAAATGTCTGGATAGATGATAAGCTTAATAACTCCAATACGTTAAGAAGAATTTAAGTTTGGAATCCGTTTTCTAGACTAATCTGTTCTTTTTCTCAAAATATGTCTGAGTTACGAATTAGCGTAAGTACTTAAAGAATGAAAATACAACTTATTGTATATACTCCGTTTCACTTGAGAGCTAGTGTTTAGTTCTAAAGATTTTGTCGGGATAAAATTGAAAAACTTAAAAATTGAAAGAAGAACTTTGACTAAAAACTTCATTCTATTTGAGAATTTCGTTCCAGTTCTAAAAATCATTAGTGAAAATTTTAAAAGCGGAAGATTTTAAGATTGAAAATTTAGTTTAACACTGTTGCTGTTGATAGCTTTGGTCTAGTTCTCAAAATGAGTCTCATTAGGGATAAAGCTGAAGAACTTAGAAGATTGTAAGTAGAACTTTGAATAAAAGATCATTTCTGCTCTTTCTAAGGATTTTCGCACTCTCATTCTTTTTACCATATTCTTACTTAAAATTTCTGAGAAATGCAAAATAATTTCATTTGTTTGCATTTCTGCTGGAATGAGTCTTTGGTTTTAGTTCTTTTCTTCTAAAAAATTTATAAATTTTTCTCTTTTAGCAGTTCCGAGCTTCGTAATCTCTTCTATTTTTTTCTTATTCTTTTCTTCCTACATTCTAAAGATTTTCAAAGAGCTTTAGTCTTAGTAAATGTTCTAACTTAGCTACTTTTTTTGATATTAAGATTAGTTAAAGATTGTGTCCCTTTTTTAGTGCATTGCTCCTAGTAGTTTTTAAAGATTTTAGGATAGAGATGTTTTTGTTATTTATAGAATAAAAAATGTGATTAAGTTGTAAAGCTGGTTGGTTTTTTAAATTTAGCAAAATGTATTGGTGCGGATTGTAGATAGGTACTTGATATAAGAGGTTAATATTGTAGTATGTATGTAATGATAGATATTTGAATTTATAATGGTTAATTATAATTTTTGATGGTAACTGTTATAAATTACCTTTATAAGCTTTTTTAATCTAAATAATAATAAAAATGTAAGCGTTACCAAAATGCTTAATCTGCTAAGAAGATTACAACTTAACTAATGCTCTTCCAACTGTCTTACCTTGTGGACATATTTACTGTGGTTTGTGTTTGAATACTCAGTTCTGATTATAAGGCATAATGTAATGTCCTATTTGTTAAAAAGGATTCCATTTTAGATTTGAAGACTTACCTTAAGAAAGTGATTTAATAAGAATGATATTTTAAAACTAATAATACATATAAAAGATTTAAGATGCTAGATAGAAATTAAAAGAGATAAGGAAGTAAATTATGCAAAAATCTAAAACCATTACAACCAAATTATCTAACATTACTAATACTCTCATTATACCATATACTAATATCATCCAATACACTACCATTAACTACAACTAATAACACTAAAATATTATACAATCATCCTAATTCCCTATTTACTAATATCTAAAACCAACTCAAATCCAAACTATAACAGTCTAACTATATTCCACTATATAACCACCTTTAGTACTAAACCCTAAATTAACTTCAAATTATATCACACAAATAAGAAACTAACTATAATACAATACAAAGTAACAACAGTTAAACACTAAACAGACTAATTAACATAAACTAACCTAGTAGCAACATTTTATTCAATCTAACTATATTCACTTTTTTAATTGAGGAATTTAAAAATTAAGCTTATTTAACATTTAAACTGAGAAATTACGATAAGTCTAAGTTTAAATTATAATTCCATAATATAGTTAAAGTATAGAATATTAAAATAAGTTATATTTAATTGGAGGAAAAAACTAAAATTAAAAGAAAGGAATAAAAGAAACTTGATAGTTCGATTTCGAAGGTAATAATACAAAACTTAGTGATCTAAATGAGGGAAGATATAATTTTGGAATAGCAGCAGCTTAAAATTATCTTTATGTGGTTGGAGGAGGTACTAGTATAAATCAACCTTTAAAATCAGTAGAAAAGTTAAAGATAGGAAACTAAAGTAAATGATAAAAATGCTCTTAATTTCCATTTTAAATAATTTGGTAAACTTTAGTAGTAGATAAAGATGAATAAAACATTTATTCAATTGGAGGTGTAAATTAGAAAGTATAAACTTTAAAAGATATATGAAAGTATAACATATAGAATGATAGATGGAGTAAGTAAAATTTGAATCTTCCTGAAGCTGTTGCTTGTCCTATAGTTTCTTTAGGGCCTTTTGTCGTAATTGGAGGTATAAAAAATCCATTTACGAAAGAATTTTCAAGAAGAATATATAAAAGAAACAAAGAATAATGGCAATAAAGTTAAATTTTTAAAGATGTTGCAGCTTTAACGGAGATGAAAATAAGAGGTGTCTATGGATATGTTTTTGCTTATGAATAGGAAAGATTTTCAATAATGAGGATTGATTTAGAAAAGTTGAGTTATAGAAGTGTTAAAGGGGATAACTGAGATAATAATAATATTGATATGATTAATATTATTGATAATAAATATAGTTTTATATGTAAGTAGTTTAAATATCTATAGTAAATATGTTACTACTTATTAATATGGTTAATCTATACTTATTAATGTTGTATTTTTATAAGTTTTTTTGTATGTTTAAGTGTATATATGATGTTGATATGGTAATGTAGTTATAGCTATATAGTTGACAATAAAGATTATTTTCCTTACTAGCTCTTTTTAAAGCTGAAATAAATAAAGAATCAAATTTTATCTAAACATCTTTAAAAATCTATTATTCAAATATTATCATTATTCAGATACTAACATACAGCTTATAACATACCAAAACATATTCAACAATGTCAAAAAACTATCTTTAATATATCCTTATATTTAAATTATACAAGTACAGATTACTATTTATCTAATCAAAACTATAATCAAATTATCATTAACCTATATCTAAATACAAGTCATTATTACTATCATACACTCTAAAATACATACTACCAACTACTAAACTTTCCTATACACATATATCAAATCAGGCCATTATAACCCCTATACTTTTGATAAAAGTTCAATCATAATAAATAAATAATAAATAACAACGTACACTTGTGTGATAAGCCTTACTTATTTGAGGGTTCTCAATCGGTACCAGAATCTAACTAGGCTGAAGTCCAAGTCTCGGAGTAATCCTGCCTCTATGTCGTTTATCTGGTTAGGAATTGGAAAAACCTGAAGACATGACTGATACAAATTATATCTTTAAGTATAAAATTAAATTCGATTGTGAAATTTGGCACAAAAACTGGATTTTATTCTAATCCCTTTTAAATTTAGCCTTCGGAAAAAATACAAGAATTTTGAGTGTAAAGGTAATATATTTTTATTTAAAAAACTGAGACAAAAGTGATCAAAGAGATCGGACGAAACAAGAAATATTTCTAGACTATTTTAAAATCCAAATTTTGTATTTTTTATTAATCGTGGTGAACCTAATAAAGGTAGAATCACGTTAATTTATTTATCTTTAGAAACGTTCTCATCAGATTATTAAATCCTAGCCTCCTTATACTTAGCAGATAAAACTTCCCTTTTAAATTTAGTCTTCTAGGTAATATTCAAATTAATACTTACTTCTGTGATATTCGATAATAACTTAGAAAAAGATGCAAGAGAGTAGAATTTACATAATTAAAATTTTAAGTTGTCTAAAAGTAGTGTAATATATTACTTAGTAGTACATGAAGGTTAATTGAACCAGCTAAATATTATGAATAATCCTTGAATTAAATTAAAAGTTCTGAAGAGCCCTACTAGAGAGTAAAGATCTCCTAATGTCAGTGTATCAGGAAAAATATTGAGACCTTTGACATTACGGAAAGGCTCTGATGTAGTAAAATATATTCCTGATATTGATATTTTTGTAAGAAGAGGAGTGGTCACTGTAGATAATCCTTTTGAATTCATAAATTATGGAGTAAAAGCGTTATAGATTTGTCCTTTTGTTTAAAATTAGACTTTTCAACAGTGCTCTATGATCTTAAAACAAGTCTGAAACAGCTAATTTATCAACTTATTAAAAAAATAAAAAAACTCGAATAGGAATTAAACTCCCAGGAGAAAGAGATGCTTGTATTAAGTCAGGATTTGATAAGATGATGATGAAGTCCATATGGTAGACCGAAGAGCTAAAGTCGGAGTTTATGAGCAAATGACAAGTTTAGAGAATAATATTTGAATAATGCAAGAGTAAGATAAGAAAAACTGAGCAAAATTAGATTCTATGCTTAAATTAATAGAAGAAAACCTGTAGAAGCCTTCATAAGGAACTCCAATCGAAATAGAGAAACAGGAAGGGCATTTCCTAGAGCAAGAAAAAGATGCTACATTTGCAACAGCACTTGACATTTATGACGGAAATGTCCTCAATAGAAAAGAAATAAGAATGAATATCTGGAAAAATGTTAACTAATAGCAATTGAAGTTTCGAGTAAAGGAATTCTTCCCATCGGGAAATGCGAAAATCTAGAAAAAAAGTTCTCAACTCAGATTATATAAAAGAGATCAGCAATTTTATCTCATATCTAGCTTAATAAACGAGTCTGGAAACAAGCTCAATTGAGGATTAAAAACTAACTTTTTGTTTCGAAGTGAGAGAACTTCAATACCTTGAAGAAACTTAATATTATATAAGAAATGTTGCAATTCTTTTAGAAGAGTTCTGTAATGCTAATAGATAAGGAATATCGTTAGAGATAAGATAAATATGTCTTGAGTTAAAAGCTCTTAATTATTAATACTGTAAGGATTGAATGATATTTTAAAGGCTACAATAAATGTATGATTAAAAGTAGAAAAATGTATTAGGAGAATAAAGAGTAGAAGGTTACTAATGGGGTATTGAATAGATATTAGTTACAACATTTAATACCATATAGAATGATAGGTCTAAAGCATATTTTAGTTAATCTTATAAAGCTATTATAGTTATTATAAGTGAAATACCAATAATAACCAATTTTCATTACTTGCTATTTCAATAATTCAATACTATCTAAAATTAAACTAAACGATCTACACTTAAACCAAATTAATACCTCCTTTTAACTATATCAAATCTTTATTAATACTTAGTAATCAACTGAAGAATTCTAACAAAATTAAAATTACTTCCAATATTACTACCAATATAGCCACTCAAATTGCTAACCAAAAGTAAAACCATATCATCAAAAATATCCCTTAAAATACTGTTTTTTTCGCTTTAAGATTTTTGCTCTTTATTAGCCATTGCTTTATTTGCATATTAACTCCAAAAATATTAAAATGCATTTCTTTTTAAATAAGATCTTCTATATCAAGATAGGAACTAAAGAAAAGGTAGATTCTAAATTGCCAAGTAAATTAAAAAAATAGAAGATGGTAAGTTACCTAAAACCTACAGTTATAATAAAGATTTTAGAAAGAACTATTGAACCTACAAATAAGAAGAATGTCTATTTTATTTAGAGTTTTTCAAGCTTTAAAGATATAAAAGAACGAAACTGAGTTTATTCTATATACTATCAAAGTAAGTAGATTCAGAAGAACGGGATTAAATTCTTCTCATGGAAGATTAAATGATGCTAAACCTTAACAAAATACGCAACTTATTGGGCCATTTTCTCATATTTCTAGGTGTGATTATTTGGTTAAAGCTCTTAAATTTAAGAATTTTCTAATTCGATACACTAAGAAGAGTTAGCTATGCTATTGCAATCAAATTATATCCTGCTTCTATTATTTGCTTATAATTATCATAGAATAAAAGGCTTATAGCAGCTTTTAATTTTATCAGGAGTTTATTATTTGTTCAAATGTACAGAGATTTAAACAGAAGCAAATCAAGCTGGCGTTTTTATTAATCAGTCTATATAGTTTATAAGTGTAAGTTTTTATAATCCTGCTAAGCTTAATTTCATAGTTAAATACTTAATATTTAGAGTTTCATCCAAAACTTTGTTATCTCAGGCTAAAAAATAAAGTTTTTTCTTACTATTACTTAAAATTCGGTCCTAACAGAATTGCTGCTAAAAAGATCAACGATTTTATTATTTCTATACCCAATATAAAAGAGGGAAGAATTTTGCTTTGCATATAAAAAAGTGAGAGATTTACGACAGGAGTTAATAGTCTGATTGAAGAAGTAATTGAAGTGAAATATGTCTGATGTATAGATGTCAAGAAAATGGCTATTCAGATTTAGGTTAACTCATTCCTAAGCTTTTAAAAATGAGAAAATTATCTTTCTAGTTCAAGCACGTTTTGGTCCATGAATTAGGTTTTATTATATTCTATAAATTTGATGAGTAAGTCTATTAGATTATCGTGCTTATTGAAACCACTTCACCTTTCATTCTAACTGTTAACACTTTTATTCAAAAGCATCTCTGAGTTTAAAATCTTCTTTGGTTCTTTTTTTGCTGAGTGAACTAGTTTAATCTCTTTTTTCGGACTTTCAAAAATGATTATGGTAATCGTCACTTTGTTTCTTTCTTAAAAAGTTCTAAAATATCTTTACATATTAATTTTAGAGTTAATAATCAGATTAATATAAACTCTTTTATATGTTACTCTTCGGCCTTGACAGCTCTTTTCCCTTTTATTTCCTTTTTCCTTGGTAGATTATCTCAATTTCCTTTATTTAAAAAACTGCTTTTTAATTATTTCTTCAATAATTTAAACTTTTCTAGTACTTTCTGTATAAGTACTTACTTTCGTCGTTTAGTCAATATGCTTTAGATATTTTTCTAGATACTGAAGTTTCTTTTAAAGTGATTTGTTGATCCTTTATAGCTTTAGTTTTTTGGATTTTTATCTGATATAGGTAAACTAGGAACTTTGCATTTGGGTTTTTCTTGTTTGATTTTATATTATTGATCCAAGTTCTACTATTAACCTCTTTTTTGTTATCATTTTTTTAATCTAAGACACTTTTCTTCTTTCTATCTAACTCTGATTTCTAAGATGCTTAGCTCAAGTTAGTAGGAGGAACTGATTTATTCTCTAAATTCTTATAATCATTTAGTGTCGCTTGATTCCTTTTTATTCTAGTATTATAGTAGATTTTTTAAAACTTGAGGCTTTTCTGCTTACTTACTATCTTTGCAAATTAGAGCTTAAATAGCTTTCTAAATTAGATTGGATTTGTAAAATTTTTTAATTAGAAATTTTTTGAGTAACCTGACTTTATTTATCCTTTAGACTAATTTAATTTTACTATTTTTCGCTTTTACTTAGATTACTGTTCCACCTGTCGCTCATATCTTGATCATTCTTGCATTTTACTAAATTTATCATTTTACTTTATCAAGTGTCTTTGAGCAAATCTGAAGAAAGAAAGCGGGGAAAATTGAAGGGAAATAAAAATCTATCCTCAAGATGCTTCTACTTGCTTACAGCATTTTGGTCACCTCCCCATATTACCCTTATAAAATTAATTCCTTTAATGACTCGTTAATTTCAGACAAACTTTTAAGACTTCAGTTAGTTATTTCTCCAAGGATAGCAACATTTATTTCCCTTATTTTAAGCTGTTTTGCCTTACTAACTTTCAGTTATTTTTACTCATTTACTGTATCTTAATTTAGTTTTCATGATTGAAAAAGCTGTTGAGTATATTTAAATTTCTCTGCTCCGAAAATTTATCAGAAATATATCTTTCCTTGATTTAAATATCCGCCTAAAGATAAAAAAGGCAGTAGATCTTTTTTAAGTTTTTTAAATATCTTCTGTTAAACATCTGTTTAGAATTCTACTTCTTGTTGACTATTTTTCATCTTAAATAATCATTAAAAAATTCTTAAGTTTAGACTCCTTGATTAATAAACCTGCTTCTACTTTATTGATTACTAGTACTTTAAATTAATCCCTGAAATTAAGATTTAGACTAATCTGAATAACTTTAATTCTTTGAAGTATTTTCAGAAATGTCGAATGGATTACCTTTATTCCATTGAGCTCTTCTTCTTACTTTAGAGCTGCTATTTCTTGCTATTCTTAAGTTTGTTGTTTCTCAGCTATGATAATGATAAAGCTTTTTCATACATGTAGCTATAAAGATTATAATACTTTTTTTATTCTTAATAAATATAAGGTGAGATGCAGATTTTCATGGATGAAATGTATCTTAACTAATATGTAGGAAATTAATAGAATTTTGCACTTCTCCAGAATTTACCTTGATATTCTACTTTTAGAGGTAATAGTATTTTTTTAAATACCTATAATCATTTTTAAAGGTATTTTAATTTCTTCATTCGAGTTTTCTTAATAACTTGTTATTTCAATTTCCCCACCTAGAAGACCAGCAATCTATCCAACATGCTAGCTTAACTGTAATTTTTGGTATTTTTTATCAACATAAAAACAATCTAAGGTTTCTATTTTTCCATGCTATTTTATAATAATCTCTCTTCCTTATTCCTTTAGCTAGCTGCTTTATATTTTTGCTTTTTATTCTGATACTCATACTTTTCTAATATCAGTAACTCTTAACCTATTCTTAGAGCTTTAGTATCTACTCTAAATATGGGTAATATTTACGATTAAAGAGGTTCTATTGCAAGTCTATTTTTTAAAGGAAAGTCAAGGTTTATACTAATTTCAGGAAATATCAATTTCTAGCAACTTTAAGAGATCAGCTTTTCAGAAAACTTGCTAAACTTAGTTATGATTAACTATCAGGTTTCTCAGTTACTTTTAGGTGATAAACGAGAAGTCTTGGATGTAATTATAGGTTAATTTAAGATTCTGTAATGATGATATCTTTCTTTGATATTGTGTAAAGCGTATTAATTTAGTTATGTACTAGGTAATTTAGGTATTTTGCAACTATTCTAATTTATTTTTATGTTTACTAGTTTGGTGATATAAAGTTGTAGGTTTATTTGCATAATTAATTTGTTTAATTTGCGTTTTCAGAGATGACTGTAAATATGTAGGAAGTAGTTTTTGATGAGTTGGTGGTTATATAATATTGTAGATTTTGTATATTAGGTTGAGATGTATAGGGTATTAAAAATAGGATTTAAATAGTAATTGGCTGAAATATTTGTATATGTTTTAGATAATATATTTGGTTATTAGGTTGATTTAGCATAAATGATAGTGAGTTATTGAAATAAAATATAGTAATGTAGTGATGTAAAATTGACTAATATATTAGTATGTTACATGTTTGTAAGATTATATTAAATATTTAGTTGTGGCTTAATATTTATTATTTATAAATTATCTAAAATTTTAGAGGGAAAATTCTTCCATTTTATATTTTAATTTTAATAGTAATTATTCTTCTATTTATTAAGTTATAAGTAATTAAAAGGATTATTATTTAGTTTCATATCTAAATCTCTTAAAACCAAAAATTACTTTCTTTTTAGTCTATTCAAAAATAAAATGCTACCATCTAAATGCCAAGCTTGCGAAAAAGACTTCAACTAAGAGTTTAGAAAGCCTAGAAAGTTGGATTGTGGATGTATTCTTTGTGAGAGATGTTTGAAAAGCTTCTACAAAATCTAATAGATGTTTAATTGTAAAAAGCACAACATCATCACTTATAGACCAATTGAAAAATTAGAAATGGAGGTTTCACATCTTTAAGAGGAGTCAAAATAAAACTTACTGAATATATGTTAAGAGCATAATGAGATTCTAGCTTTTTATTGTCTGAGTGACAGTATATTAATATGTGAAAAATGCCAATGGAATTCTCATAAGAAGCATCAATGTGGTAGATAAGAGGAAATCGTTCCTATTATGTAAGTTCGAATGTAAATGACTTTGAGTGCTATGAAAGAGAGGTTGAATCAATATTCTTCTGTCTTAGGCTAATGATAAATGTAGTTGGCTTAAGATTATATGATAAATATAAAATATATAGTATAGATCTATGATAATATCAAGAGAAGTTTAGAGTAAGCATGTGAGGAGTTGGTGATAAGAGTATAGGAGAAAGGCGAATAGAGTAGGTAGGAAATAAGTTAAAATAATATTTTTGAGATGAGTAAGTAAGTAGAGAGTATCGGATAAATGTAATAGACCACTATATAGTAATGTGAGATAAAGAAGAATTAATTAGAGAGATTGGAAGTATAGCTTTAAGAAAATCAAATAAATGAAGAATAAAAATATTCTTAATATTAAGCTATTCTTATACCTTAGAATATGGAAGCTTAAGTTTTTTAAAAGATGATGAAAGGGAGTTAGTTTGGTTTAGAATAGGAATTGCATGCTAGATAGAGAGTATAGATATAATCCTTTTAAAGAACTATATAACTTTTATGAAAGGAGAGTTAGTTGTAGGCTTAATATTATGAGAGTGTTAATAAGGAAAGTAAAGAATAAATCTAAAAGTTACTTTAAGTTATTAAAGAGTAGGATTTGGTGTTGAATGGCTTAAGAGAACAAATATCTCATAACTAGCAAGAAATAGAGGATCAAGAGATATAACGAGAGAGAATGCTCTAGCAGTAAAATACTATCTTGAAGCAAAATAACTTCTAGTAGAAATACTTTAGAAAAGAGCAGAAACTAGAACTTTAGAGCAAAATTCCGTTCAGCGTGAGATCTATGAACTAGCTCTCAAAACAAGTCTAAGTATTAATAAAGCTGAAAAATCTGAAATAGAAGTTGAGTTATGACTACGAAATACTTGAGAGCTCTGATCTAGTTCTCAAACGAAGTCTAAGTATAAAAGCTGAAGAAGTAAAAAGACTGAAATAAGAACTTATAGTTAAGACTTAGTTATAATCGAGTGCTCTGATCTAGTTTTCAAAATAAGTTAAAACCAAAGAATTTAAAAACCGAAAGATGAACTTATAGTTAAGTCTCCGTTCGTCTTAAGAACTCTAATCTAGTTCTCAAAATAAGTCTAAGTATTAATAAAGTTGGAAAATCTGAAAAGTTTGAAAGTAGAAGTTGATATAAGATTCCATTCTACTTAAGAGCATGCTCAACTCAAATAGTTAAAATATCTTAGCATCAAAAAAATGAAGAAGTTAAAAGACTGAAATTACAACTTTGAGTTTAGTATCTACTCATCTTAAGAACTCTGATCTAGTTCTCTAAATAAGTCTGAGTATCGAAAAGCTGACGAAGTTAAAATACTGATATAACATCTTTGAGCGAAGACTCCGATTTTCTTTAGAACCTTTCACAGTATGAAAATAAGTCTGATTAACATATTGCTGGCCAATTATTAAAACTGCAGATTTTAAGTAAAGACTCAGACATAATTTGAGTTCTTAAAATTAGTCTGAGTATCGAAAAGATGATGAAGTTAAACTACGGAAATAGAAAATCTGAGAGAAGATTCCGATATTTTTTAGCTCTGAAATAGTTTATAAAGCAATTCAGAGTTACGTTAAAGCTGAAAATCTTAAAAAACTGAATCAAGATTTTTGTGAATAGAAACATAAATACTAAATAGCTCTGATCTAATTATAAAAAGAGTATGATAGAGGTAAAACTTAAGAAATTAAAAACTAAAAAACGGACTTTAAGCGAAGAATCCGATATATTTTAGAGATCTGAACTAGTTCCAAAAATTAAAAGTAGCGAAAAAGCTAATTAAGTTAAAGTACTGAAATAAATCTTTGAGTTAAGACTCAGATATTCGTGCGTTCGGCACTAGATCTAAAAAATCTGACAAAAATATTGCTGAAATATTAAAAAATTGTAAGAGAAACTTTAAGTTTGGAATCCGTTAACCCTTGAGAGCTCTGATATTTAATAATAATCAATCTGAATATCGAAAGTGCTGAAACACTAAAAGATTAAAGAAGAATTTTAAGTTTGGAATGCGTTAATCCTTATGAACTCTGATACTGCTCTCAAAAAAATCTGGGTAGAGATTAAGCTAAAGAACTGTAAGAAAATCTTTAAGTTTGCAATCCGTTAACATTGCGTGCTCGGATCTCTTTCTAAATTAATATCTGAATATCGTAAGTGCTGAAATACTAAAAAACTGCAAGAGAAACTTTAAGTTTGGAATCCGTTAATCGTTAAAAACTCTGATAAATTTCAGTAAAAAGTTTGCTGATATAAAGCTTAAGAAATAAAAAACTGTAAGAAGAGCTTTAAGTTTGCAATCCGTTATCTTTCGTGCTCGGATCTTTTCCTTAAATTTAATCTCAATATGCAAAGTGCTTAAATTCTAAAAATCTATAAGATGAACTTTAAGTTTAGTATACGTTAATCTTTGTAAGCTCTGATCAAATTCTCCAAATTTGAACTGAGAATCGAAAACGCTAAGTACTAAAAGACTATAAGAGAAGCTTAAGTTTGGAATCCGTTTATCGTTAAATGCTCTGATAAAGTTCTAAAAAGATGAACTGAGAATTGAAAGTGCTGAAATACTAAAAGACCGTAATAAAACTTTAAATTGGAATCCGTTAATCCTTTATAGCTCTAATCAAGTTTTCCAAAAAGAGACAGTTAGATTTAAAGCTTAAGAACTATAAGAATGTAAGAAGAACTTTAAGTTTTGAATCCGTTTTCTTTACGTGCTCGGATCTCTTTCTAAAGTTATATCTGAAAATCGAAAGTGCTGAAATACTAAAAGACTGTAAGATGAACATTAAGTTAGGAATCCGCTTTCCTTTAGATTTTTTTAAATCCTGCCATTGAACTGAGAATCGAGAGAGCCTAAAGTCTCTTCCTCAATAATAACAAATAACTCAAAGAAGCTACTATCTAATCAGTTCTTAAACGACCAGGATTAATTTCAATCTTAAAGAATTGTAGATAAATAAGAACACAATAGTCTTAAAAAGAAGTTAAATCCTTATCTAACTAACTAAATTGCTTTATAAAGGATAATATATTTAAACAACAATAAACACCTTAAAGCACTCTAGTTCAAAGCAAAACTACTTTATGGTCAAAAGCAGCAACACAAATTTCCAACAAGGCAAATCAACAATAGCCAAGCCAATTAAAAGTAAAAACTTTTCAAAACAAAGTAACGTTTCATAGATATGAAGCTTGGCTAATTAAAATCATTTACCAATCATTTTAAGGCAGGGGATACGGTAGTATTTTACAGTGTTAGGAAGGTGAAGATAGAGCAAATAATTAAGTAGAAGAAAACTTAATTAAAAGCTAGAAATTTAAATTTGGGAATGCTAAGATTAAAAGAATTCTAGTTCATTAGCATGATAAGAGAAGATAAATGCATTCAATATGAAAACTTTCTATCTCCATATGTATTTGAGGAGATAAAAAGTGTTGAGTATATAATTTAAAAGTTACAAAGTTAGTATTCTGAGAGTGGTGTAATATAAAATTAATTTTAAGCAGTTCAGTCTTAGAAAGGTTGTAGCTAGCATATAAGGAAAAAAATTTACTTTAGAATATCAATTAGGAAAATAGAAACTTAAAAGAGAGCAAATTAACGCTAGCAGAAGGGTTATAATACTTAGAGACAGCTGAAGAAGAGAAAAAAATCCAGAAAATGATAAAAGCAAAGAAGCTTCTGAAAAAAATGAGGTAAGAGAGAAATCTGAAGATTTTGAAAATATCGAAGGGAAAGAACTGAAATTATTGAAATTAATGAAAGTAGAAATAAACTGAAGATACTAAAAATACTGAAAATATCTAAGGTAAGCAAAGAACTGAAGAAATGGAAAATAATACAGGCAGGGAAAAGAACGAAGAAATTGAAAGCAATGAAGGCTGAAAAAAATATGAAGTAAATATAAATAATATAGGTAGAGAAATAATTGAAGAAGCTGAACAAACCAAAAATATTGAAGGTAAGCAAATAACTGAAGTAATTGAAAATAGTGCAGGTAGGGAAATAATTGAAGAAACTGAAAATAATGTAAGTATTTAAGCTCAAGACTAGAATTAATTGCAATTCATCGAAGAAAAAAAAGTTAAGATGAAGTTTTAAAAAAGATGATTTATAAGCTTCAATCAGTGAAAAACCTTGTATAAACAAAATAAATACCCAAGGTTTATTTAACACAAATGGATTTCTAATTTATATGAAGATAAAGAAACAGACATAAGATATTCAATCTTCTTTTAGAACTCAAAGGAAAAGATCATTATGGATAGAAGTGAGGTAATCAACAAATTCCTCTGCAACGTAGAATTTTCAGATTAACAGATAGATTTTATGAAATACAACAGTCACATTATTTATGAGAATTCTCACAAGATAAACGACAAAAGCCTGAAATTCCTAGTCTATTATCAGAAGCATTTGTTTAGGATCAATCAACAAAAAATTTGATAGTAACACAGTATGAATAAGATCTTATGCTGTATTTACAAAGAGTTTACGAGGGTAGTGGACAAACCTAGAAGAACATTTACGGCTACGCAGTAAGAATGCTAGAGTATACAAAAATATTCGTATAAAGGAATGCCTCTGCTACAGTCCATGTGCTGATATTTTTAACAAGTTATGTTAATTTATTATTTACACATCTTGAATGAAATTAAGACGTAGCATTTTCAAAATTGGTGCTAGCATATTAAAGTTTACTAATTAGTCTCTTTAATTCTAAGTATAATTAAGTAGTCAAATATAGCTTAAATTAATAAATTGAAATTTCAAGTCGAACTTAAATAAGAAGATAGTAGTACTAATAATTAATTATTAAGATACACAGTTTAAGTAATTAAGTACTTACTCTGATAATCTATATTTAATTTAAGTTCTCTATAAGATTTAATATTAAGAAGTTAAGGATAGGTTTAAATAGAACATATCGTTTAACTATAGAATCAATTAAAATTAATCTAAATCTAAATGCTTGAATAATCCAAGTCTCTTCTAGTGTTGTTGCTTAAGAGAGTAGCTTTTAGAATTACTTTCTCACTCATATGCCTTAGTAGGGTTAAAGGACGGCTTTTAGATGTTTTCCCTTCTGATTAATGATTTCGATTTTTTTCCTACCAAGAACATTTTCATAATAGCTTTGTATTTTTTTTGATTCTACTACACTAATATAAACGAGAGAATGTCTTTATATTCTACTTGGAGTACTATCAAGATTTAAGACCAGCCAAAAATGTTTTTCCGTGCTTACATTTCACAGAAAAATTACAACTATTCTTAGCTTTATATTTTTGCTACTGCTGAAAATTAACTCGTTTTTCGTCTTCTTAGAGTGATTAATGGCTAGATTATCTGTTTATTATTGTTTAAATTTATGCATTTAATATTAAAAAGACGTATCAAAAAAATGCCGAAACCCGGGATTGAACCGGGGACCTTTAGATCTTCAGTCTAACGCTCTCCCAACTGAGCTATTTCGGCCTTTCATTTTATTTGATATGATTTATTAATATTATTATAATCCTTGCTATTATATTCCATTCTGTTGTTTCCTTAACAAACTAAGAAAGCTAAATTAATAATAATAAAAAATAATAACTTTACTTATATTAATTTAAAAACTATGTAACTAATATTTGATCAATATGTCCAGATAATTTAATTTCTTATAATTACATTCTTTAAATCATTCTTTCTTTATCATTGGAACATTTTAAGCTTTAGTTATACCTTTAAATTGTTTAAACAAATTCATTCATAATAATCTTATTTTTTTATCTTTAAAGTTGTTATCAATTTGATAGTAATATTCCTTATTCTACTTAGTCTATTAAACTGGCAACATGCTTATTAATTAAAAATCTATTTCCTTACTTATATTTACTCTTTATAATATTAAAATAAATGATTTTAAAGAATTGAATATTATGGAAACTTTTCTTGATGCATATAAAGTAAATTAGCTGAAATATCAAGCTGTGATCTTAAAGCTTTTCTCTCTTTCTATCTTAACAATTTTGATAACTACGATATTTAGAATCTTTTGTTTGCTCTCTTAATTTATAAAGTTTAATTTCTTTATTTAAGAAACACTAATAAATTAAAAACTCTGAATTATGCTTTTTACTATTAAATGATAAAGCTATTTATTAATAGGATATAATTAGTAAAAATATGAGAAAATATAGCTTGTATAATATCGATTCATTTCTATCCAACTATTTTTCATAACTGCACAAAATTTTAAATTATTTTTCTTTCAGATTTAGAAGTGTAAACACTGCCACTTCACAGCTATAAGTTAGAATTGTCTCAAACTCATAAGCTAGAATTCACATTTCTGTTCTATTAAAAGTTAGTTTTAATAGAGCAAATAAAAAAAGAATCAAATTATAAAATTTAAGACTGGTAGGAATAAATTTGAGAATGAGGATGTTATATGAATATTAAAAAGCTTTATCTTTTTATTTAATGGTTAATAAAATTTAATTTCTAAATTTTAGTTTTTGAATCTAGCACTCTTTTCTAACTCACCATTTATAACCTTAAATTTAGTTTAAATTTATTTTAAAACATAAAATTTTAAAATTTTAAAATTCTAAATTTGTCTATTTTATTCCAAATTCCTTTGCATAAATTTATTATTAGAATTCTTTTATACTTTTAGTTTGTAGATATTTAGTTTATCATACTTTTGCTTGAGATTGTTAATATAATTTATAAAGCATTACTATCAACTAAAGTTAATTTGCAAGCTATTTCTAATAGTTTTGGAGATGGATAATTAATGAGCTATTTATCTTTCTATATTTTTCTTAGCATAAATGAAACATGAATATATATCAATTCATCAATACTTTCTTCATAGATCTAATACTAATTACATATTAACTTAGAGACAATTTATTGATCATGAAAATTCTTAATAAACCAGTTTAAAAGAGATATAAGCAATGCTAAGGAAAAAATTGTTAAAACTAATTATTTCAAAATTAAAAAGAGTAAATAAATTTAGTTTCCTTTACTATATAATTTCTTAAGTAAGCAGATCCTATTTATCTATTATATATTAACTACATTTAACTACTTTCTCTCTACATTTACTTTTTAGTTAAACTTACTTTGTATATAACTTTAATAATATAGAGGTAAATACAATTTTCTAGCTTTACATCTATCTTATATCTTCAATTCAACTTTAAATAATTAAACTAGAGCAAACTTCTTATATTCATATTTTAAATATACCTAGTAAAATTAACCATCTTAAATCTCAATTTATTATCAACATGAATGGACTTTTTAAATGTTGACTCATAAAGACTTAATAAGTTAATTAAAATGGGAAATAAAAGAGAAAAAAGATTTTATCATATCTAAAATAATAGGCTAAGAAGATTGCATAATGAATGCTATTTGTTTTAGTTATTTTTATAAAAGTAAAGATTATTATATCTCTCATATCTATTTAACTACTTTTGTTTTTATATTACGTTTTCTATTAACTTTTAGTGCCTATAGATATAATAATATAGTAAAGCTTAACTTAATTAAATAATAGTCTTTTGATATTATAGATAAATTATTAAAAACCTTAGTTTTATAATTAATTACTTAATATATTTTTTAATTAAAACATTTATAAATTTACTTAAGAGAGAAATAGCAATGAAGATAAAATATTTAAAGCTTTTGATATACAAATAGAGTAAAATAAGTGTCTTTTTTATGTATATTAGAGTATAAAAATAGAAAGGAAAATTGAATTAGATTGAGGATATATTTAATTATATGACACTAATATCATATTAAAATATAGCAAAACACATTCAATTGTAAAAATTTTCAAATATCGAAAATAACTAACAAATAGAGAGAAATTTATTTGTTTTCTTAGATGGTATATAATACATGCAAAACCATCAAATAAACATAGCCTTTATTATTAATAAATATGCTTATAAAATACTTGTTTTCAGCTAATTAACAACGATAAATATAATGAGCTAACTAAATATTTATATTTAAGTTATTTAATCATAGTTAAGAAATAAACAATAGTGACCCTATAAAGATAAATAAAAAATTAAGAATTATATTAACAATTTTTATTAATAAACATTGTTAATATTAAATTGAAAAGCCTACCTTTTTAAATGCCAAGCAAATTAAAAGTAGAGGATAATTATTTTATTTTTAACTTTATTAATCAATTTGATGGAAAATAAGCAAAAAATATCTTATTGTTAAAGAAAGTTACCAGCATCTCCTTTTATTTTTTTCCATGTTGTACTACTTAAATCGTACTAATATAAAACATTTTTTATATTAAACTAAAAAACACAATTTTTACCTAATATTGGTTGAGTAAAATCGCAATAAAGATGATGAGAAGGGTATTTATTGCCTTGCTTTTGAATAGTTTTTAAATCATAAGTTTAAGTGGGTAAATCTTGATTATTTCCATAAATGAGAAAGTATTTCGTTTTAGGAACATAAATAGCTGAAATTAACCCTCCTATAATTAAATTTTCTTAGCAAATCAATCATTCATTTCTAATAATTTCATATTTTTAAATTTTGCTCTGATTATAATTTACTTTATTATATCCTCCAAAAACAAAGACCTACTTGTTATATTAATCGCATCCAAAGAAGTTGACAGGAGTTTCTATTGATTCTATTTTAATAAATTTTTTTCTTATTTTATCGAAAACTTCGCATTCTATCACGTGTTTTCATTAAAAATCTTCCATCTCACAACCTGAAATGATGTAAATTAAATTTTTTTTGTTAAAATTTGTTTTATGTGCGCATCTTGGAATCGCCATTTAATAATCTAAAGTTTATTCCGATGAAAAGAAAGTAAATCTTTTAGTAAAATCACCACCTGAAATCAACAATTCATCATCCTTTAACTATTCTATTTAAGTATGACTTTCCTTAGTTTTCTCAATATTGATTTCTTATTTTTAGAACTACTTCAGTTGCAACGAATAGGTCATCTTAGTACTCGAAGATTTTAAAATAGTAGAAATTTGTTTGAAATATTTAATCGTAACTAGATTGGGAATTATTTCATATTTAGTGACTCCTATACCAAATTTTCCAATCAGTTATTTCTAGTTCCTTAATAACTTTCTTAGAAATAAAACTTTAACTATACTATCTTCGTTAGCACTCTTCATTTTATTTATTTAAAAATTACCTTTGAAGCTTAGAATTAACTTTAGATATAAATTTCTGAGTATTTTATAATAGTTATATAGATAGATATTTTAGAATAAGAGCTATGATACATACCTCTGCTATAATAAGTTATAAAAAATAAAAAATTTGATTATGTTTTAGAATATCAAACTTACTATAAAAAATTTTCTTAAAAAGAGTCGAAAGATTAATAAATAGCCCAGCAATTTTGTATTTTAGTGAGCAAGAATTTAATAAAGATGAAGACTAATTAAAAGAAATAACAACTCTCTTATAATAGAAAATCAGATAATTTAAAATTTATACTTGATATATATTCATAAGTTTTAAAAAGAAAGCATTAATTTAACTTGACTCTAGGAATTACCTTAGTTTTATATAAATTAAATTTATATTTCTCAATAAAAAGAATAAAAAGTCATTTTAATATAGTCTAACTAGCTATTAATGCCAAAGAAAATAAAATTAGGTTTGAACATTATAATTTATAATGATATTATAGCTTTGGCACTATGATATTTCTTAAAAATTAGTTTTTATTTATTTTTGCTTTTTAAAAGAGAACTAAAAAACCAAAATAATCTTCAGCAAATAAATTTAGAAAAAATAGATAAAGCAAGGTTATAAATGAAACATTCTTTAGTGATAAATGTATGAAATGGGTTTCTAAGATTTTATATAAACTGTGACAATAAAGAAAAAAAGCTAAAAGGTTTATATTTTCTAAATTATAAAGAGATCAGGCATCCTTAATATTTTCAATTAAAGACTAATATTCACATCTTACAATAGACATGAAGAATATAAAAAAAGAGATGTTTTAGAGAAAGTGATACTACTTAACTAAAATATAATTAAATCTTAGTAAGTGGATAAAGATACCAAACTGATTTAAATAATAATAAATAGAAATATTTTCTTGGACAAATGTAAGAGAATTTAGTTGATGAGATTTAGAACTATTTTAATAATCTAAAATCTAATAATTAGATAAGAAACATGGATTTCAAACTAAGGAAACTGAAATTTATTAAAAGGATTTGAAAAGATAATAACTAAACCTTAATTTTAGTAACTAAATTATCCAGGTAAAATTTATTTTATTTTGATTTGCTTATAAAATTATAGATGCCATTCTAGATATTAGTATCACTTTTAAATTATTTTATATAATTCCATTTATTAGGATATATATAGTAGGCTCTATTTTATTTATTCCTAGATACATTTAAAATAAGCTTTTAATATCTGTTTCTTCTGAGAGGAATTTAATGGATAGTTTAAAAGTCTAATTATTGTTTAAATTTATATTTTAATACTTAAAAGGAAAAATAATTAAAATGCCGAAACCCGGGATTGAACCGGGGACCTTTAGATCTTCAGTCTAACGCTCTCCCAACTGAGCTATTTCGGCTATATTTAATAAATCATACAAACTATTTAAGCTATAAAACTATAATAATCACTAATTAGTTTAATTTCCTTAGATTAACATAAATCATATAAGTATTTTATGAAGAATTAAATAACTTTGCTTCATAATTAAATTTAACTATCTTAATACTATTAAAGAACCTTAACTACTAAAATATTAAATATGCTTATAAATAAAGTTTTTTATACATTAAATATTAAAACTTTCAGACATAAAAATAGTAGTTATATAAAAACTTAATAGGCTATATAAAGAAATAATAAATCCTTTATTTTTTTAATAATGCTATAATAATATATAAAGAAAAGCTTTCTAGTTAATAGTTTAATATAAAATGGAAACTGAAAATTAAAAAAGTATAATTAAGATTTTATTCTTAAGGAAGTTATTAAGAAACTAAAAATAGAATCAAAGAGAATAATTTTCGCTAAGTTTGGAATAGGTGTAACTAAGTATGAAGTTATTCCTAATTTAGCTACAGTAAAATATTTTAAATTAATAAAAACTATTTTACAACCTTCAAATATTAAGAAGACTTATTCATTGTTGACTAAATAGTTTGATAGAAAGTAACTAATATTGAAAAAGATTAATTAAATGAAACTTTCATAGAATATATATAAAATGAGACAATTGCTATATCTGGAGGATTTCAGAGTGTAAGATTTACTATACATACACTAGAAAAAACGGAAAATTATAAGATGAAATTTGCAAGAAGCACTCATAAAACAAATTTTAATAAAAGAAAACTAATTTATATCACTTCAGGGTCTGTTTCTATTGATTAAGGAGAATGAGAACATATAGAGAATGTGAGGTATTTAATATCAGCAAAAATAGTTTTACAGGAATCCAATCTATTTAAATTCCAGTTAATTTTTTTGGTTGTGACTAGCATAATAAATAGATATATGTATTTGGTTGGTACAATTAATAATTATATTATCGTAAGGATATTTAGAAATACGATATAAAAAGTTAAAGTTAAAAAGCTTTGTTAAAGCCTTAGTAGTCAGCCATCTGACCTATTCTATCAGCTTGTCTCCATTAGTTTGTCTTGAATTTCTACTAGGCTTAGTTAGGCGGTGTAGCACTTCATTAGCGCACCATCCTTTAATAATCTGAATAGTTTTCATCTTGCATGTAGCGTTCCTAATTATTTATCCAAGGATTAAGATTTGAATTAAAGAATTTTTTTCTATAAATTTTTCCGCTTTATGTTGGATATATCCTAAATAGTTTTCTAAAAATATCTTATTTATTCTTTCTTTAAATTTCGCTTAGTTAGTAGCAGTATTTTCATTGGTGTTATTTATTGCACACGTAGCATTTTATTCTTCTTTTAACCTATTATTCCTGTAACACTTATTTAATTTAAATTTACTACTTATTTTAAATAAACGTTTACTGTTTATTTTAATTTGAGGCTTCATTTTCTATTTCCATAGGATCTGATTAATTCTGTTAAATCGAAAATGGCGTAACCTGAATTTATTATTAAATTTAAAGAATTCTTTGTTCCAGTTTGTTTTCTATTTCTTATAATTATTAATATTGTTTCTCAAGTAAAGACGTTATTAGTTTTTCTAATTTTTCTACTTTATCAGTGAGGTATCTATTTTTAAACATAAACTCTTTTAATGACTTAGATAATATTTCCATTTGAGCTTGTGTCGGAAGTTTTTTTAGTTCTGGATTTCCAAGTGGTTAATGTTCGTCATATCAATCATATTTCTCACTTTCACTCATTGTAATTATTTCGCTTTTTTATTTTTTAGAGAATTTTCCTGTTTAAATATTTTGTTCAAAGTTCTGTTATTTCTTAGAAGCCATTTTATATATAATAAATTATATATAATAAAGAATGAATGAAAATTTTGCCAGTTTGAGTTACTTGAAGGAGGATTGTACTCCGCAATTTTTGTTCCTCAAATAAAGGGTTTTCTCATATATGCGAACAAGAAATATTTAGAAACCCTAATCTTTGATTTAAAATCCATTTTAAAAGAAGGTGAAGTATATCCATGTAATTAGAATATCTAATGTGATTATAATCAACCAGTTCTAAGCACAAATTTTTTTTTAATTCAATTTTGATAGTAGGCTGCATAGTTACGATCTGCGCGCTGAAAAATGGAATTTGATTTAGTGAAGAAGGAACATTTATCTGAAATTCAATTTTTTATATTTTAATATTTGGATTTAAATTAAAAAAGGATTAGAAAAAGTAAAAAAACTTTATTCTCATTATTTATCTTTGACTTATACATCTATCTTATAATTTTTAATTCTCATACCATTGCTAATTTAATTTCATCAAAATAAGGTTAAGCCACTATTTTTTACCTTGATTACTTTATCATTTATGAAATAAATTTTTTATTCTTTTGTCTTTAAAAACAAATAAACAATTCTTACTTATTTTATTTTATCTCTATAAAGCTATTTTATATTAAGCTATTTTAATCTTATTTATTTTTATTTCCTTAAATTCTTTCTATAAGTTACTCAATATAGGTTCTTTTTTATCTAGCATTTATTTTTATCCAAGTAATAAAAAGAAAAATTATTTAAAGATTATTAATAGAACTTTATTTTATCATCTTCTGAAGCTTAAATATTTTAATAAATCAACTAATTTCTAGATTTTAAGTTAAGATAAACTTATTTAAGATCTTTAGCTTTATATTTGGTTTTTAGTCTTTTACTTATAAATATAAATTAAGCTTATTATATCAGATGTATTACTTTTGCTATTGTTCTATAAATAAAAATCTTTTATTTGCTTTAAGGATACAATTATTTACTTTCTCATATGCCTCAACAATCATAATGCCTATATAAGTGCATTATTTAAGAATTGTTCGTATCAATGTTTATCGATAGTTATCGCTAAAGTTGGAGTATTTATTCTATATTGATTGCTTTAAGTTATAAGGTTTGTCTTGGTTGTTCTGACTTATGAGTTTCTGGAATTTTAAATTTCCTTTACTATCTATTCTGTTTATGAAATTTTCCCTTAAATTTACTACAGAGACATGTTCAGATCTAGTCCCTATCGTTTATAAGAGTTTTCCGATTTTAGAATTTCCATATATTTTATAATTCATAGTTCGATAATAAAGTACTCTGATAGCTTTTGCTAATTCTTAATTCTACATCTAAAGGAGAAAAAGATCGTTGGCCACTTCCTGTTAAGAGTTACTAGGTTTTGCTGGAGAAATCAATTATTTCTAAGGTACCATTTTATATAATAAGAATAATTTTAATTTTGAGGGTCGTTTGCCAATCAGCGCATTAAAGAATATCAAATATGCAATAATAATCGAAATAACAAAGATTATAAATTGAAAAATACAAACAGATACTAGATAAATTAGGCGAAAGTTAAACCTTCAATTTCTGTCTATAGACGATACTATTAGAAAGATTTAATCTCAAAAGAGATAAAAACTAATAGAGATTTATTAAAAATTTATCCTAAAATATTTAATTCCAGCTTTCGACATTTTAATGCTAAATAGAAGAACTATAGGAAAAACAGACATTATATTAGTAATTATTTGAAGTATCTATGGATAATAAGGATGAGTATATATGTATAAATAACCAAAACAATTTTTAATAAGACTTAAGAAGAAAATTATGTTGATATATAATAAAAACAAAATAATTAAAACAGAAAATGGTGAAGAACCTAAATATACAGAAAGAATAAGAAAATATATAATAATAGATCTATATTAATATAACCAACTTAACCAGGCTTAATATATAAGACAAATTTTATAATTAGAAATTAAGCAGTTTTAAACATAATTTTAAGATAAAGCAGATTCTGATATAAAATCCAATTTATAAATTAGGATGTCAGAAAAATGAAATTCTTTGTCGTTCTTTATTTCAAGAGTATGCATTTTTAAGAATACAGGATATGGAAGCCGAATTTTAAATGATTAACATTTTTAGCTTATAATATAAATTTATATAAATAATAAAAAAATCTAAATTTAAACTTTTTAGGATCTTGTAATTTTAAAATAAGCTAAAACATCCCAAAGAATAAATGACTAAATTAAATAAACTATATAGTTATTATTTAATTATAAACTAAAATAATTATAAATTTCTTTACTTAAATAAATAATAAATATTTATAAATAAATAAAATTTAAAAACAATTAAATAAATAAATTTTATTATAGAGCGCGTAGCACTCTCGTTGGTGCGCAGCTCTTTTAAAAAAAATGTTTCATACTGACAAGAATGTTTCTTACTGATAAAATTATCAGATACTGATAAACCTTGTTCAATACTGGTATAATTTTAGAATACTCGTAATCTTTAATACTTGTTGGAGGTCCAAGGACATGACAGGATTGTGTCTCATTGCATCACCAAAGCAGAGGACGACATGTGTCAATTATGGGTACTTAAATTCCCCACCTCTGATGAAGCTCGCAATATTATTTCATTTTCGTCCAGAATTAAAAATAAACTAAGCCAAGCCAGTGTCGAAGGTCTAAGAACCTTATGTCTCGAGGCCAAACCAAAGCAGAGGAAGACATAAAGTCGATTATGGGTACTTAACTTCCCCAACCTCTGATGAAGATGACCTTATTGTTCACCTTCGAACAACTATGGCAGTTTTAAAAAATATAATTAATAAAAGTTTAAAATTAATTTTACTAATTAAACTAAATAAAAATTGTCGAAAGTATTTAAATGACATTTAAATAATTATAAGAAAACCAAATAAAACATAATAGTAATTTTTATAGCATATATTTATTAAATAAATCTTTAAACAAATATTATTTTATAGAATCAGAAATATTTATACTAAATTAAATTTTTTAAATAAAATGTTATTAAATAAATTATTAAAAAACATAAATTAATCAAAATAAATAAAATATTTTTTTTATTAAAATTATAAATATCAATAAAACAAAAAAAGACATAGTCATATCAAATTTAATTAATTTAGCAATTTATATCTATAAACATTTTAATACATTATTATACCATTTTTAATAAATAAATAATAAATCAAAAATAACATTTGAGTTTACTTAGACTATTATTGGATTTAGACAAATAGCAAAATAGTATAAAATTTAGAATTAGATAGATGATATTAGTAGAGATAAATTTAAATTGTTTTAATTAATATTATAATTAAATTTATTATTTATATTAAAATAGTTTTTATTCATTTTATATAGCAAATTTATTTTAAGCATATATAAACTAGTATTTTTAATATTTGCTATAGACAATTAATCAATGGCAGTCTAGTAGATAATCTGGTACAGTATATGCTGTATTACGTAATAGATGCTACCAAGAATAAGGTTTTTTTGACCTTTTGGAAGATATGTCTAAATTATAGAAGGTTCTCTCTAGCGGTACAAAAACTTCCAATAACTCAATATTATTGCTTGGAAACTGAAATCCTAACCTCAAAATTTTCCTATCTTCTTATGTCATTAATTTGGCAGTAGTTGATGAGTACAAAATGATATGAATGCGACAAATTAATAGTATTTATTAAAAAAACTTTATTCAGATGTGTTATTTATCAAAAGAGATAGAATTCCTCTATTTCCTTATCTTACAGCTTCAGAAACAATTTCAAGAATAATAAGGAAATCAAATTTCTGATTTTAAAGACGGAGAAAAGAAAAAATATTTTTTAATCATAGCGATTCTATAAAAAATATTAAACGTTAATTTATATTAATTTATTATTATTTTTAAATAAATAAAATAAATTAAATACTATAATAAATAATTTAAAATAGTTTTAAGCAAAATTACTAAATTAAAAAATTAGAAAAATCTAGAAACTTCTAATAATATAATTATTGCATATAAATTAACCTCATGAATACATAATGATAATGTTGACTTTAATTAAAAAAAGTTCTACATTTGAAAACAAGAAAAATAACTAAAATTGGATTAATTAAATTTATCTAATATATTAATGAGGAAACTAAAATAATTTGCAGATAAAATTAGCAAGCTATCTATAAATAATTAATTATTTTTTCTTTTAAATTTATAATTTATAGCAAAATTTACAATTTTTTGAATTAATTAAATAAATAAATTTTTTGATTTATATCATAAAAAATAATAATAATAATAATAATGTAAACTAAATGTTAAGAGTTTTGGAGTTCTTCGGGATTCCAACCGATTTCGCTCCGCCTTTTTTTTAACGTGGATGTATACCACGGCCTTTTTTTGAATGTGGGTGGCTACCACAATGAATTTTCCATGTTACCACTAAATAATTTCTATTTATAAATTCCTGAGTCGGTTATTCAAAGTTTGTTTAACATCCTTCATGTTTTTATTTCTTCTCTTTTTTTCAATTTTTATCATTTTTAACAATTTTTTAATAAGTGATATTTCGACCTACAACATCAACAATTTTTTGTCTATTTTTTTTTATTCAACTAAGGCAAAACTAATTTTTCTATTTGTTCTATTCTTTTAATTAAACTTTTATCAACATTTTATTCTATATTTATTTCTTAATCTTTTGCTTAAGAAGGGAGGACTTCAATACTCATGTTTACCCCTTGTTTGAAATTATTTTAAGACTGAGTATAGAGCTATTGTTCTGTCACAATATTATTTTATATAAGCTATTTCCTAAGAATTAATAGTTCGTTATTTTGATCCTCAATGTTATTCATAAGCTCTCTAATTCTTTCTCCTTGATTATATGTTTCTTCTTCATATTTAGAAATTAATTTTTTCATCTTTTCCATTTCAATTGAAAGCGAAGTGCTCTCATTAACTTGTCCAACCATTACTTTGCCTTCTGAAGAGGAGCTTGATAAGTGTTCCATTGATTTCTACTTCTTCTCTAGTTCTTTGTTAGCTCTTCTTCTTGCGTTCCTTGCCTAATTTTTAGATAGTCGAATATTCTATTCCATTTCCATTTTTTTATTATCATAAAAAATATTAAAAAAGAAAAATTCTCTAAAAATAATCACAGACAAATTATAAATCTCTCTTAAGTACCAAGCAATAAGTCATGCACTAATAAATTCAAAATATGTAAAATGGAAAAGCCAAGCCTTAGCATCAAGTATAGGAGCTTAAGGAAAAATCTAGCATCTTATTTCAAGCACCTTAGTACTAAAAAACGAAAATCCACAATTAGCTAATTTCAGAATTAAACAGATAGAAACCAAATTCAACTAGTGAGCTGAGTTGAATGTAAGCCTATTTCTTAAAAATATTACATTGAATGATTTTATGGATGTGGACCAGACATTCAGCCAATAAAAATCCCTCAATTAAAAGAAGAAAGATTTGTTGTAGAAATATGGACTCTAATTTCTTCCACTTGAACTAGAGCTCTACTTTACGATAAAGCTTTTACGTTGAGCTCTATTAATGAATGTTCATAAATTTTACAGATCTAAATGAAATCTCGAAAGAAGAAATGTTAAATTTTCGTACAGGAAAAGCCAGTTCATTTGCTTAAAAGAACTAGTGCACTTGAGATTGTAGAGAATTAAAAGATATAGTCATGATAGTGCACAGCAGATTTTTCATATACTATTTTAAAATGATTACCTGAACTATTAATATGATTTTTGATAAGCAACACTATTAAAGATATATTATAGTTCTCTTTTTTGTACTGTTTAAACCCCCTTCAGGCAATTTTTTCTCTACTTTAGATAGATGATTCAAGCCTCTTTAAAGAAAGATATTTATGTTATTTCTGAATTAAGCAGACCAAGGGATCTTTAAAATTTGTTCTAAGTAGGAAAAAAACTGCTCCAATTATTGTTAAATCTTAAAATAAATTGAAATTAACCTTTTGTGTTATTGATTTGAATCAAAATATTGTTACTTAAGAATCTCTTAGATTTTTTGCAGTCTTTTCTAAATTTGTACTAATTGACATGTTTCCACCTTGCCTGAATATTCTTATAGTTAGCTGAGCACCTGTTTATATTTTCTAGCAATATAATAGGAAATATACATTTCTCTCTAAGTTACATTTTTTAGTCATTTATGTTTTTATCGAGTAAAGCTTCAGATCTTTTAATAGATAAACTCCCAAGCCCGATAAAATTATTTGGAGTCTAATCTGTTATAGTTAGCAATATTTTCTAAATTTTGTTTATCAAGGATCAGCGATTAAAACTTCTTATAGCTAACGTACATAATCTTAACGTAAGCTTAAACTTGAATGTTAAAGGTTCAAATTTTGTTTGCTTTAATCTTTGAGTGTTTAATAAAGCTACTGACTATTCAATATTTATTAAAGGGAAATCTCTTTTTTATGCTAAATAAACAATCCAGATGTTTCTAAAGCTTACTAAGAAGTTGAGCTTGCTAAGGGGAAAGATCTTCTTTTCTAATTTCTCTTTAAAGATACTTAAAATTTTGCTGCTAAGTTATAAATTATCTCTTGGAATCAGCTTTTAAGTTCTTAATTGCTTTTTTAAATTTAATACCTGCTATTTTTCGGCTTGTCACTGATTTAAATCTTTTGTACTTTAAGATCTACAAGTTTGAAAAATTCTAGAATAAATAGATAATTTTCTAGCATCTACAATACTTACAGTATTCTTTATTTTAATTATAAGATAGAAGAAAACTCTTCTTTTTTAAGAAAAATATGACTCAGTTTAATTTAGTATTTGTAATAAGTCTTATATTTTTCGAAATTTTGATTGTTATGGAAAATTTAGATTCTTCTAAAAACGTAATCAAGTTCGATAAAATTTCAGGCGTATTTCAATATTTGCTAAGATTGATCCATCTTTAAGTCACTGATCTTTCTACTCTGATTAAAATTTTCAGGCCTTTTCACCTTTTACCTTTACTTATTTTTTTGATTGAAGGATAGTTCCAGAATTCATTTCTTTTCAATCTTTAATACTATAAATATAACACCTTTAAGGAAATTCTTTTTTTTAAATAAAAAATAATTTCATCTTTGATTAATCAGAAGTGGATACGCTGAAAATATCTCTTGATTTTCAAAATTATATTAGCTATTGCTCTTTAACTTAGATTAATCCTTCTAATATTTTTTATTAGTAGAAGTATCAGATATGCTATATAATAAGAATTTTCTATCAATTTAGTTATTTTAAATAGAAAGACTCAACTTTCATCTCTTCTTTATTTTCTAAATACTTACTAGTCTCTAATTTTTGCTATAGATTAGTGTTTCTTTAGTTGTAGTTGAATATTATTCATTTTATTTGGCTTTCAAATTTTAAAATTAACTAAAATTAACTAAAATTAAAAAAGTTATTAAGCTAGATTACATCTTAAGTGAATTAAAGGAGTAATATTAAAGTTAGAGTTATAGTGATTTAGTTATATTACTATATTTAATTTGAAAAAAGAGTCTTAAATTAAAGGAAAACTTTATTTCTTTAGAAATAATAACCACCACTCTAGGCTTTTCTTTGTCGTAGATCATTATAAATTGCTTCTTTTCTCCTCTTGATAATGTTTTAAAGTCAAATTTAATTGTAATATCTTGAATCGTCTTAATATGTCTGTAATCTTTGTGCTTCTAAGTAAAGTTAAAATATTTTTCTAATACAGACTTACGTTTGATGCGCAGTAAATTTTAAAAAGGTTTTAAATTCCTCTTTTTGTTTCTTATATTATTTTCCCTTGAATCTTTAGCATTGGTTCACCTTGTGTCTATATTTTTTACAATATCAACATTTTTTTAATTTTCTAATAGGGGAAGCCAAAGAGTAGATTTTTCTCCCCTCCTAATTCTAGAAACTATCTTTAATTAAGTTTGTTCCAGTTAACTCATCAGGTCAAAATTTTATCTTAAATTCCTTCGATTTGAATAATCTATCATCCCATCTTATTACTATTATTATTAATTAATTGTTAAGAGTTTTTAAGCTTGCTGGAGTTCCAACCAGTTTCACTCTGCCATTTTCCTGTTTTCATTATTCATAATTTATTAAGTCAATTTCATGTTTTTTATTGTACTTTTTCATTTAATTTTTCCATTATTAGCAGTTTCTTAGTAGATGATAACTTGATTGGCAGTACTTGCAGTGTTTTTTTATTATTGTTAATTTGTACTTATTTAAAAATATTTCCTATTTTTTCAAGTCTTTTAATTATGTTACTTTCGTTATTTCAAATTATTTTTATGGGTTTAATTCTTTTTCATATAATAGTGGCTATTTTTCGACTTCCATCTTTTAATAATATTTAAAGTTTTATTAGAATTATTTTCAGAGTTGCTATTCCGTTACTAAGTTGTTTTCAATAAGTTAATTTATAATATTATATGTTCATTGTTTTCTCTTCTATAAAATTTGTTAACTACAAATTGTTTCTTCTTATTTTAGAAATTGCGCTTGCATTGCCTCAATCTTGACTTGAGATCTTCCTGTATCTGTATTTTTTGTTTATTAAGTTCAATTGTACCAATCATAATTTTGCCTTAAGAAGATGAACTTGACTCTAATTCCTACCTTTCCTATTTGCGTGACTCCTGCGCCACCTTTTTTTAGCTTTTCTTATTTAATTTTTAGAAAGTCGGATGCTTTGCTCCATCTTTTTATTAATATTTGCATCTTTTAATAAAATATCTGTCAGTTTAAATGTAGATTAGGATTTATTTAAAGTCTTAAACTTCTTTTACTAGCTTCTTATTATTCAATTTTAACAAATAAAAATCGTTAGAAAGGCAAATTATTATGTTTTGTTGGAGAAATCTGTTATTTTTAGTTACCATCTTTAATATAAATTTGCTATTCATAAAGGTTGTATCTAGTTTTATTTATATTTGCTTTAATTATTTTTTTATTTTTATAAACTTAAATTTAAATTTGCTTAGATTTTTTAATTATTAAATAGAATGGTAAGTACATTATTTATGAAATAATAATACTATTTTTAACTGTAGATTTAAATTAAGCTATATATTAGTTATTTATTATATTTTTTTATATTTTATTTATGTCAATCTTGCTAAGGAGATTTTGATGGATAAGATAAGTTGCCGATGATATTACCTTGCAATCATAATATTTGCTATTCATGTGCTCGTGATTATCATTAGAGATCCAAGAGTGTCAGATGTTTCCATCAAGTTTGTTAGTAGATTCATAGTATTCATCTAGCAATGTTGCAAGTAGATAGTCAGTTATAAAAGCGTTTGGAATAAAAGGGGATATTGTATAGTATTGGCCAGCTAGAAAATTATTATACTGAAATCAATTCTGCAAGTTCATAGCTAGCATAATAATAAGCCAAGAAAACTTATGAAGTAATACTTCGCCTTAATAACCATATATTCGGTGACAGTATGACGTTATAGAAAGAGTTTAGATACATTTCTAGGACGTTAAGGTAACAGTTGAATTATTTAAAAGCTTTACTATGCAAGATAAATAGGCAAAGAAGCTTTTATTAATTTAAATAATAAAATTTCATTGATTCTTCAATGGTTTAGAGAATCTAATTTTTAATAACGGAATCTTAAAGAGTTATGTACTAAAAAGATTAATGTTCTATTAGGGTTTTCGGGGATTTGAATAATACCATGTTAAGTTTGAATCAGGCAAATAAAGTGGTAAATAATTGTTAGAAGTAGATGTAGCAGTTAAGTATATAATTGTAAAGCTTCTAATAAGATAAGATAAGCTATGAAAATTTTATTCAAGCTTTACAGATTAGAAATTAAAAACTACAGTAGCAATGCGAAAGTAGATTGGTTACCTTGCCTATAATTTAATATTAAATTTCCTATGACCAAAGTAAGGGTAATTCTTTAATATTTTTTAGACTAAATCATCACTGGTCATACTTCAGCTGTTCACTCGGTAGCCATATCAAGTAATATGAATTGAATTGCATCTGTTCAGCATCTCCTGAAAATTCGATAAAGATTTGGAATTTCAAGACAGGTACCCTCTTAAGAACTTTAATTGGACATACTCATCACGTTAACTCTGTAGTATTCTCCCCAGACTCTAGCTATATTGTATCAGCATCTGCTGTTCCTCGATAAAGATCTGAAACTTATAGACTGGTATTCTCCAAAGAACATTGTTTGGGCATACTTCTACAGTTTCATCGGTAGTCATCTCCTCAAACTCTAACTATATTATATCAGCTTCTTGAGATACAACGATAAAGATCTGGGATTTCCAGACTGATTTGCTTGTTCGAACTCTTTCTGGGCATCAAGCGATGTTTGATCGGTAATAATGTCATGTGATAATAGATATTTATTATCGGGTTCTGATGACTGTTCAATTAAGATATGGAACTTATCAACTGGCTAGTGTATTCGTACTCTTCAAGGTCATACAAATTTTTTACGTAGTATTCAGTTAAGTGCTGATTCAAATGTTATATTTTCTGGTTCATGGGACAGTACGATCAAGATATGGAATTTTAAATGGGTGAGTGTATATAGACTTTACAAGGACATACATAATATATAATTTCTATAGCTTTGATTGGTGACAATAAATGGTTGGTATCGGAACGAATGACGATACTGTGCGACAGTGGAGAATTTCGAGTTGAGAGTTTGGTAACTTTATTTGGACTTAATTTAATTTTAGATTTTAAATATTAATTATTGATTGACAAAGCCATTTAAATGAATGTTCTAGGTAAGTTAAGTTTGGTGGTTTATAAAGTTTTTACTTAATGTATGTAAATGTTTTTTTAGTAAATTAAAGTTTTATATTCTTAATTTAAATTAAAGGTTATTATATAAGATTATTTTATCAGTTTTGAAAATTTGTGAAAGTTTGTAATTTAAGAATGGTTATGATAAATACATTTTTAGTATTTAAAGATATCTAATAAACTTAAGCTATTTTATTTGAGAAAAAATTGTTATTAATTTATTTAATGATAGTTTTGTAAAAATTTTTAAGGCAAGTAAAAGTTTGAAACTATGTTTAAATTTTTAAATCTTCTTTTTTGTGAAATTGCATTTTTTGTACTACCAAAGTAAATTTATAATCTTGATTATTATTTTAAAATTTTATTAAGTGTTTCATTTTATTTTTATTTTTGTTATTCTATTTTAAATTAAATTTTGTTTTTAATTACTATTATTATTTGTCATTTATTATTATTATTTATTAGTTAATATTAACTAAAGGAGTTTTTGGAACAGGAAACTCCTTTCCGATTAGACGACCCGACGCTCTCTTTTTAAGGAATAATGGGAATATCTTTTGTGCTCCAGGCATAACTGCTGGGGAGCTCCATCGCTATGAGCAGCCAGGCTTCAAGCCCCTACCAAGAGCGGATAATCTCAAAGACAGCGCTCCCTTCAGAAAATGACTCAGACCAGGGACTTTCTCAGCGACAGGAAAGAAATTTGTTCCAAGCCATAAAACCAGAAAATGTATTCAAGAAGGCCAATATCAGCTGCCACCATCTTTTTAATTATTGGATTTTTATATCCAGTTCTTAAATTATTAGTAATAAATTTTAAAAGCGGAAGATTTTATGTTTGAACATTAAGTATAAAACTGTTTCTGCTTGATAGCTTTGGTCTAGTTCTCGAAACGAGTCTCATTAGGGATAAAGCTGAAGAACCTAGAAGATTTTAAGTAGGACTTTAAATAAAAACTCCATTCTGCCTTTTCTAAGGATTTCCTCACACTCGGTCTTTTTACCATATTCTTACTTAAGATTTCTGAGAAATGTAAAATAATTTCATTTGTTTGTATTTCTTCTTGAAATAGTCTTTGATTGTAGTTCTTTTCTTCTAAAATTTTTTAAATTGCTAAATTTTTCTCTTTTAGCAGTTCCGAGCTTCGTATTCTCGTCTATTTTTTCTCATTCTTTTCTTCCTACATTCTAAAGATTTTAAAAGAGCTTTAGTCTTAGTAAATGTTCTAACTTAGCTACTTTTTTTGATATTAAGATTAGTTAAAGATTGTGTCCCTTTTTTAGTGCATTGCTCCTAGTAGTTTTTAAAGATTTTAGGATAGAGATGTTTTTGTTATTTATAGAATAAAAAATGTGATTAAGTTGTAAAGCTGGTTGGTTTTTTAAATTTAGCAAAATGTATTGGTGCGGATTGTAGATAGGTACTTGATATAAGAGGTTAATATTGTAGTATGTATGTAATGATAGATATTTGAATTTATAATGGTTAATTATAATTTTTGATGGTAACTGTTATAAATTACCTTTATAAGCTTTTTTAATCTAAATAATAATAAAAATGTAAGCGTTACCAAAATGCTTAATCTGCTAAGAAGATTACAACTTAACTAATGCTCTTCCAACTGTCTTACCTTGTGGACATATTTACTGTGGTTTGTGTTTGAATACTCAGTTCTGATTATAAGGCATAATGTAATGTCCTATTTGTTAAAAAGGATTCCATTTTAGATTTGAAGACTTACCTTAAGAAAGTGATTTAATAAGAATGATATTTTAAAACTAATAATACATATAAAAGATTTAAGATGCTAGATAGAAATTAAAAGAGATAAGGAAGTAAATTATGCAAAAATCTAAAACCATTACAACCAAATTATCTAACATTACTAATACTCTCATTATACCATATACTAATATCATCCAATACACTACCATTAACTACAACTAATAACACTAAAATATTATACAATCATCCTAATTCCCTATTTACTAATATCTAAAACCAACTCAAATCCAAACTATAACAGTCTAACTATATTCCACTATATAACCACCTTTAGTACTAAACCCTAAATTAACTTCAAATTATATCACACAAATAAGAAACTAACTATAATACAATACTAAGTAACAACAGTTAAACACTAAACAGACTGATTAACATAAACTAACCTAGTAGCAACATTTTATTCAATCTAACTATATTCACTTTTTTAATTACGCTATTTAAAAATTAAGTTTATTTAACATTTAAACTGAGTAATTACGATAAGTCTAAGTTTAAATTATAATTCCAGTACTAAGTAAAAGTATAGAATATTAAAATAAGTTATATTTAATTGGAGGATAAAACTAAAATTAAAAGAAAGGAATAAAAGAAACTTGATAGTTCGATTTCGAAGGTAATAATACAAAACTTAGTGATCTAAATGAGGGAAGATATTATTTTGGATTAGCAGCAGCTTAAAATTATCTTTATGTGGTTGGAGGAATTACTAGTATAAATCAACCTTTAAAATCAGTAGAAAAGTTAAAGATAGGAAACTAAAGTAAATGATAAAAATGCTCTTAATTTCCATTCTTAATAGCAGGTTAAACTTTAGTAGTAGATAAAGATGAATAAAACATTTATTCAATTGGAGGTGGAAATTAGAAAGGATAAACTTTAAAAGATATATGAAAGTATAACATATAGAATGATAGATGGATTAAGTAAAATTTGAATCTTCCTGAAACTGTTGCTTATCCTATAGTTTCTTTAGAGCCTTTTGTCATATTTGGAGGTATAAAAAATCCATTTACGAAAGAATATTCAAGAAGAATATATAAAAGAAACAAATAATAATGGCAATAAAGTTAAATTTTTAAAGATGTTGAAGCTTTAACGGAGATGAAAATAAGAGGTGTCTATGGATATATTTTTGCTTATGAATAGGGAAGAGCTTCAATAATGAGGATTGATTTAGAAAAGTTGAGTTATAGAAGTGTTAAAGGACATAACTGAGATAATAATAATATTGATATGATTAATATTATTGATAATAAATATAGTTTTATATGTAAGTAGTTTAAATATCTATAGTAAATATGTTACTACTTATTAATATGGTTAATCTATACTTATTAATGTTGTATTTTTATAAGTTTTTTTGTATGTTTAAGTGTATATATGATGTTGATATGGTAATGTAGTTATAGCTATATAGTTGACAATAAAGATTATTTTCCTTACTAGCTCTTTTTAAAGCTGAAATAAATAAAGAATCAAATTTTATCTAAACATCTTTAAAAATCTATTATTCAAATATTATCATTATTCAGATACTAACATACAGCTTATAACATACCAAAACATATTCAACAATGTCAAAAAACTATCTTTAATATATCCTTATATTTAAATTATACAAGTACAGATTACTATTTATCTAATCAAAACTATAATCAAATTATCATTAACCTATATCTAAATACAAGTCATTATTACTATCATACACTCTAAAATACATACTACCAACTACTAAACTTTCCTATACACATATATCAAATCAGGCCATTATAACCCCTATACTTTTGATAAAAGTTCAATCATAATAAATAAATAAATAAATAACAACGTACACTTGTGTGATAAGCCTTACTTATTTGAGGGTTCTCAATCGGTACCAGAATCTAACTAGGGTGCTGAAGTTAAGGTCTCAGAGTAATCCTGCCTCTATGTCATTTATCTGGTTAGGAATTGGAAAAACCTGAAGATATGACTGAGACAAATTATATCTTTAAGTAGAAAATTAAATTCGATTGTGAAATTTGGCACAAGAATTGGATTTTATTCTATTCCCTTTTAACTCTAGCCTTCGGAAAGAAATACAAGCATTTTGAGAGTAAAGTTAATAAATTTTTATTTTAAAACTGAGACAAAAGTGACCAAAGAGATCAGACGAAGCCAGAAATATTTCTAGACTATTTTAACAACAAAATTTGGTTATTTTATTAATCGTGGTGAACCTAATAAAGGTAGAATATAGTTAATTTATTTATCTTTAGAAACGTTCTCATCAGATTATTAAATCCTAGCCTCCTTATACTTAGCAAATAAATCTTCCCTTTTAAATTTAGTCTTCTAGGTAGCATTCAAATTAATATTTACTTCTGTGATGTTAGATTTTAACTTAGAAAAAGATACAAGAGAGTAGAATTTACATAATTAAAATTTTAAGTTGTCTAAAAGTAGTGTAATATATTACTTAGTAGCACATGAAGGTTAATTGAAACAGCTAAATATTATGAATAATCCTTGAATTAAATTAAAAGTTCTTATGAGTCTGAGTAGAGAGTAAAGATCTCCTAATGTCAGTGTATCAGGAAAAATATTGAGACCTTTGGCATTACGGAAAAGCTCTGATGTAGTAAAATGTATTTCTGATATTGATATTTTTGTAAGAAGAGGAGTGGTCACTGGAGATAATCCTTTTGAATTCATAAATTATGGAGTAAAAGTTTTATAGATTTGTCCTTCTGTTTAAAATTAGACTTTTCAACAGTACTATATGATCTTAAAATAAGTCTGAAAGCTCATATTTATCTTTTGAATTAAAAGCATCTTGTTGAGAAGTGATGATATGGTAAGTTCCCACAGCAAATTAGGATAAAATTAAAATCCTAATTCTTATGAAGAAAATAAAGAATTTCTCAGGATAATTGATTTGGCAAGTTCTTAATTAAAGTATATTTATCCTATATAAAATGTATATAGGAAAATTTAAAGTTCCAATAATTAACAGTGATAAATGCTTTGAATATGGAAGATGCTACCTTATTATCTAGATTCTGGGTATCAGTCAATAAAATTACAAATTGCAAAGTTTTTCTGAAATATTCATTAAGACAACACAAAATGTTCTCATACTAAGCTGTATGTTCAGTGGAAGAAACAATTTAGACGGTTCCAAAAACATTACTGTATTAGGCGTGTAGGAGAGCAGAAATTAATCCTGATTATCCGAAAGAAAATTTATAGATTTATCCTCTTTTGAACAAAAATGAAGGTTTACAGTTAATTTTTAGTATTTAGATTTGAAATAAGAATGGCTACTTGGTATTTAAGATAGATTAATAACAATTTTATAACATAAGCTTCCTAATTTGAACATAAGTTATTAAAGAATTAAATATATTAATTAAAAGTAGGTAAATTATTGTTTAAGAGATATAAAAATAAAGATTGGCTTTTAAAATTGAATTTAATAAAATCTAAATAAATTAGGGGAAAAATAAAGTTTAACAAGTTTGGATTCAAAAATTAGATAGATATAACTTATATTAATTATTGAAATGATAGATAATTAATTAAATATATAGCTTTTATATATTATCGTATAAAGAAAATAATCAGTTTAGTTTTATTGAATGTAATAATTCTTAAGCTTATATCTTATAAAAGTTAAAGATATCTTAAAATCTTATTGATATAATTATCTGGCTTATTCTATTTATTCCTTAGACTAATTACATTTCAATATTTAAACTTTTATTTTAGTATTATTTAACTTCTAAACTTCATTTCTGTTTCAGTATTAAGTTCCACTTACGAAGCAAATTTATCTAGCATAGTTCTTTCCTTTAAATAAAAAGCTGCTGATTTATTTTATTATTATGCTTTTAAACTCTCCTTTACTTCTGTTTGACTGTAGTAGAATCTTACGAAAAAGCATTTTATCCACTAAATTGAAAAAAAGTCTATCATTGATATTGAAAGGCATAACTATAAATCTAAATTTAAAGACTCCTTAGTCTAAATTTTAAGTATTTGCTTACATTATTTGGTTACCTTAAACAGCTTAAGCAAACTCATGGATTTAAGAAGCAAAAATAATTTTCCTAATTTTGTTTGCTGAAAGATATTAAGTTTCAGCTAAGAGTCAATAAAGCCAAAATTTTATACGAGACGCTAAATAAAAATTTGAGAAAGAGCTTAGAAACTAGCTATCTAAAATGAATGCAAACGATGCTTTTCATATTTATAAGGACAATAAGCTATTTTGGCTAAGAGGAGATAAAGATGTTTTGCCATAAAGATAATAAATAGGATGATAAGGTATTAGAGATACTAAAGGGATAAATATTATCTTTTACTGGTGCTTTGTGAAACTAATAAATAGTAGATATAATCTAGAATAAATATAAATGGTGTGATATAGATTCTAGTTTAATAGGAGTTAAATGTGGTAGATAATGTTAATCTGTTATATGAATAGAAAGTTGGTTAGTAAGACATATTAATGAATGATATGTTTTACATGTTTATAAATTAGGCTTAGATACTATTGCTCCCTATCTACATGAAAAGGAATAGATAAGGTTAGCTCTGTATTATATGGAATTGTATTTTGGAATAACTTTGATGAGGATTGTAGGTGTGGACTGGATATAGTATTAATAAGTTGATTCTTTGAACTTAAGATTAAATTAGAAGTTATCTTGCTTAATTAACCTCTCTTAAGTATTTAAGATTAATTAAAATTAATCTAAACTTCTTAATTAGTCTCAACCAATACACTATAAGGATAAAACCACTTTACAACACCATTCATTATCAATTCAAATCACTACACCAATATCATACCATACAGTTTAACTGCCTCCAATTAATTACTCTAAAACTATCTTACATCATAACCAAATCTATAGCATACACACACCAACTAACTCAAAACTAATTTTTAAGAACTAGCATACAACTAAGACTAACCATTAGAAAGCTTAGTCTCTTCTTAAACAACAGAAACTAATTAATTAGCCAACTAATATTAGGCTACAGCTCATTACTGATAGGTCTCTTAGTAGCTTAGTAGAAATAAAACTAAGAGATTAAGAGTTAAGATAGCTTTATTTAATCAAGTAATGCTAATACATTTTCTGAGAACACTTCTTTAGATGTTAATAGACCTTAAAGAAAAGCTCTTAGCAAATCATAACAGATAGATGCTTCAAACAAGATTGAATAAGTAGAGTAAAGAGAATCGTAGTTTAATACTTTGAATAGTACTGCAATCTGTTCTTATGATATTCAATCTGTAAAATAAAGTTAGAAGTTGATGAGGAGGAAAAAGCCTCTTTAGTGAAATAATAAGGTAATAAAAAAGTTAGTTAAACCAGATTTAAATTTAAGCAGAAAAAGGATAGATAAATTATTTATCTTATTAGGCTAAAAATGATAAGTTTGCTTAAAGACACTTAAAAGAAGCTAAATTTATAGCAGCTACAACATTAATTTAATAGCTTTTAATCTTTATTTTTAAGAAGTTCTAATTAAAGCAATATAAAAGAGAATAAAACAATAAGCTTAATAAAAGAAATAAGTCTTTATCTATAACAGATAGGTAATACTAGTATAAAGCTTTATTAAACAAACTTAACTTTCAAAACATAAGAAACAGAAAACATTCAAGTACTTTACATTTTTAAGAAGTAGGAATAAAACCTAGTTATCAACTATAATTTACCAAAAATTTAAGACTTACAAAATAATAGTAGTTTCTGAGTACAAAATTAGATATAATCACAAAAAACCAACTAATTGAAAGATGTAAAATATACTCTAACAAATTAGCAGAGATTGAAGGCTTAACAAAGGCATATCAATGAAGACCCGAATAAATAAAGGCAAATTAAATTTCATTTAAGTAAGGTAACGGATTCTATATTAAACAATGTCTAAATAAGTTTTGCTATAAGATAATAGATTTAATAAGAAAATTAAAAACAGGTAGAGCAGCAAATAGTTATTGAACAATTATGAATAGCTTCAACTATATAATGCTGAATAAACGAATTAGAGATTACTAAAAGAAAATAAACTAAAGAGATAGTTCTAGGTAGAATGAACGTGAGTTTTGATCTAATGAGGCATTTTTGAGCTCAGTATCTTAATGCAGAATTTTCTTTGATTAGTAGAAAGTTTGTTCTTGATCTTGAAAATAAAATTTATATCTGTCTAAGCAATAGAATATAGCGTACACATTTTTAAATGAATATTCCTCAGCATATTTTGATCTTTGTACTGGTATGAAAGAGTTGAATGTTGCTGAGTTGTATTTAGTAGGGAAGAAAGAAATTAGTTATTTCTTTTTATCCTTAATTAGTCTTTCTATATAACCATAGTCTCTATATGATGATACTAGTTTAATACTGAGTACTTAAATAATATTTATAATTGGTCTAAAATGAATGTTGGTCTGTATTTTGAACTATTGTAATTGTAATGATTGATAATAAAGCATTGTATTAAAGTTGTGGTTGTACTTAAACTGGTTTAAAGTGAGTTACTTGTTATTTAGAAAAAGGTTTTGTTGATTAATCTGAAAGATAGGTTCCATCAATAAGTAATATAGTTTATTCCATTCCTTTTATATCCTAATAAGTAAAATTAAGTTCTTATCATATTGCTTTTATTTAGTCTTATTCTTATTTTAATTTTTATCTTCTTAAATATCACTAAGTAAGCCTTAGTAGTGTAGCTTTGTTACATATCAAGAAAATCACACTATTTGGATCTAAGTTTGTCTCGTTAGGAATGATAAAAACATTAACTACCATAATTTTGCTATTATTTCCATTTTCTAATTTCTAAGAACTACTAACTAGTCAAATTGATCGTGATATAGTTAAGCTATTCCAGCTTTATCGCTTTTTCCGCTTATTAGAAACAATGAAGGACTGAACACCCATATCTTTCTTTCAGAAGGAAGTTTCTTTTAAATTTAAGAGAGGAGACTCTAGGAACTTAAAATAAGAATATGCTTCTTTACTTGTACTCTTGAGAAAAATGGCCTGAAAAAGGGCAAATTAAGAAAGTTGTAGAATGGTTATTTTGTTTGATAATATCCTAAGCATATATAGGTTCCAAATGATCTGCTTAGATAAGCTATCTATAGCTTTTATATCTATATTTTTGGTTAAACTTTTATAAATAAGTGATTTATTTTGGAAAAGTTATCTTTCATAAGAAAAGCCTTATCTGTTATATATAACTATCAATGATAGTAGTGATAGTTTCTTGAGGTTAAAAAGAAAGTTTGGTATAATGAGCCTTTATTAAGTCTTATACTTATAAAGGTAGAGATTTACCTAATATAATTGAAATAATTTAAGTTTGATTTAATGCTTATAGACTATATGGTTATTATGCTTTTAGGATATAATATTTTTTATTTAATTTAATAGTTTAATATCAATCATTAACTCTAGATACTTTCCTTTTATTTTACTAATTTAATCAACAACTGCTAAATTTATAGGTAATTAGGAGTATCAAATTAACTAGTGTAAACAATTAATTCAGATACAAATTATTCAGCAAAGGCATCTAGCTTTTAAATGTAACAAGTATAATACCTTTATAAACTCCTAGAATCAACACTATTTCAACCATACTTTTCAAACATTTCCTTTAACTTCCACTAACAAACGCTAGATACTAAATCAAACCTACTCAGATCCTCTTTATAACTGCAAGTCAGATCATTCTAAGCGAGGAGAATAGCTGTGATAGAGTAAATTACTATACAAAAGATTTAGCAACTAAACTCTAAAGTCTCTTCCTCAATAATAACAAATAACTCAAAGAAGCTACTATCTAATCAGTTCTTAAACGACCAGGATTAATTTCAATCTTAAAGAATTGTAGATAAATAAGAACACAATAGTCTTAAAAAGAAGTTAAATCCTTATCTAACTAACTAAATTGCTTTATAAAGGATAATATATTTAAACAACAATAAACACCTTAAAGCACTCTAGTTCAAAGCAAAACTACTTTATGGTCAAAAGCAGCAACACAAATTTACAACAAGGCAAATCAACAATAGCCAAGCCAATTAAAAGTAAAAACTTTTCAAAACAAAGTAACGTTTCATAGATCTGAAGCTTGACTAATTAAAATCATTTACCAATCATTTTAAGGCAGAGGATACGGTAGTATTCTACAATGCTAGGAAGGTGAAGATAGAACAAATAATTAAGTAGAAGAAAACTTTATTAAAAGCTAGAAATTTAAATTTGGGAATGCTAAGATTAAAAGAAAACTTTCTAGTTCATTAGCATGATAAGAGAAGATAAATGCCTTCAATATGAAAACTTTCTATCTCCATATGTATTTGAAGAGATAAAAAGTGGTGAGTATATAATTTAAAAGTTACTAAATTAGTATTCTGAAAGTGGTGTAATATAAAATTAATTTTAAGCAGTTCAGTCTTAGAAAGGTTGTAGCTAGCATATAAGGGGAAAAATGTACTTTAGAATATCAATTAGGAAAATAGAAATTTAAAAGAGAGCAAATTAACGCTAGCAGAAGAGTTATAATACTTAGAGCAAGCTGAAGAAGATTAAAAAAATCCAGAATATGATAAAAGCAAAGAAGCTTCTGAAAAAATGAGGAAAGAGAGAAATCTGAAGATTTTGAAAATATTGAAGGGAAAGAAGAAATTATTGAAATTAATGAAAGTAGAAAAAGCTGAAGATACTAAAAATACTGAAAATATCTAAGGTAATCAAAGAACTGAAGAAATGGAAAATAATACAGGCAGGGAAAAGAACGAAGAAATTGAAAATAATGTAAGTATTTAAGTTCAAGACTAGAATTAATTGCAATTCATCGAAGAAAAAAATAGTTAAGATGAAGTTTTGAAAAGATGAGTTATAAGCTTCAATCAGTGAAAAACCTCGTACGATTAAAATTAATATCCAAGGCTTATTTAACACGTTGATGACTTGGTAAATTGTTAGCTAGCTAATTAAGAAAATTAAGAAATTAATTTAAGTTTTTAAGAATTTAAGCAGGTTTAACACTTAAAAGTATACGCAGACATGGTCTAGTGGCTATGACGACTGCTTTACACGCAGTAGGTCGTGGGTTCGATCCCCGCTGTCTGTATCTTTTATAGATATTAAATAATAAATGATGTATTGCAGATTTACTTACAGTAAATGATTCATAAAGGTATAATGCAATACTTTAAAAATAAATCTAAATGAATTCCAAAATAATAGCACAAATAAATTTTACCTTAAAATTACATTTTTAAATGATTGAAGCTTTTAATTAATGTCTTCTAGAATCTTAAGTTGCTAGAAAATATTTTATAATAAAGCTCTTATTTCTAGATTTAATAAATTGAATCAAATCTTTTGTTTGGTAAATTATTATTTTCTTAATTAACTCCTTAATAAAAATTAATTAGAGGTCTTTATTTTTAATAAATATTATAGAGAATTAAATTAAAATTTAACTAGCTGAAACTTAAATTGGTCCTTACTAGAAAAAAAATGTTTAACCAGACTTTAATAAATATCTATAGAAGCTTTTTCTATTAATCTTAGCAAAAATAATTAAATAAATTACTTAAAGCATTAAGTTAGAGTAGTTTCTTAGTATAAATAAATTTTATAATAGGAACCTTTAATTTATTACTTAGAGCAAAAGATTTAAATCTAGCAATAGTTGTAAACATAATAACTAAATACTTTATCAATTTATTTGAAATCATAGAGAATTATTTTAGAATAAAGAGAAGGTAACGATAATTTGAATAAACATTAAGTTATAATTATGAAAAGGATATTAAAATTTTAAGGCTTTAAATTTAGTAATAAACTATTAAACAAAAAGCCAGTATAATAATCACTTAGATCAGCACAAATATTAGGATAAAAGAATTAATTTTATCTTCATAAATCTCATATAATAATTTGTATTTCACTTTTTATATGTTTTATGCTCATTTTCTTCTATCCTTTTAATTAATTTTAAGATATTAAGTTCATTTTTATATCTAAATATAAGGGATAATTATTTTTATTTGTAGTTTTTAGATAATTTCGATTT